>CAUYUJ010021503.1:275185-675185 GCA_963575745.1 Prorocentrum cordatum | reverse complement strand
ATGGCGCTGAAAACAAAAAACACGTTTGCCGCGCCCTGCGAGCCTGCAACGCATAGAGAGCACACCCCGTGCGCACCCCCCTTTCTAGCGTTGAGGAAATGCCACGCCTGCCGCGACCCGCGACGCTGAGACGAATAGCGTCCCCACCCGCAACGCACCTCATTTCGGCGTCGAGAAAATGCCACGCTCGCCGTGCGTTGGGCCCCTGCAACGTATAGAGACCGCACCCCCTCGGGTGCCGAGAAAGTGCCAGGTTTGCCGTGCCATGCGCGCCTGCAACGCATAGAAACCGCACCCCCTGCGCACCCCCTCTGGTGTCGAGCTCTTGTCGCGCCTTGCGAGCCCGCAACGCATGGACACCGCACCCCTCTGCGCACCCTTTTCTGGCGTCGGAAAAAGTGCCGCGCCCGCAGTGCCCTGCGCGCCTGCACCGCGTAGAGACTGTACCCACTGCGCAACACCTCTGGTGTCGAGAAAGTGCCACGCCTGCCGTGCTCTGCGAGCCTGCAACGGATAGAGGCCGCACCTCTTGCGCGCCCCCTTGTGGCGTTGAGAAATTGCCGCGCCTGCCGTGCTTTGCGAACCTGGAGCGTATATAGAGACCGCACCGCCTGCGCACCGCCTCCAGCCTCGAGAAAATGCAGCGCTTGTCGCGCCCTCCGAGCCTGCGACGCATGGAGACCGCAGCCCCTTGCGCACCCCTTTGTGGCGTTGAGAAAGTGCAGCGACTGCCGTGCCTTGCGTCTGTGTCTGTGTCTGCGTTGTGTAGTGCGTGGTGTGTAACAATGTTTGATGCGTGCGCGGCCGCGTCACCAGGTGTACACTAGCGCGTCGTCCCTGTCCTACGCGCAACATCCCTCTCCTGCTTGCGCGTGGTGTGTATGGGCGCTGTGTGTATATGTTCTGTACGTGTGCTGCGTGTCTGCGTCTGCGTGCGCGTGCGCGTGTTTGTCTTTGCGCGTGCGTTTGAGTGTCTGTGTCTGCGTGCGTCTGGTGGGTGTGTGTGCGATGTGTGCGCATGCGTCGGATGTGTGTGCGTGTGTCGGTGTGTATGTGTTTGTGCGCGTGTGTGCCTGCGTGCGTTTGCGCCTGTGCGCACGAGGGAGAAGGATTATGAGAAGCGAGAAGAAAGAGGGAAGAGGAGGAGGAGGAGGGCGGGAAACGCGGGTGCGGACCCGGTGGGAGGAAAACCCAAGCCCCACCAAACACGCAGGGAATTACCAACCCCCCGTCGGAACCGGAAGGCCCCCCGTCCTCCAACGCCTGTGGCGGTTTCCTCGCTGCCTGGCCCATAGAACTGGCCGCGGCAAGGTCGCGCTCCCGCAAGCCGAAAGCGTTCAGGGCGGCCTCGCGGGGAGCGTAGCCGAGACTGGGTCGCGAACTCCTCATTTTGGCCGCGGCAGGGGCCAGAAAGGGAGACTGACCTGACAGATGCGAAATTCCTCCCCGCAGAACTGAGCCCACGCGAGCCCGATAAACACACATGTTTGGATGGTGCTCGGTCGCGCGGGCGCTTGCACCAGCGGATTCTCTTGAGTTGGCCCTTCGCACTTCGCCTGGGCTGACCAAGGGTGCCCATTGCAGGCAGCCCGAAGCAAGTCAACTGGGCGACGACCTTCACAGTAGGCCCCGGACTTGGCACAAAACATGATTGGCACCTCTGTAGGTGACGGGGCCCCGATCTCACATCGCATCAGGGCGTGTCCACTCAGATAGAAATCCAAAGTGGCCACGTCTGACCAATCGAATCCTTCAGCCCTCGACGCCTCCACCCCAGCGTCCACACCGTCCCCCCACTCCTTCGAATCGCCTGGCTCGGGTTCCGGCTCTGGCGGTGGCAGCTCCGCAACAACAGGCACACTGTGGTCCTGCGCGGGGTCGAGGCCGACAGCGTCTAGCCTGCACCCTTTTTTCCGAAGCCGACTGCGGATGGACCTCGAGCTGGGCTGCCCAGTGTGCGCACTCCGTGGCAAGATGCTTGAAACCTCTGTACAGGTCAGCCTCGCGCGTGGCATGCCTGGGCGACGACGAAGGGGAGGACGAGGACGGACGGGGAGCGACAGCCTCAGCTCTCCCCTCCTCTGCTGCCCCATCCCTCGTCCATCCTCCTGCCCTTTCCTTCCTCCTCTCTCACTCGTTCTGCTCTGTCCTCCCTCCTCCCTCCTTGCCCACCCTTCCCTCCTCACCGCTCCTCATCCTCCATCCCTCGCGTTACTAGGTCCCTCCGCCCAATCGTAAAGCAGTTCTGTCATTGGCAGTGATCGCATCTATGAGCGGTCCATCAGATTACACGCTGCTGCGCCAACCAGGATGTGCAGCTCGAGCGCGTCAGGACTCATGTTTAGCGATGCTTCATGTTGATCAGGCTCAATCCGATTCATACTCATCTCCTCCTCCTCCTCCTCCGTTTCCTCCGTCTCCCTCCTCCTCCTCCTCCTCCTCCTCTTCCTTCTTCTCATCATCATCACCACCTCCACCACCAATGGGGGCGAGAAACACGAATGGGAAAGCCGAATCGGAACGGGCCCGTGCGAGGAAACCGACACGGCACGAAGAGCACGTGGCACGACATCGCAATCCGAGGCCGCGTGCGTCCCTGGGGAACTCCGACTTTACAAGCAGCTAGGGGGCCTGCGCCAGATGGGCCCCGAGATAATCTCTCAAGAGGGGTAGGGCGCGGGCAGATCTGCTCAAAGTCGATCCTTGGACCCCTCCCAGGGTCGACGCCGACCCTTTCTTCGAGCCGCGCCCAGCCGTGGCACCAAGGGGGCCCCTTTCTCTCTCCCCTCTCTGCTGGGCGAAACCGACGCTGGGCCTCCTTAGCCCCCCACAGCTGGCAGGAGGACGACCACACGCCTTCTAGAGCTCAAACTGTAACAATTCGCGATAACGCCCGTGACTGGCCCAGTCAAACCCCTCCCCCTTGTCGCACCAGCGCCGTCTGGGCGTTCCTATAAAGCACTTCCTGACGGCGCCAGCGCGAATCGTACCGTGACCGGCTCCCTCCCCTCTTCCCCCCTCCTCTCCACCCCACGGTCAGTCCCCTGATCGCCAAGGAATTACGCCAAACTGGCGCAATTTCATGGATTAGACGACGCGACAGAATTAAGAGGGTATACGAGACTCCCATGATCTGTTGCCACCGACCTCAACAACACCTTTGCGGCAGAATATCCGAACCAGCTGTGGTATGCGAGGCGTCCGAACATCTGCTGCCAGAAGTGGCGATGAAAGGGTTGGGAACCATCGAAGCCAGACATCCAATTAGTGGGGCCGGAAACCGGGCACATGGAATTCTGCCTGGCGAACGCGACGGCGAGAGGGGCAGGGCGGAAGCAAGGAGCCAAGGGGAATCGTGACACCCTTGCGGCGCAAGACCCTCACCAACTTGACGCAATTCACGCTGGGGGCTACGATGGGCAACCGATTTCTGGGGCCAGGCATCCCTCGCCGGGCGTTACAAAGAATATGCCCTTACGAACAAACTGTTTAAGAACAGGGAGAAAAAAGAGATATAGAGAGAGAGAGAGAGACCGAGAACCCGAGCGGATAAACGGGCGGTGTTTGCCTCCCGCGAACCTCGATTACTCCATCACTCTCGCGGAATGGGGCTCGAAGTGGTTTGTCCGAAATGGGTACAGACAAACATGTACATGATGCCCAAGAACCGACGCTGTCCAACACCGACAGAATCACTTTTTGGTGACGTTCGTCCGAAACGGGCACCGTCGGTGGCGACAACAACAACAGACCTTGGTCAAAATTGACAAGAAAGGGCTGCTTGTAGTCGTTCCCATTCTTTCCGTCACGAGACTGGGCGGCACCGCGGCCTCCGCGGCGGCCACGCCGCTGAACTTGAAGGCGTGCAGGCCGACCATGTTCGCAGGGTCGGCACAGAATGGCCTGCGTAAGGCAGCAGGGTTCCAGGCTTAGGTCGGGCGTGTCCTCCTACGGGGGGATTTTGGACGAAACAAACAATCATAGAATATCCCCAAATTGTTGGAGAAGTGATCAAAAAATCGTCCCCGTATTATTCTTTTATTAGTTTTGAATGTTCCTGTAGAGGGACGCGCCCAACTTAAGTCCCAGGCCTCGAAAGCATGGAGAGTCAACGCGGCTGCGCGATTGCAGCTTCGTTTTCTGGCCTCCGTGGGCCCCTGCCGGACCCTCGGGCCCGGGGGAGGAGCAAACAACAGCTGAGGAGGAGCGTTAGCCGGTCCTTCGGGGAGGTACAGAACAAACTTATTTGGCAAAGCGTGGTTTCGTGGAGACGACCTCGGGCCCAGACCTGGCGGGCGCAGGCCTGGAGATGCGCCCCCGCCGGGCCCTCGGGCCCGGGGGAGGAGCAGCAAACAGCTAAGGAAGAGTGATAGCTGGTCCTTCGGGGATGGACAGACACCCGTTTAGCAAAACGTGGTTTAGTGAAAACGACCTCGGGCCCAAACCTGGCGTGCGCAGGCCTGGAAAATGATGGCCGCGGTGCCCCCCCGGGAACCGAAAACGGACACTTCACTAATCGACGTGTCAATGTGGGGGTTCTGTCCACCCCCGAGTCCTGGGGGAAGGGTCAAGACCCCTGAGGTCAACGCTGTGGCAACATCAAAGCGCTGGAGGTATGGAAAGGGGGGGGTGCGGTCAAAAAAACATGAACAAACAACACAATTTCAGTCCATTAACGTTAGAGCATCCGACCGCGGGCACGGGGGGCCAACGGGCCTCCAACCAAATGCGAAACGCGTGGATGGAAGGAAGCACAGACAAACAAAGAACGGACGCGGGAGGGAAGACGGGCACGCACGTGGCACTGGGCCCACGATTCGTCCTCCTCCTCCTCCCCCTCCTCCTCCTCATGTTGCTCTGTTCCTCCTCCTTTTCTTCCTCCTCCTACTCCTTTTCATCGTGGCCAGGCCAGCAGCCTCCCGGGCAGTGGCGGGAGAAAGTTGGTCTACCACAGGGAGCCCTGAGTAAGGAACGAAGAGCTTTACTCGCCGTTGCTAGCTCCGACCACGAGTAGGTTTCCCGACCTAACTCCAAGGAGCAGCTCGAAAACCAGAGCTTTTCCTGAGCCCAAGAGGGCCCTCCTTCCAACGCCTTGACTGTATCATGGACCGCGCGTGAATATTCGGCTGCGGGCGCCAGAGAAGAAACGTCGGCGCGCGCATCGCAATTCCGATGAGCGACCACGAGACGACCCTGAAACTCATTCACGTGAAGAAAATCCTGTGGCAACTCATGGGGGCCTCCCATAGCATCTTGTTGGCTCTCGTCCTTACCGCCAGACGCGTCGGCAGTGCATGTCGGGCGTTCTCTGCTGGGCCGGTCCAAACTTCTGATATGAAAGCTGGGCAATTCCAAGTATGAACCTCGGGCAGCAATTATCGACCCCCCTTTTCTGGCGAACATCAATGCCGCTCCTGGAAATGATCCCCCCCCGTACCGGCGAAAATGAGGCTCTCGCCTCAGCGCCAGCGCCGCACACATTCGTCTTAAAGCTTTGCAACAGCCTCACGAACGGAGGCGGGCCCTTGTCTGAATTCGACTATCGCCGTAGTGCGCGCACATTGGTCGAAAGTGGACGCAGGGCGGGTCCCTTTTCAGAATGTGGTTATCGCCTTCGCGCCGCGCACATTCGTCTTCAAACGCTGCAGGAATCCGTACAGTGGAGGGCGGACCCTTTTTCCAAAAATGTGGCTAATCGCCTTCGCGTCGCGCAAAATTAGTCTTCAAGCACCTTCAAACGTCGTGCGGATGGAAGGCGGGTTCTGTTCGGAGTGTGGCTATTGCCCTAACGACGCGCGCATACGTGCTATAGAAATTGTGTTTTCTTCGTTTCAACCGCGATGGACTCAGGTAGAAGGAAACACAGGTGGCTGACAACCTCTGACGCTGAGTGAGGGGACGGCGCAAGAACTTCATGGATGGAGGGCGGGTCCTTGTCAGAGCGTGGCTCTCGAGTGAGCGCCGCGCGCTCTCGTGCCGAACGTTCGAGAGGGTTCCACGGATTGAGGGCGGGTCCTCGTCAGAATGCGGCGTTCGCCTCAGCACCGCGCACATTCGTCGTGAAAGTTTGCAAGAGCTTCGCGGATGGAAGGCGACTCCTTTTGGAAGTGCGCTTCTCGCCCCCGCGCCGCTCGCACTCGCCCTGAGTTTGCAAGAGCTTCGCAGATGGACGGCGGTCCTCTTTCAACATGGGCCTTTCCCCTAGCGCTGATACGCAGCCGTTTCGAACATATGAGAGGTTGCACAGGTCGAGTGCGGGTTCTCCACAAGCTGTGGCCTTCGCCTCAGCGCCGCGCGCATTCGTTTTGAAACTTACACCAATTTCACGGATACAGGGCGGGCCTTTTTTATAACTTGGCTATCACAGCCGCGTCGCGCACGTTCGTCGTCAAAATTTGCAAGAGATTCACACATGGAGGGCGGGTACTTCTTCAAGATATGGTTCTCGCCTCAACGGTGCGCGCATACGTCTTCAACATGTGCTGGACTGCCACGAACGGATGGCGGGTCCTCTTCAAAATGTGGCTCTCGCCGGAACGCCGAGCACGATCGTTCTCAAACTTTGCGAGAGCTGCGCTGGTGGAAGGCGGGTCTTTTTCAGAATGCGGCCCTCGCGCAGTGCTGCGCACATTCGCCTCACACGATTGCGCGAGCTCCACGGATGGAAGGGTTGCCTCATTTTCAAACTGCGGTTCTCGCCTTAGCGCCGCGCGCTTTCGCCACAGAGGTTTGAATGGGTTTTACAAATGGAAGGCGGGCCCTTCTCAGAACACGGTTCGCGCTTCAGCGCCGCGCATGTAAACGTTTGCCAGAGCTTCGCGGATGGAGGCGAGTTTGCTCAGAATTAGGGAGGCCCCGGCGCGAAACAGTGTATTGTGACGCCATGCGCGTTCCTTCTTGCCCGCGCGAGCGCGAGCGCGCCCTCGCGCGCGCGCCATAACAACCTACAGCCACTGGCCATCCCAGCCTCGAGAAACGAACAGTGAAAACAAATTGTTCCGCTCGTATTCTGGAGGTCTCCGCATCGACTAATGCATTGCGACACTGTGTACGTTCCTCATTGCTCGTGCGAGCGCGCGCCCTCGCGTGCGCAATACAAAACACATGGGAAAATCACATCTGAACTGTGGAAATCCATGGTGGGAGCCGGAATTGTTTCGCTCGTATTCTGGATGGCTCAGCGCGGAATAATGCATTGTAGCAGTGCGCGTTTTCCTCCTTGCCCGCGCGCGCACGCGCGCGTGCGCGCTTGCGCTCGGCTCTCGCGTGCGCACTAGAAAAACCGACAGCGAATGGCAACTTAACATTGGAAACTGAAAGGTGCATCAATATGGAATCGTGTCTTATGCCGCTGCGCATGTCCCCCATTGCCCGAGCGCGCGTACGCTCGCTCCCGCGTGCGCGATACAGCAACCAACAACTAATAGCATCCCCAACATCGAACACCGAATTGTGTCACCCAGCGTTTCCACTCGTAGTCTGGGCGCCGCAACGTGGAAGCATGCATTGCGCGCACAGGCAATGAGGAATCCACGCCTTGTCGCAGTCCTCCACTCCACGTTGAGGCCCTCAGAATACCAATTCATCGGCGCTCACCGTTCAGTTATGAAATTTCAAGTTGCCATTATGTATTGTTTTTGTATTGCGCGCGCGAGTGCGATCGCGCGCGCGCAGGCAAGAGGACCATCCAGCTTTAAATCCCTCAGCGAATCAGTGAAATAATTAGTTTTCACCATTCGGTGCTCGAGGTGAAGATGGCAATTCTTCATGTGTTTATTTTTTGCTCACACGGAAGCGAGCGCGCGAGCGCGCGTGCAAGGAGGAACATGCGCAAAACCACAACTATGCCACGCTGAAGGGGCTCATGATAAAGAGTGGAACAACTGGTTGTCCTCAAATAGTTCTCAACAATACGATGGCCAGTGTATGTATGTATGTATGTATGTATGTGTATATATATATATATGTGCGCTGCGCACGCGAGAGCGAGCGCACGCGCGCTCGCGCGATATACATGTTTCTACATTGGGGCACAAGTGCCACAGTTGGCTTTCACAACTCAGTTTCCAAGGTGGAAATGACCACTCTTTACCTGTACTTGTTTTAATATTGCGCGCGGGCGATGAGGAAACTGCGCAGTGCCACAATACATTACACCACGTTGAAGCCATCAGAACATGATTGAAACAATTGGTTTTCATTCTTCAGCTTCCGAACATAATCTGGAAATTATATATTCGCCTCCATGCCGCTGTCCGCGGAGTGGGCGTGTCCTCAGGTCCTTTGCCTCATCCTTGTTGAGCCTCAATACGCAATCCTGAAGAGTTCCTTGAAAGCCCGGTTCCCAAATTCTCAAATCTCTTTGGGCTTTCCGCGAGCCCTCCCGGGTTCCAGGTCATCTTCCCGCATGGCAGGCTTCTGGGAGGCGTCTTGGGGCGCCCTGGAGGCTTCTGGGGCCATCCTGAGGCCACCATGGGCGTCCTGGAACGGTGTTTCGGCGACATGGGGCCCTCTTGGACTGTCTTGCGGGCCTCGCGGGGCCCTCTTGGCCCATCCAGGGGCCCGCTTGCGCCCGACGCGGCGCCGACGAGGCCCAACAGAGGCCCCAAGAGGCCCCGAAGAGGCCTCCCAAGTGCCTCCAAGAGGCACCCGAAAAGCCCCCGACGATGTCCCAACGAACATCCAACAGGCTTCATTTCCACAACGCAGGCATGGTGGCAGGATGCGCCGAAGGCCATTCGATACGAGTGAAACAATTGGTTTCCACATTCCAGTTTTAGAAGTGATGGTGGCCATTCCTCGTGGGTGTTCGTTTTGCGCACGCGGGTGCGCACGCAATACGAAGCGCGTTGCGTGTCCCAATACATCACCCATGGTGGGGTGTTCAGAACGACTGGAATAATTCGGCATCAGCATTCAGATTCCCCCGCCAAGTTGGGCCAAGTTGGCCATTCGCGATTGAATATCGTATTGCGCACGCGCGCGCAATAAGAAACATAGTGTCACACTAACTACATCATATCACAGTGTGGCCCAATGCACGCTCGCATGCCGCGCGCCCGAGTGCGTGCCGCCAGAGGTACTCGGTGCTCCCAGATTAGTTAACAACTGGCTTTCGCGCAATCGGCTCACCCAGCGAGCGCTTCAACCTTTCGCTCAACTAAAAAGGCCGAGTCTTCAGGATTCCTCATTGGTCGAAACATCATCGGCCCCGCCGCCTCAGCCCCGAAAAAGGTCGGAATACGGGTGCTGAAGTTCGCTGGCGGTGCCCGGGAGAAGATGTTCCTGGGACTGGAAGTACTTCAAGGCCGCCGCCGACAAAATTCAATATCAAGACTGGTGACTCGTGACGGAAGAAAAACCGCGATGGTTCGTCCAGGCGGCGAGATGGATGCTTCCCAGAAGGCCAAGAGAAACTAACCTTACCAACATGCGCATGGGAAACGTTACGAATCCCCTGGAATCTTGAGGGCGCATCTGGGGCCACACGAAACGCCATGAGTCCTAAAGAACCCCTAAGAATCCTTAACAACGCTCTGTGAACTAGGCAGGGATCTGCAGGAACCCTTCTGGAGTCGGCACGAATCCTCCAAGAATCTTCAGGAATCCACCAAGAATTATTCAGGAGTCCCCGGGAATCTGGGAGAACCTTCAGGAATATCCAGAAACATGCAGGGTCCCGAATTACTAAAGGCGGAGGATGGGGGGGTGACATCTGTGGCCAAGAAGGTGCATTGGCTCCTGCGTAGTTCGTGCTACAGGCAACGGGCCCCGTCGCTACGCGACTGCGTGCGGCAAGGGAAAGGCAATTAGAGCGCACGGGGGCCAAGACAGCCCAGACCGAGACGGCCCAAGAGAGTCCAAGACGGCCTGACCCAAGACAGTCCCGAACATCCTATCTAGCTTAGAACGGTTTGAACTTAAACCGGCCTGACCTTCAAGACACCGTTGGAATCCTCACGAAACACCTGAAATCCCAAAGGGCCATTAAGAATCCGCAAGAATCCTTCCGGACCCCGGCAGAGCCCTCAAAGAATCCTCATGGAATTCGAAAGACTCCTTCCAGAATCTTGAAAACTTCTGTTTGGGAATCTTTCTCGAAACACTAGGAGCTTTCAGACACCGTCAGGAATCCACCGAAACCCGCGAAATTCCAAAGTTTCTATCCTCCAGGCATCCTCCGGGATCCCTCAAGAATCCTCCCAGGATCTGAAGGAATCCTAAGGGCACCACAGGAGCCCCCAGAGGTAGTGAATCAACTCGCCCAAGTATCCTCCAAAATCCTTCAGGATCCCGCAAGAATCCTCAATTGTACTCGGGGCCGCGGAGGAAACGGTACAACCCAGCGCGTTCTCGAGCCTGGGGCGTTTCTCGCTGAGCGCCATGCTGAGACAGAGCTATGAAGCAAAAGGCTGCTCTCTGCGGGTAGCGAGCAAGATGTTGGAGGGCAGCACCGACGATGATGCGCTCATGCTCGCAGCACAAAAGCGCCTTCCTCCTCCTCCCCCTCCTCCTCGTCCCCCTCGTTGTCCGTTTCCTTTGTTGCTCCTCTTCGCCCCTTCTCTTTTTCCCGTCCATCCACAATTAAGTGGGTAGTCCATCGAACGGGCATATCGTTATTGGTCCAGTGGG
Source organism: Prorocentrum cordatum (assembly GCA_963575745.1). Lineage (NCBI taxonomy): Eukaryota > Dinophyceae > Prorocentrales > Prorocentraceae > Prorocentrum > Prorocentrum cordatum. The sequence continues at coordinate 664,553 of CAUYUJ010021503.1, read as the reverse complement.
ACAAAGGCATACTGAGAATGAAGATGAGGTCGAAACGTGACTTGCGCGGCCGTGTTGCGCTGAGGATTCCAGAATGATCCCTTGAGGGTTCCTGCTGGTGCCCGCCAGCTCCCGAAATCTGGACATGTATGTAGGATTCTGGAAGGGCTCCTGCACTATACTTCGGTTTCCTGTGGGCTCCTGAAGATTCATAGGGGTCCGAACGGATTCCTCATGAATTCCTGGCACTTGTTTATGGAATTATGCGGATTCCTGGACGGTTCGTGAGGAGCCCAGAAAGGATTCCTCTGAATTCCTGTAGGCTCCTCGAGATTCTTGGGGGATCTGGAATGATCCCAGAAGGATTCCTTAGGACCCCTGCCAAGTCTCGAAGGAAATTTGTAGAGTCCTGCAAGATGCCTGAAGGAATCCTGGCATATTGCTGTTGGATTTAAGATTCACTAAAACTATGCCTGGCGATTCTGGGAGGATTTGTGACGATCTTTTCGGATTCCTGAGAGTCCCTGCTGCTGATTCTTGATGGGTCTGGAGGACGCAGAATGATCCCTACTTGGTCTCTGGGGACGCCTGCCGGTTCTACAAGGACTCCTGAATATTCCTCAAGTATTGCTCGAAGGTTCCGTGAAGATTCCTAAGGTTCGCGAATCACACCCAACGATGATTGACAATTAGCTGCTTACCCATTTGCTGCTTACCCCCAGGCATAAATCAATCACTCGTGCTCTTTACGATTGGATTCCGAAAGGTTTCTGGGACATTCCTTCTGGTTCTTGCTGGTTGCTGATGGACCCGTGAAGATTCCTGAGCAGTCCCTGGAATTCCATGGGTTCCCGACAGGCCCGTCGAGTTTCTTAGTGTTCCAAAGGTTCCTCAAGTTTGGAGCAACTTCCAGAGGTTTCCTGTGGGGCTCCCGAAGGAGGTCCCGGGGACTCCTGCAGGCCTGCCGCCGACTCCTGGAGGATTCCGGAAGAGATTCCGCCAAATTTCTCTGAGACTTCCTCGTGGCCTCCTGGCACGTCGTGCGCGCAGGGTCCTCCGGGCTATCTCGCGCGAGGCGCTTGCTTTTGCGGCACTTGCTGGGGCTTCGGCGCCCCAGGATGCCCATGTAGTTCTGGGAAGGTGGGAGGAGGAGGGGGAGGAGGAGGAGGAGGAGGAGGAGGAGGAGGAGGAGGAGGAGGAGGAGGAGGAAGAGGAGGAGGAGGAGGAGGAGCGGCCCTTGGGAGCGCAAACGCCGCGCAATCCATGAGAGGTACAGTATTCATCCTGGTAGCGCGGACGCGGCGTAATTTACGAGGGGTCCTGGCCCTGGGGGTGGGGGGCGGGGCACGGTGCGATTTACGACAGATCCTGGCCCTGGGGAGGGGGGGGCGGACACGGCGCAATTTACACGGGATCGTTGCCCTGGAAGCGCGGACGCCGCGCTATGCAATTTACAATGGGTCCTGGCCTTTCGAGCGCGGACACAGCGTACATTACAAAGGCTCGTCTCCTTGGGGGAAGGGCTGGGCGCAGCATAATTTACAAACAAATTGAGCACCATCATTAAAAAAACGGATCGTGGCCTTGGGAGCACGGGCGCCGCAAGGGATCGTGGCCCTGGAGGCGTGACTCCAATATACTTGCCTGGAGACTCCCGCACACTGCTGGAGAATACCTGAAGATGCCTGACTCCAAGATCCCAATGATTCTTCAAACTTCCCACAGGTTCCTGGGAATTCCTGCTGGTTTCCCAGAAAGGAGTCCGCAGGATTTCGGAAGGTTCGCTGCCGACTCCTGAAGAATCTGCTGTTGTAGGCTCAAATCCCTGTGGCTCTAGCCGAAGGATTTCTGAAAGGATTCCAGCATGTTCTTGAAGGTTGCTGACAGATCCCTCGTACATTGCGCTCGTACATTGCGCTGCGTCCGGGCTCCCAGGACACGATCCTTGCAAATTTCACGGCGCCTGCGCTCCCATGACCAAGTTCAATTGGAAATGGCTGCGCCTGCGTACTCCGAGGGCCACGCTGCCTCGCAACTTACATTGCGCCCACGCTCCCATGGCCAAGATCCCTTGTGAATTTCGCTGCGTCCGCGCTCCCAGGGCCAACATTCATAGTACACTCGTACATTCCATTGTGCCCGCGGCCCCGAGAGATACGTCGGTTTTCTTACGGTTCCAAAGGATTCCTCAACATTCCAGCAGATTCCTGAAGCTGTGGGGGTCCCGAAAACCGGTGCTTGTCGGAGCAATCCAGCCTGCAGCCTGAAGGCTCACCACCGACCACCACCTACCCTTTGCCTTTTGGTGGGTGCCGCCGCCGCTGTTGCTGCTGCTTCAGCTGCTGATGGTATCCCTGGCGCTGATGCTGAAGCTCTCCCTCCTCCTCCTCTTCCTCCTCTACCCCCGCTGCCGGCGGGCGCGGCTGGTCGTGGATGTCCCCTGCTCCCTCCTCTCCCTCCCGCTGCTGGCTGTTCTGCTCGTCCTCTGCCTCCTCCTCCTCTGCCTCCTGCTGCTGGAGGTGTGGCTCTTCCTCCTCCTCCTCCTCCTCCTCCTCCTCCTCCTCCTCTTCCTCCTCCTCCTCCTCCTCCTCCTCCTCCTCCTCCTCTTCTTCCTCCTCCTCCTCCTCCTCCTCCTCCTCCTCTCCTCCTCCTCCTCCTCCTCCTCCGCTCCTCTCCTCCTCCTCCTCCTCCTCCCTCCTCCTCCTCCTCTTCCTCCTCCTCCTCCTCCTCCTCCTCCTCCTCCTCCTCCTCCTCCTTCTCCTCCTCTTCCTCCTGATCTACCTCTGCCTCCTGCTGCTGGCGGTGTGGCTGGTCGTACTGGTCCGCCTCGTCCTCCCAATCGTCCTCTACCTCCTCCTGCTGTGAGTGTGGCTGCTCGGCCACCGCTTCGCCCACCTGCGGTGGGTGTGGCGGCGCGGCCTCCTCGTCCTCCGCGGCCGCCGCCGGGGGGCGCTGCTGCCTCGGCCGCTTCGGGCGGAGCTGCAGAGAGGGAGTTCGCGCTGGCTGCCGCCTGCGCTGGCGGTGCCGGCGGGGGGGCCGCCAGGCTGCAGACTGTCCTCGGCATGCTGTTCACGCGGTGCTGCCGCCTCCATGCCCGGCCACATGTCGTGCACTGAATGCGCCCCTCGTCTGGGGCCCCCTGGGTCTGGCCCGTTTTCTGGTTCCATACCAAAGTATGGCCTCCTGGATTGTACTTCTCGTGCATCTCCCTCTCCAGCTTGTCCAGATGGGTCGTGGACTGCCGTTGTCCCTCCGTCTGCAGCCACCGCTCTTCCAGCAACTCGGCCGCTGGGCACGGCGATCCTGTAATTTTAAGCCGTACATGTTGGAGCCGCTGCACGTATCTGCCGCGTTTGCGGCACCATACGCCCTCGGCGTGTTCCGTGGGGCGAGAGCATGGCCATTTTCGTGCGTCAAGCTTCGTGGCCCGCCCTTCGGTGTATCCGAAAACCGGTCGCCGGCATGGTACGTGTGGACATGCTGGGTCCGGATGTCGACGAACATGGTCTGCAGGGCACTGACTTGGGCGACCGTAAGGGGCGAAGGGATGACTCCTGCGTATCGCACGCACATGGGCGCCTGCATGATGTCGCCGGGGAGCACGCGCAGTGCCGCTCGCCGCAGTGCTGCGTATTCACACCAGTGCCACGTGACGTGGATGACGTCCTCCTCCGTTCCACACCGGCACTTCGAGTGGCTGCCGTCGCCTCGGTGCCTGGCGTTGCGCTCGGCGGTCATGAGGCCACCGTCCAAGATGAGTCGCAGCACGCCGAGTTTCCTCCGCGCCTCGCGGGCCCCTGCGGCTCCGGCGGTCGCCCCGACTCCTGAGGATTCCTGCAGGTTTTTTCCCGACTCCTAACCAGTATGTGAAGAGTCCTGACCGTTCCTCACGCTTTCCCCCAACGACCCATCCGCGGCCCCCCCCACTTGGCACACCAGAAATGGGTACGGGAAATGGGTCGGGAAAATGTGTACGATGCCCAGTAACTAAAGTTGTCCAAGAGTGACAGCGGCCGCTCTTGGACTGGCGGCATTCTGCCTCCAATAGACGTCCGCGGCGACACCGACTGCGACCCCTGCTCAAACTAGGCAGAAACCGCTGTCGATATTCGTCCCTATGCTCTCCGTACCCACTTCAGTCTTGCCAATCCGAGGCCCTCCCCGCGACCCTCCTCGCAAACAACCCCACAAACCACCCGCGCCCCACCCAGATTTCCCTGCAGCATCCTCGTCACCCACGGCGGGCTCCTCTACAGGAGTGTTCAAACATCGCGACCTGCCGAGGCTGTGCCCTGCGATCGACCCACCCTGCTCTGGGACACCAGAAAGCGCCCACGGCTGGCTGATGGTTTTGATAGCGGCGTTCTTTACAATGGCGCTGGAGCCCCACATCCCCGACAAAGCAGCCCGCCCGCCCCCTCGCTCGCATCCGCAATTAGGGGATCACGTATTGGGTGCTCTCCATCATCATCCAAAATCTCTGCTCGGCAAGCGTCAGGCGTCCAGAGTGTGAGCATTCGTACTGAATCGGTGTCGGGTCCTCATTGGTGATGTCATGGGAGCTCTCACTCCTAAAATCGGCATCGGGGCTACCGTTGTGTTCTTTGTTGTACTGCTCTGGCTTCTGATCATCCTTCGGTGTAACTTCAACTAACCTATCGGCTGTTTCGTTTAAAAGGTAGCCTGCTTTACCGCTTCTTCCTGATCCCTCGTACTTCCTCCCTCCTCCATCCGCCCTCACTCCCTCTCTCCTCCCCCCTTCACTCATCACTGCCTCCTTCCGACTCTGCTCCGTCCGCTTCCCCTGCACCATCCCTCATTCCTTTTTCTTTTGCCCTTCGTTATCCCAGTCCTTCCAGTCATCTAGGATTTCCTATTCCTTCCTCCTCCTCCGCCTCCTCCTCCCCCCCCACATTAGTGCAGTCGGATATGTGGCGAACGACATTACATGCATGTGCCAGGGGCATCGTGGCCATCCTGCTCACGCTACTGGCCCAACGGTAGCGTATTCAATCCCAACGGCCCCATGAGCGCAGGAGGTATGACAATTCTTCTCTTCCCTCTTCCAAAGTACCGTCTTCTCCTGTACGGTGAAGGAATTGCACACCCTCCCCTGGGCCTGGACATGGGGGGGGACGCGCAAGGGGTCAGAGGGTCCTACTTGGCTCAAGACTGCGCAAGTATCGCTCCTGACGTCCAAAACTGCCCTCCAAGATGGTCAATACAGGGCACGACAGCCTCCGATACAGCTCCGACAGGCCCTAAAAAGAAGCCCCAAGACGGCTCCAAGCCTCTCCAAGGACACCCCCAAGAGGCAAGGAGATCGTCCCCCAAACCCACGAGGCGGCAGTGCTCATTGCCGTCGAGCGCACGTGGCGGGCCGCGGAGCGGAGCGGCCGCGGGCCTGCGCGCACCACGGGGGGGACCCGCGAGCCCCCCCCTGTGGGACGCCTGACCCTGACCCTGTGGGAGGCGACGTAAGTAAGGAGGCCCAGGCACACAAGGGAGAGGGGGTCTTCTCTACAGATGTTTCTAGCCAAGCCGCCCAGATGTGCTATCCCTAATGCAAAGACGGGGACCTCAATGTTGCCACGCCGTCACCGTGCTCTTAGGGGTAGGGTACCTTCCCCTCCCCCGAGCCGGCTGCGGCACTGTGCACACGCTCAAAGGCCGCGGCCGCCCACGCGGGCCCTCCCGGGGCCTCTTCCTCTGCCTCTCGCGAGGGCGCCGCGCTGGCGGCTCTCCCCCCCGCCCCCCCCCCCTTCCTCCTCTGCCGCGCCCCTCCGCCCGCGAGAGCTCAAAGAGGAACCCACGAGGGCCCCAAGAGGAGCCCAGAGAGCGTCCCAAGAGGTCATTTGCCAGCCTACGAAGGGGGAGAACCTACTTGCCGCCGCCCTCCATTTTGAGCAGTGGCTTCCACGATGACCCCAAGGGAGGCCATCCAGGGCCCCAAAGAGGAAGAGGGCCTCAAGAGGGCTCCAAGAAAGCCCATCAAGGGTTTCAACATTGCAGGATTGCTCCACGAGGTCTCTGACTTCACCATTAGTGCCATCCCTGCTTCACTGCATACTTCCATACGTCGCTCTTCCAGCCAACTCTGATGGGCATCGTTTCTGGATGGGCTGGTGGGAATACGTGAAGCATCAATCCTTTCCTGTCCATCTGTGTTTTTGTTTGTCCCGCGCCGCCTTCTCAAGATCTGCCTGTCTGGTCTGCGAATGAAGGAGGACGTGTGCTTGACGCACTCCCAGATCAGGTCCTGGCTTGCGCGCGAGTTAGACATATCGGTGCAAAAGTAAGCAGGTACGGTCAACCATATAAGTAAGGTGCAAGTCGCAGCCAAACATTGTAATAGGAACGAAACGCTGCATTGAGGCTGTCCCTGCATCAGTGTCTACCTACCCCCGTGCGTCTGTCAGGCGCCGCTGCAGGTGGTGCCACCTAAACTTGCACCTTGACTGTTGGAAAACCAAAGGGGGGGAACCGAGTCTGCAAAACCTGGCATTTTGCCACTCGGGGGAATACGACCCCGACGTCGAACGATGACCTGGAACTCGAACATCTGGCCTCTTCGGACCTGTCAGGAACACATGAACGCCATCGAATGCGCCCCTTCTGGAACCCCTCCTCTGCCTCCCCACTACTCCCAATTATTTCCCTCTTCCTGCCATGCGAAGATCCAACCGGTTCAAGAAACTTCCCCCTCCCTACACCCCTGATGGACTCCCGCGCCCGATGCAAGTTCTAAAGAAGGGAAGAAAGAGGGGAGGCAGGAGAGGGTATGGGGGGGAGCAAGAGAAAGAAGACGGACGAGAAAAAAAGCGGAAGCGAGTTGGACGAGGAAAAAGATGGACGTGGAGGAAAACGAGACACATGGGGGCGACACCGGGGAAGAGGAATGATACGCAAATCCCTCGGACGCTCTGCAAAGAACCTCCAAGGACGTACTACATACTCTCACGAAAGGCCTCCGCCTCCTCGCCCTCCCCCCCGAGTGTGGCGAGACACCCCAGCAGACCACTCCCAGGGCCCATCCCGGCCACATTTTTTTTGCCATCCACGCGCCACGATGCGAAGGCAGCCTTGCCCCAGGAGACTTGGCAGCAGGCGCGCCGCCGTTGCCACCGTTAGCAACAGCACGGCACCAAAACCAAAACAGTCACCCAGGGGCCGCATTGATCGCCTGCTGAATGGCGGAGTACTTGCGGCAAAGGCCCCTGAGACGTCCTTCAAAGATCCGTCTGGGCGATACTCGAGCTCCTTGCCGCCAGGAGTTGTGAGTGAAGTAAAATGTTTCGCACATTGCTGCATAGCGAATGTCCGTTTCAGGGCTGAGGCGGGGTGTCAGAAAAAGGAGGTGGGAGAACCAATCCATTCCATGAGGGGGAAACTCATCTTGAACCCAAGGGTTCATCATATCACGTAGAATAGGGCAGATACCATAGTGCCGTAGGCAGTCGGTAGCCCCTCTCCCATCGCAGCCAAACATAACAGGATCTCTCCGCAGACCTGAAACGGGTCGCCGTGCAAAGCCACCGGCATGTAATCCGAACCTGAGACAAGGCAAGATGCGGACCAGTGGCACGCCGAACTCTCTAGAGCCGCCACAACATGTTAGGAAATCTGTCAGGGTCAACCTCAGGGAGCCAACGGTCAATGCGGGCCTTAAGGATCTCGTGAGCACCCCGACCAGGACGCGGACGAAGACGAAGGAGAGAGGAGTAAAGCTTACGTTGAACAGCCTTCCGAGGGGTAGTGGGGGGGAAGGTGAGAAGAATAGGTGAAACCATCCCACGTGCCCTCGCCATCTTGCTGGTAATACAATCACGATGCCACCCGTTGTGCAACCTCGCAATACAACAGTCGTCAGACCTCCCGAAGGTCCGCAACGTCCCCAATTTTTGGCAGAATTCCGCACAGTGTTCGGCACACCTAGCACGGGCAGCAATGCTAACGTACGGGAGATGCTTGAGGCTTGTGCCACCCCCACACACACTGATATTCTCAAGTAATTCAACAGGCATCGCATTCCACGGCCCATTGGTCAAGAGCAGGGCACATCGGCGATACGTGGCGAGCAAGGACTGTGGCGGCGCATAGAACTGCAGCACATACTGCAGCAGCGAGAAGCAAAGCGTGTGAAATGTACGTATACTGAGAGCCAGTCCCAGGCCTGCACGTCGCACATCAATTGTGCGGTCAAGCAACCGCCCATCCCGGCCAAATTTGGGGGCGGCGTCCGGCCGTGGCCACGAGAGATCCCTTGAAAACGAAGGCAACATCAGGGACAAAAGCAGGATAAGGACACATCGGGGATCTCGGAGACCTGGCGGGCCTGGAGGACGCATCGGGCCGCAGCCGCCCCATGGCGTTCCGCAGCGATGGGGGCGATCCATCCTCATCCCAAGCCTACCTGACGCGGCCAAGGCCACCAGAGCCCCCCAATCGTTTCCCTCCCTGAATCTCCACCGGTATAAGTTCAGTCCTGGCGTTTTTTTCGTGGACTTCGGATTCAAACGCCCGTTGCCCAACCCTGGGGCCATGGCGAAAACGCTCCTCCTGGGGGAGATGCGGGGACCTTTGGAACCAAACATTCAAGCGAATAAAGGGGAACAGACGCGGCATGCAGCAGCAGCGGCCGCACAGAAAGAAAAAGGTACAATAGTTCAGGCTAACAGAGTAGCCCGCCAGGGCACGCAAATAATTCGCAAAATTTAATCAATACTTGGCGTGGGACTCGCTCGCTTTCTCGCCGAGCCATGCATCCAGAGGGGCGTGTCGGCAGACCCAACGATGCGTCGTTGGCAACGTGGGGGGGGGGCATAAGATGCGGCTCGGCAGCAGCAGCAGGGGCACCAAATCGGCCAGATAGGTTCGCCGGCGCAAATGGGAAGGAGGGAGGAGGACGAATTCAGATACAACGGTCTTCCAAATAATACACGGATGTAACCCTTTGCTGTCTAGGGCGACCTCGGTGTCATTCAAGCGCAAAATTATTCGGTGCGCAGTTAGCATTGCATACGACGCGTTTCACTAAACAATCATTATCTGAGGAAGCGATTTCCTTATATAAATGAATATAAATGAATTTGTCCGCCAAGAAGATCGATCGCGGTGGAGGCCGAGCCCGCTCAAAGACAAATTTGTTCGATACTCTTGACTAGAAACAACTTATGTTGTCACATATTTAGCGAAGACATCGACAATGAAAAGCATCAAACGTTGCTTGATCTGCGTGCAACAGACAGGAAGGGCACAGATAATCCGACAATTTGCTCACCACGCAACTGCTGTAGCTTTCGAACTTCCGCCGCCTACCCACTGAAGCGCGTGCCCATTGTTTGCGCCATTGCTCGGAAATGTTCGTGCTCTCCCCAAGTTCTGCGGGAAAACTCGTTCCCCGCCGCCCCATCGCAGCTCAATGTTGGTCCAATGTGCACGTATTCCCCGGCTGCCTCGACGCGCTTACTGGGCGGCTGCGCGACGATGTTTTCCGCGGGCGTTTGCCCCCGATGCACTTTTTTCCTGATTGAGTTCCGAGCCATCTGTTTGGCCGCCTGATAAGATTCCTCCCAAGATTGCTTGCGGATGCTTGGCGATGGCCGATATAAAGAAAGTATCGCCTGCATGCAGAACGCCCCGCGTGACGACGCGAGGCGGCCCCTCGCCCAACTGCGCGGCGTCGGAGCAATCGTGCATCGCCGCAGTTTGCGCGGCGACCGACGAATCTGGTGGAAATGGGCAGCCCAGCGCAGCGCCTTCGCGATGACCTGTCTGTGGATTGTCTGGCATAGTCGATGATGATGATGAAGAAACACTTCGAGTAGATACTGGCCACCATGTCTACTATGAGCGATGGCAGCCCGAACCTCCGCATAACGGAAAATAGACAATCCGGCATTCTTTCGCTCAGTCCAGCATGAGCATCATGATGCCGCCGTTTCTTGTTCTGGCGCGCTGCGTCAATGATTCGGCGCGCAGGCTGGGGGGGCATCAGCCGCGCCCTGGCGTGGTCTGAATCCAAGATGAGAAGGCCGCATGCCTTGTTCAGCACCTCCCTGAACTATGTGGCGGTGTAGCATGCTAGTCATAGCTTTACAACCAAACGCCAACATAAGTATCGGCCTGTTATCTCTAGGCAAGGTAAAGCACCCCTTCTCGCACAACATCTGCACGTTCGCCCACCTCCGGGCACCCGGCATATCTGCGCACGCTGAACATGTTTAGCACTGAGTCAACAGCGTCGCGCGCGCGTCGACATATTGGCCCAAAACGCTCCCAAATTATGGTGGTATGTCGTTTGGCCAAGCGGATTTCCCCTGCCCCATTGCCCCGCGCGCCGACTGAGGCTCGCGAAAAGCAGAAGTCGAAGCATCAATCAACAATTCTGCACCCAACGGCTCTGCGCGCGCCGCGCAGACCTCTGCGACGCGCGCCCCCGACCGACGCCTTCAGAATGCTCGGCCAAGGGCCAAGGCGTCTGGACTGGCCGCGGCGTCGGCCAGATAAATTCCGCCCCGAGTCTTTCGCGCCAGCGCGTTTTGGAGGACGTCGCTTCTGCAGTTGCCGCGTTGTTCCCCAGCTCCCGCCAGCCGGTTGCGCGATCGCCGAGTTCGACCGATCCCGTCCCCCAGCTTGTCGGGGGCGTCAGTTCGATAAATTCTTCTCCTGCAGCCCTGCGTGGTCGACGAGCATCTCCCTATTCGACCGGCGCAAGCAAGGCCCAGAAACCCACGGTCGACAAGGGGCTCTCCGCGCCGGCAGCGGTTCTCCAGTCGCCGCGGCGAAAGTTTTATCAGCCCGCGCCGATGTAGCCCCCAGCGAGGCCGGGGCCGGAGATGACGCGCCAGTCTCGGCGAATTTAAGAGCGAGACTTCTCTGGGCGGTTGGGCCTCAGAGCGCGCTGGCCCCCTTCTTCGGCGCACTGGCCCGTGAGGAACGTTGGGGGGCAAGTCCCATAATGCTGCGAGCACGGAAGCGGCGGCCGCTCAACGCGGCGGCCCCCGGAAGACCAGCGCCCCTCCGCGGAGTCGCGGGCGGAGTCGCGGCGAAGCGCGCGGTCAATCTGGGAGACGAGATCGGGGGGGTCGAGCGGGGAGGTTGCACCCCCTTGTTCTGGCGCGCATTCCTGCCCCCGCCTTTGCCCTCGAAGAGCACGCTCGCGACCGCCGCGTCGCAGCTGGCGCGCGCCTGCGCCGGCAGGCGCCAACTCGCAACTTGCGCGGGCCTGCTGACTGTCGACCCTGCTCGAAAAATGCGCTCTCCGATAATGTGCCCCCCACCTGGCTCGACGCGCCGCATTTGGCGTCGAAGTCGCCCGCGCTGGGCAGTTGAACTACGCCGCGTCGTTAGCTCGACGCGCGCGCCGAGGCTCGCGCAAAATAGCCTTCGCACTTCTGCGTCGCGGCCGCCGCGGGGGGCGCGCGCAGGGATGGTCGTCGACGCGCCTCGGGCAATTTCGACCCCGGGCGCAGCCGCCCCGGCTGATCGCCCAGGGGGCGGCGACCCCTGCGCGCAACGAAAATGACGCGATGAGCCATGCTCCTGCGTTCGCCCGGGATCAGAGTTTGCTTCGGCTGAAAATCAGCGCAATATTCTGATCCGCGCGAATCCATTTCGCGCGTGCAGAGCGCGTTGACGCCGCGGACTTCCACGCGCTGGATACTCTCCGCCGCGTTAACTCGCGCATTCCCGCGCCGACCCCCAGCGCCCCGCGTTCCGGAGCGCATTGTCGCAAGTGGAACAGATGTCTTCTTGGGTCGCCCCCGCGAGCCCGGAAGTCCCCCCGGCCGCGGCAGAGCCGCCGCCGAAGTAGCTCCAGTTGCCCAGGCGCTGCCCAGCGCGGGCGGGGCCTGCATAATGTCGGGGCCCGCGTGCTCGCGCGAGCCAATCAGAGGAGACGGGTGCCCTTTCGCGTCGCGCTGCTAATCGGAATCACCATGCGAAGTTAACTGCGCAAACTCAAACGAGCTCTCTGCAATGATATGTTTGCCCGTGGCAATCAAGGAACGCGGATAAGAATAACAAACGCGCTGACTGAGTAACGGGGTATTCGACAGCGTCGGCTCGTCCATGGGGCGATCGGTGTAACTCTCGTGGCACTTGTGGCTGCTTAGGAACTTTGCCCAAGCCCATCCGTCCCTCTGGTATTGATGTTTCTGCGATGGGGCGACGTTCTGGATGACTGGCACCCGAACCCAAATCGGCAGGTCGCTCGGTGGCTCTGTCCGGAAAGCCCGCAACGGTTACATACTCAATTGGAAGATCACGGAAGTAGTGAAAATGAGGAAACAAGAAAACAACTGCACTTACCCAACATCTTCGGCAACGGGCATGGCACCTGCCGCGTTTCCTGGAAAGCCCGCCATTCCTTGGAGCCCCCTTTCATGCCAGTAATAGGTTTAGCCAGTCAGGCATCGTATGTGTTTTTTTTCTCGACGCCGGCATCCCCCACTCCATCAGCAACTTCACGCAGATCGCGAACCCACCTGCGCACAACTCAATGTGCATCGACCAGGCTGTATAGACGTCGTCTCGGCCAAAATGGCACTATGCAGGGCACGGGAAAAGCGTGGACCAGGCGTCGCATGTTTGCAGCAATTCTTGAAATACGCCGCCCTTTGGATGGTCGCCCCGGTTGTCCCAGTCTTCGGCCCAGACGCGCATGAGCGGCGTGCCGTCCACAGAGATCGTCACAGCAAGCTCCTCGCCCACCCGAAGTTCAAATGGCAAAGTGTCCGTGACGTTACAAATCTACGGCATCTGGAACATGCCTTTCGGATGACATTTGAAACCGAAGCAGAAGTCAAGTGCTGCACGTATTGCTTGGGGGCGGTCCGGCGACGCCCAACTTGCCTTACCATCTGTTGATGTGTTTCGCACGGTCGATCAAACCCACCGCGCTGTCCCGGTCCAGCAACTCCGCGAACAATATGGTGGTAGCGTTGCCTTTTTATGTACACGTTGTGCGAGAGCGGGCCAAACGCAACCGATACTTGTTTTCAGAGCCATGTCGCGGCCGTGTTGGACAAAATAAACCCTTCCAGCTTGCCGAACACTCCTTTGACAGAGCATTTTCCGCCTGAGTCTGGACTGGTACTTGCTTGATGATCTGTGGGAGGGCACCGTTGTTTCTCAAATGGCAATATCTGGCTCCAAATGTGGTATGTTTGCTTGCGCATATGTACCACATGACGCTTCAGAGGCTCATCCCGAAGCCGGCCTGGACGTGTAGTTCGCCTCAAATAAATAAATATATGGGTCAAGTTACCCAGATGTTTTTTTTTTTCTGCGGGTTGATGGCCATTTGGCGGTCATGTTGTGAAACACCATGTTGCTTAATAAGTGTTGTAACTTTCTGGGTCGGGTCCAGCTGCTCATTCAAAATGTTCCAGGACATGCCTGTGCTAAGTGCTTTGGCGTACGCAAGGATTTGACCTGGACCAAGATACATAGGTGGGCGACCTTTGACACATCCCAACGGTTCCGACCTATTGCTGTCAAGCGTGCCGTCGCCATCCATCTCGTGAAGCGGGCTGTGGATCCTGTGTTGCTTTGCTCTCCTTGTAGGCGGTGTCGAGGGGGAGGCCTTGCGTAAGTGCCTGGCCGGGGCACCTGGCATGTGAGAGTCGCCCGAAGAAGATATCGATGTGGTATCGAATGTAAGGAAGACAGGAGAGCGGACGACAGTGACGATTAGGATATGGGGAATGGCTTGAGCCAATATGGCTTAAGCCTACTGGGCGCATACCCAATCTCTCCCCCCTCTCCCCTCCTCCTGTTCAGTGCGAGCTCCCGATGAGGTTCCACAGCCGTAGTGGGCGAGCATGCACAGAAAGCAAAGCAGAGAGGACCAGGGGGAGGAGGAAAACGAGAACGAAAACGAGGGATATGATAGACTAAGGCACTGAGGTGCCTAGGGCCTTCCAGCCCGAGGCTCCTCCTCAGCCTCCTCTTCCATCGCTTTTCCTGTTGGATACCTCATCCCTGTCGCCCCCGCAGATGTGTCGGCAACGTAGTTGCCAAAAACGGCAACCCCACAAATCGGATGCTTACGACTCTGGCCAATACCAAACAGAAAAGGTACAGCCAAATTGGCTCCAATCGCGCGAATTGGCTGCTTATACCTCTGGCCCAACTCTGGTCCGGCCAAATTTGGTACGAGTTTCCATTTGCGGTGTCCTCCCTCCCCCTCATCACCCTCCTGCCTCTTCCTCCTTCTCCGCTTCTGCCCCCGTCCCGTTTCACCTTAGACCCCCTCGCTGAAAACCCTGATGCTTGAAATCAACCACAGGCCCAATGATAGAACCATGTTGTCTTCAACATTGGATGTTCGTCTTAGCACCGCGCACATCCGTCTTAAAAACTTGCGCAATCTACACGGGTAGAGGGGGTGTCGTTTTAAAGATGGGGCTCTCGCCTCGGCGCTGCGCGCAATCGTCATGAAAGCTGGTAGGAAATACATGGATGGAAAATGTGTCCTTCCGAAATTCGGCTTCCGCCTTAGTGCCGCGCGCATTAGCTTTAAACGTTTGCAGCAACTACCTGGGCAGGGTCTCGCCCTTGCACCGCAGCTTTTCGTCTACAGAGCATGCAAGAGCTACGCGGATGGAGGGCGGCTCCTTTTCGAGATAGAGCTCTGGCTTGAGGCCTCCTCTAATGACATACCAGGAGTTTAACACATGCAGCAGCTGTACGGATGGAGCGCGGTTCCTTTTCAAAACGAAGCTCTCACCTCGGACCCCCTCGGGATCCATGACCATGCATACGAAACACATACCAGCGCAGTAGTTACACGGAGGAGGGGCGGTCCTTGCAAAAACGGGAGTGTCGCTAGATACCTCGCTGCACGGTAGGATCACACCTCATTGAACGCTGGGAGGATGAAAGGCGACTCCTTTGCAGAACGGGACCCTCGCCCGACTGGCAGGCCCATGAGGTGCTGTTCATTTAAGCGGGGGCGCCTCCTTCAGCAAAAGTGGGAGCCTGCAAAGCCTCATGGTAAGGGGACTTGGGGCGGGATGGTGTGCTGGAGCATCGCTGATGCATCTTGGGTTTACTCTGGTCCTCTTCCTCCTCCATCTCCTCCTCCTCCTCAACGCCCAAGGCCGTGCACGGCGGCAGTAAAACCGAAGATCGACCAAACTGACACGGACACCGAAACAAAACGAAACCAGCCGGCCGCAAGCACCCTAGAAGGGCGCAACGGCGCGGCAACGAAACCATCACCGACCGAACCGACTGCGACGCAACCGGACCGACCGAACCGCGAACACCCTTGGCTGACCCCGGCAGGTCAATGCAAGCCTGGGTTAGTCAGCAAAGCAAGCCTGGGTTAGTTCGGCTTTGCAGGATCCTGCGCTCTTACCCGAACATCAATGCACCCCTAACCCTGCAGGATCCTGCAAGATCCACCGCTCTGGCTGACCCGCGTTTGCATTGACCCCCGTCTCTCGGTCTCTCGATGCTCCCGACGGGCGCGGGGGGCGCGGCGTCCGGGGGCGCCGCGCCAGATGGCCTCGGGGTCGGGCAGCCCGGCCGGGAGTGGGCGAAGGGTCCATGACGGGGAGGCCGACCCCCCCATGACGGGGGTGCCCCCCGTCAGACGCCGTCAGATCAAGATGGGGACACGGATCGAGGGGGGGGATGTGCAGCCAACGCGTAGAATAAGGAGGCGCGATGAGGATGCACGGGCCTTGGAAGGCCATGTCGACACCTGTCGAGCGGGGCGCGGCCAGCGAAAGTAGCCAAGAATGGGCCGAAGGGGCAAGGATGCAAGGGCAACCTTGAGGCATCGCCCGTCCTTACTGTGCGCTATGACTGTAGCTTCAGATGGGGACACGGATCAAGGGGAGGACGTAAGATCAAGCTGAGGATCACCGACGCCTCATCCTGCCCCCCCTTTCGGGGCCTAGGCCCCAGGAGGGGGTGGCATGGTAAGAAGTCGGAGAGACGTAAGACTAATATCAGGACCAACGGAAGAGAACGTCAGGAATACATATAGAGAGAGAGTGAGAAAGAGAGAGAAAGAGAGAAAGAGAGAGAGAGAGAGAAATAAAGAAAGAGGGAGAGAGGAAAAACGAGAGAGAGAAACAACAACCAGAGCGGGCAAACGGGCGGCCTTAGCACCCGCGAACCTCCACGACTCCGCCGTCGCGTCGACGGAGACGCAGGGCGTCATCCGAAAAATGACGAGGCCTGGTCTGAAGTATGACCAGAACTCCAGCTGCAAACATCTCCCGAACACTGCAATATGAACGCCCGAAATGGGCACGGAAAACATGGGTACAATGCCCAACAACAAATGTTGTCCCAAACCAACAGCGGTCGCTGTTGGGCAGGCGGCCTTCTGTCTAAATGGACACAGGCCGCGGCGGCGCGTACAGCGAGTCCTGTTCAAAATGAACAGGAACTGCTGTTGGGCATTGTACCCATTCTTTCAGTAACCATTTCGTTCGCGCAAGTGCAACCCTAGCTCTGCAGGGTCCTGCAACATCTGGGCCTCTGGCTGACCCCCGTTCGAATGGACTCCCATCTCTTGAGCCCCGAGACTCGCTGGTCGTCCCGTCACTGAGGCGGGCCGTACCACGTCGCGAGCCGCCCCCCGACGGCGGCAGTGAAGCGGGACCGCCCGGACCAAAGGTGCGCACAGAGTGGCGTAACAGTGTGGGCGTAACGGATCGGACCTCCAGCTGATTGGAACATTATCTTGGCGAAGGACCCCACCAGATGCACTTGTGGGCAACGCGTTGTGGGTGCCGCTTTCGGTGGAACTCCCTATCGGGCCACGAAGCGCGTGAGAGACGTGCCGTAATGAGTGGGGGGGACGCATGCGGGCGGTGCCACTGGGGCCTTCGGTGGGGCTCCCTGTGGGCCACGAAACGCTGTCCTGGGTGTGGCTGACGCATGCGGGCGGTGCCCCTCGCTGGAGCTCCCGATGAGGCCACGAAACGCTGTATTGGTCGGGGGGAACGCATGCGGGCGGTGCCGGTGGGGTCTTTCTGTGAAGCTCCCTACGGGGCCACGAAACGCTGCACTGGGTGGTGGCAGACGCATGGGGCGGTGCCACTGGGACCTTCGGTGGAGCTCCTTATGGGGCCACGGGAGGGGGGGAACGCACGCGGACGTTGCCACTGGGGGCTTCGGTGGCCACTGGAGCTCCCTATGGGACCACGAAACGCTACACCAGGTGGGGGGGACGCATGCGGGTGGTGCCACTGGGGCTTGGTGGAGCTCCCAATCAATGGGGCCGCGAAATGCAGTACTGGGTGGTGGAGGACGCATGCGGGCGGTGCCACTGGGATCTTTCTGTGGAGCTCCCTACGGGGCCACGAAACGCTGTACTGGGTGTGGCGGACGCATGTAGCCACCCCCACTGGGGCCTTACGTGGAGCTCCCTATGGGGCCGCGAAACGCTGTACTGGGTGTGGCGGACGCATGTGGCCACCCCCACTTCGGCCGCAGGCGGAGCTCCCTATGGGGCCACGAAGCGCTGCACCTGGTGTGGCGGACGCATGTGGCTACCTCCATGGGGGCCGCAGGTGGAGCTCCCGATGGGGCCACGAAACGTTGTACTGGGTGTGTCGGACGCATGTGGCCACCCCCACTGGAGCCTTACGTGGAGCTCCCTATGGGGCCGCGAAACGCTGTACTGGGTGTGGCGGACGCATGTGGCCACCCCCAATTCGTCCGCAAGCGGAGCTCCCTATGGGGCCGTGAAACGCTGTACTGGGTGTGGCGGACGCATGTGGGCACCCCAACTGGGGCCTTCTGTGGAGCTACCTATGGGACCACGGAGCGCTGTACTAGGTGTGGCGGAAGCATGTGGCCACCCCCACTGGGGCCTTACGTGAAGCTCCCTATGGGGCCACGAAGCGCTGTACTGCGTGTGGCGGACGCACGTGGCCACCCCCACTAGGGCCTTACGTGGAGCTCCATATGGGGCCACGAAACGCTATACTGGGTGTGGCGGACGCATGTGGGCACCCCAACTGGGGCCTTATGTGGAGCTACCTATGGCACCACGAAGCGCTGTACTGGGTTTGGCGGACGCATGTGGCCACCCCCACGGGGGCTTACGTGGAGCTCCCTATGGGGCCACGAAACGCTGTACAGGGTGGGTGAAACGCATGGAGGAGGAAGGAGGGGGGAGAGGGAGGAGGGAGGAGGGGGAGGAGGAGATGAGAGGAGAGGAGAGGAGAGGAGAGGAGAGGAGAGGAGAGGAGAGGAGGGACGCAGGGACCGTCTCTTCAAAATGAGGACCCTACACCACAAGATGGTTGGGAAAACAACACGGTGTTTTCCTTTCTTCTTCTTCCTCCTGTGTAGCAGTGCCTCACAGGCACATCCTACCCTGCCCACTGCCACATGTCATCGCTCACTCACACCCAATGCCGTCGTGAAAGATACTTCGAACGCCGCGCCAACTCCAACACGGTGTCTTCATTTTCCTTGTCCTTGCCTCCTCTCAGACATGCACGCGTCGAGAAGAAAAGAACACGACGGGCCATGTTACACAATTTTCGGGCTCAGGGGGGCCTTCGCTGGGCCCCGGGCCCGTCCAAAACGGCTCGGGACGAACAAGCCGGCTCTGTGGACAGGTGGCACGCGTTACAGCCGAGATCCATGACCAGGATGCCAAGAGCCCTTGGGAATCCGGGTTTCAACGATCGGCGAGTCAAAGCTGTCTACCGAGGCCGAAGTATAAAGGGCAACAAATCCACCCCCATAAGAACCACCCCGACAAGCAAAACCATTTCGTAAACGCACCCGAGGAGGGAATCGAACAGGGCAGGGCTTTTAGTGAACGCCCAAGGCCGTTGAGCAAACACCAAGTGTCCGGTCAGGGTGGTTTTCCTCCCTTGGAAGAAGGACAAGGACGCCCCATCCTTTGAGGGGCAACGATAGGGGGGGACTGGTATAGGGGGGATGCATCGACTCAGAATCGGCGATACATCGCCGATTGATCGGCGATAGGCCCCCGATGGCAAATCCGACCCTTCGCCGATTGATCGGCGATAGGCCCCCGATGGCAAATCCGACCCTTCCTGGGCAGGTTGGGCCATCGGGCCCCTATCGGCGATCAATGGGCGATTGGAAGTCGATGCATCGCCCCTATGCCTAATTATCCCCCCCTATCGTTACCCCTGATCCTTTCGGCGGTGGACAAACCTACCTTTAGTAAACCTCCCCTTAGTGAAAACGGCCTGGGACCGAAACCGACGGACCTGGACCCGCAAAAATGACAGCCGCGACGCCCTCTCGCGAACCGAGAACGGCCAATTCCTGAATCGACGTGTCAGGGTAGGAGGTCTATCCACATCCGATCCTTACTGGGGGGCCCAGCTGTGCTCAGCTCGCGTCGGCGTGACCTAACGGGGTTTCGGGTCGGGCGAAAGGGAGGGATAGCAAAGGGCGGGTTTGAGAATCAGCTCACGTAGCTGATTTTCCCGGCGCCTCCCGGCGCCGGAGGCGGCCATATATCGAGGAATGGGCCCCTCGGTGAGGCCGAAACCAGCTGCATGCAGATTTCGTAACCCCCCCTTTCCCAATCCCCCCCTTTCGTCCGGCCCGAGGGGTTCTGGATGGAGCAGGTCCCGGACCCTCGGGCGCTCCAGGGCACCAGATCTTCATTCCGAGCCGTCTTTGCATGGCCCCAGGGGTCCCCGGGTGCCGTAGGCGACCCGAGGGGGAGGGAGGAGGAGGAGGAGGAGGAGGAGGAGGAGGAGGACTAGGAGGAGAGGAGGAGGAGGAGGAGGGGGAGGAGGAGGAGGAGGGGAGGAGGAGGAGGAGGAGGGGAGGAGGAGGAGGAGGAGGAGGAGGAGGGGGGGAGGAGGAAGATGAGGGGAGGGGGAGGGGGAGGGGGGAGGAGAGGAGGAGGAGGAGGAGGAGGAGGGGAGGGGAGGAAGGAGGAGGAGGAGGAGGAGGGGAGGAGGAGGAGGAGGAGGAGGAGGAGGAGGAGGAGGAGGAGGAGGAGGAGGAGGAGGAAGGAGGAGGAGGAGGAGGAGGAGGAGGAGGAGGAGGAGGAGGAGGAGGAGGAGGAGGAAGGGGGAGGAGGAGGAAGAGGAGGAGGAAGAGGAGGAGGAAGGGGGAGGAGGAGGAGGAGGAGGACGGGTCGCCCAAGCCCTTCGGAGAAACCCGAGTCCAGGAAGGGCTTCGGGGACCTCTCCGAGCCGCCTTCTGGCGGCCACGGCTCCGGGGAGGGCTCCGGGAAGCCCCGAGAGGGGGGCCCGGGACCTCCAGGACCCGTCCCTTCCCGGCCACGCCTCCTTCCTGCTGCTCAGGGCAGGGGCCGACGGACCGAGAAGGCGCCCGCGCAGATCGGCGGCGCGCCCGAGAGCGCGGCGCCACACGGGGAGGGGGGCCTTCCAAGAGTGCGCCAGGGGGGCTCCCCGAGGACGGCAGGGGGGGGCTCCCCAGGAGCACCCCTGGCTTCTGAAGAGCCGTCGTCTTGGAAGCCTCCGCGCCCTTCTCGGGGGGACACAACAAAGGTACCGATGTACTGCGACTCCCTCCAAAGAGAATCCAGCCGTGGCCACGAGGGCTCTCCAGGACGACCAGCGTCACCGGTATCTCTGCCTCCCCCGATCCCGAGAAGCCCTTCGCCCCCTCTGAGACGGCGCCCCCCATCGTGCCACCCTCGGTGATCCTCAAGACGTGTGTTAGCGCCAGCGCGTGCTGTAGAGGGCAAACAACCCAGCCCCATAATAACCACCCCGACAAGCGAGGCCGTTTAGTAAACGCACCCACAGAAAGAATCGAACATGGCAGGGCAGATTAGAAAACGCCAAGGGCCGTTTAGTAAATCCCAATTGTCGGGTCCGGGTGGTTTTGTCCTCCTTGATGCTTGCCACGGAGGACCCCTTCACACGACGCACGCGGCGCAAACAGGGCGGACACGGGCCGCACGTCACAGGCGGAGCCGAACGGGGTGTCCTCGGGGGAACGAACAGTGACATGAACATCAAAACTCGGAGGTCCGCGCGGACCTCCGAGCTTCTTCATGTCACTATTCGCCCCCCGAGTCCCGAGGATCATCGACGCCCCGGAAGGGGCGAGCCACGGAGCGAGGGCGAGCCGCGACGGCGGGGCCCGCGGGGGCCGCGCGCTCGGCCTCGGCAGCTTCCGGCCCTGCACCTGCCGCCCTCCCCGCGCCCCGCGGCGCCGCTCGGGGAGGCATCGCGGAGGGGGCCCGTGCCGGGATCCCCGGGGGGACGGGGGCGCAGGGTGTACTTCGCTGGGCCCAACCGAAAATGCGCGGCGCTGACGCGAGAGCCACAGTTTGAAAACGGCCCGCCCTCCAACCTTAAAAGGTGTTGCAAGGAAGTATGTGCACGGCGCTACGACGAGAGCCATATGTTGAAAACGGCCCGTCCTCTATACGTGAAGCTCCTGCACATTTTAACGAATGTGCACGGCACAAAGGCGCGAGCCCCCCATTTTGCATAGGGCCCACCCTTTATCCTTGAAGCTGTTGCCAGTCTCAAGCTTCGGGTCATCAATGGTGAAAGCGCCTCGGGCGACATGCCTGGCCGTCCCTATCGGCAAGCCAGGAGGTGCGACAGGGAGGACTTAGCTATAAGGAAAAAAAGGGCTGAGGAGGAGGAGGGCGACGAAGCTACAGAACACGGCGACGAGGACGAGCAGGGCAGGAGCGACCGCGCGGATGGTACATCGATCGCGTGCAGCGGAAGCCCGTGCACCTCTCCGCTGATGCAAGAACAACGCGTGGTTTTGGGTGGATTTGCTCAAATGGCTGACCAGTCCTGAGCCAAACCAGCGACGGAAAACTCAAAAGTACATCAAGAAGCGATATGTTCACTCTTACGATGCTCTGGCCTCGAACGGATTGTCCGACGACTCGTTTCCAGCCGAGTCGATGGGACAGTAGCGGGGAGGGGGGAAGAGGCAGTAGAAAAATGTGTCCCGAAGGAAAAAAACATGAAAACCGCCGACCGCCGCTTGCCGCTGCTGGCAAAGCATGTCAGATGCGTGGCTGATCTCTCCACCGGTGCCCCGTTCTGGGTCCTGGGGGTCCCAGCTATTGTTTCGGGGCGGGGGGGGGCTCGACCTCGACAACGCACCTCCCGTGCTCTAAGTGCAGATTTAAGTAGCCCAAGACGGCCTTCATGGCATGCCCCATGCTATCTCGAGAAGCTCCCAATATAATCCCAACAGTCCCGATAGTCCCCTGAGGCAATTCAAAAATGGCCTGGATACCTCCGAAGGAATTACACGAGAGGGCAGAATCATTCCCGTCTCGCCACTTGGGCTTCGGAGGTCGCAGAAACCTTCAGAAAAAAACACCTATGGCTCAAAGGGACCTGAAAGGGACCCAAGATATCCCAAACTGGCACAAGAGTGCCCGCCCCAAGGAGTCTTCTACAAAGTAGAAAATTCCAATGCCCCCCCAAAAAAACAACAAAGGGCCGCCACGGAGGCCGCCGGGATGCCAAGACCACAGAAGCCAAGACCGGAGCACAACAGGGCCCAGTAGAAACAAATGATAGTGAGGAAGAGGAGGAAAACAAGAGCAAACGCAGCTTGCATCACCGATGCAGCAACGCCCCCGCCCGTCCCAAATTCCTTCCACATGCGCCCATGGAAAGAATCCATTCCACCGCAGGAAGCGCACGCCTTCAATGACAAGCGCCCGGTGGGTCTGCCAATCAGGCAAACAACCATGTGGTAAGGATCCACCATCCTTTTTCGACAATAATAAATGCAATCAGCTGGGATGATACAGCCCTAAGACATATCCAGCGGAAGAAAACGCACATGCTAGAACACCTCGGAACTCGAAGCCCTGAACACATCCAAACTTGGCCCTCGAACCACATCAAAATGGAAGGAGGAAAAGGAGGAAGGGGAGGAGGCGGAGGAGGAATAGGAGGACGAGGAGGGGGAACAGGAGGAGGAGAACGCGGAAAAAGAGGAGGAGGCTGAAGGGGGGGGAAAGGAGGAGCGCGAGGGAAGAGTCCCAAACCCGACCATCCTGCTTTCCCGCCCCAACCCGGCGGGCCTCCTCAACGATAGTGCCAGAAACCAAAGCGGGAGGAGGAGGTTGAGCTGGGGGGAGGAAGGAATGGGAGAAGAAGGAGGAGGAGGAGGAGGAGGAGGAGGAGGAGGAGGAGGAGGAGGGGAGGAGGAGGAGGAGGAGGAGGAGGAGGAGGAGGAGGAGGAGGAGGAGGAGGAGGAGGAGAGGAGGAGGGGAGGAGGGGAGGTGGGGGAGAGGGGAGGGGGAGGAGGAGGAGGAGGAGGAGGAGGAGGAGGAGGAGGAGGAGGAGGAGGAGGCGGAGGTGGAGGAGGAGGAGGAGAATGAAGAGGAGGAGGAGGAGGAGGAGGGAGGAGGAGGAAGAGGCGGAGGAGGAGGAGGAAGAGGAGGGCGAGGCGAGACGAGGCGAGCGCGCGCCGCCAGTTTGGCGGGGCCGGTCCTCAGGGGGCAGCGCGGGGAAACCAAAACCCTCACGAGACACGTCGGCGGCGGGAATTGGAAACGGAATCGGAGGAGGCCGTAGCCGGAGAGGAGGGAGAGGGAAAGGAGGAAGAGGAGGAGGAGGAAAAGGATGAGGAGGAGGTTGGGGGGAGATTGGAAGGAGGAGGATGAGGAAGAGGGGGATAAGGACAAGGAGGGGGATGTTGGGAGAATGACGAGGAGGTGGACGAGGCGGAGGAAGAGGAGGTCGGGAACAAGAGGAGGAGGCGGAGGAGGAGAAAAAGGCAGGAGGAGGGATGAGGAAAGAGGAGGGATGAGGAATGATCCGGACTCCCGTTGGCGGTGAGAAGCGGGAAGAGGGCAGGCGGACAAGAAGCGAGAAGAAGACAAACCAGAAGAGGGCAAGCAAACAAGAAACGAAAAGAGGGCATATCCACTATCCTGAAATCAACGCACGATCAGCTAAGCAGCGAGAGTGACGGACCTGTAAAATAGAAGCGGAAAACAAAGGTGCACGCTGTCGGGTCTCCTGAATATCTGTCGGACACGAGCATGCATGGAGCGGCGGAACACGTCCAGCAAGTCAGATTCACGAGAGCGCATTCGATGGTATGTTACAACTAGCAAGCCAATGGCAATGGCAATGGAATTAAGTTCCTCAGGACGAGACCATTCGAACTTCAAGTGCTGGAGATGGTGCTCACGGCAATCACGATCGACAAAGGAACGCGGAATCAGGAGCAACAGATGAGACAGGCAGCAGGGAGCGGGATAGCAACAAAAAAAGCAATGCGATCACAAGCGGGCTGGGAACATCCGAAGCGACGGGCAACAGTGGGCTGGCGGTACCTCGAAAAAGTAACCCATAACCCAGCCGTTGCATAGCGCCTTGGGAACGTTGCCCACGATGAAAGCAGGCGCACGAGGTGCCGATAATTGCAGTCGAGTCAAACAGGTCGTAGCACCATTGAGGTCGCAGCGATCTTCTCCTTGCTAGTATCTCATGAGAGCCAATGGGCATGGGACGACACTTCGCTTGAGGGGCGACAGGAGACGGACCGCCTTGCCTAGGAAGCTTTTACAACAACGATCAGTAGGACGGCCAGGGATCGATGACAAGGTCTTCCAGTTGCGCTGAAGCTGAAAGGGCAGACTCTCCTGTGCATGTCCGAGCAGACTATGGGTCAACAGCCAGTCCGCGCCCCCCACGGTCTCGTTGCAAGAGTCGACCAACCGCTGGAATATTCCAGGTCGGCATGCTACTCGGCACTGGGCCGCGCGGGTAATTTTCACTATGCCCCGTGCGCGGTGGCGACGCCGATGTCTTTCAAGCGCCGGAATAGCTCTGGGCGGGGGGCGCGCCGCGGCCAACGCGCGACCGCCCTGGGGCCCGCCCGTTGAGCGCGAAGAACGCAAGCAGTAGGGCGAAATAATTGAGCAACGTATGTCCCTGCACTCCAAGAAGCCGTGCCATATCCCCCTAGCGCGCAATCTTCGCGCGCGTGTTCTGACGCAGTGCACGCGCGCTGCGGATAATGCGCGACGGAAGCGGCATGGCCGCGAGCACCCTGGGAATCCAAGAGTGAACGGGGCTCGGGAATGCAACGCGGAAGTCGACCCGGGTCGACCGCAATCTTGACTGCCATCAACGCCCCCCCGCAGCGTATGCGCCGACGAGAACTTCAACGATGTAGTCGATCATGCGCCTGCCCTTGACGACGCCCGCATGGGCCCGGCCAACTGTGCGGCGTGCTTGCCGTGCTAAAGCCGTTCCAACGGCGAACGACGCGAAATTGTTGCGCGCGCCGGAGAGGCGGGGGCAGTGCAGTAGCAGGCGCGCGAGGAATGTCCACGCATTGACTAGGCAGCGCATTCTTGGGCAAGAAGACCATGCAGCAGCAATGAAACACCTCGGGCAGATCCTCTCCAGCAGCATGCATCGACCGCGTGCAGAATGCCGCTAGCGTGCTCCCCACCATGATGGTAATATGAGAATGGTATGCCCTCTGGACCAGGTGCGGCGTCGTGCGCGCGCTGTATCATGCCTCTGAACGCGCCGAGAATCATGTTCCACTGCGCATCGCGAGCAGCTCTGTGCGAAACAGCGGTGCCGCCCCCACTCCTCCTCCACCGCATCTTTCTCCTAGTGACCCCCCCCCCCAGCACTCGGCCAGCAGATGCCCCCTCTGCGCGGCCAGCATGGACCTGGTCATCGGGGCCAATGACGACATGAAGGACTAAGCGCCTATTGCGCGTGGCCCAGGCAGCGCGCAGGCGATGAAGCTTGTCTTTGTACGGAACTTTGAACGTTGCCCTTACCCCCCCATTTGCACCGATCTCCTCCTCCTGCGCCTGCAGGTGCGCGGCAGTAGCCCGGCGCGTGAGTCCGCGAAATCCAGCGATGTCTATCCAGTGGATGTCCTCAGAGATGAAGGCGTTGAGTTCTGCGGCAGCGCGCCTAGCCCAGCGGGCAGCGCGGCCGACAGAGCGCCCCGTTGCCCGCGTGACGGCGAAACGCCAGCTCGCGCACTCAGCCGGCGTCTCTGGACCATTCGCAGATAGCTGGCCCTTGGCGAGACTTGCAGCGTGGTGCATCGCCGCCTTCAAGTATTGCGGCCGCTGAAAAGATGCCAACCGCTAGGGAGATCGCGTGGGATTCCTGTGAGATCCCCCTGATGCGCAAGCTCGTGAACAACCAGAAGCGACCCGCACCGCATTGCTATCTGACTTGGGCCGGCCCGGCCGTAACTGAAAGTAAAGTGGTGGGTGATGATCACTAGGTCCGTGAAGATCGGTGGCTTTCCAAGTAACTGCCGAGGAGGGGTGCCAGTCGCGCATTTTCCCCGTCGGGACCAAACGATACCTCGTCAATTCTTGCAGCGGAGGCGATCTTTCCTTCTTGCGTTGTCCCGCGCGTGGGGCGATCTTGTTGGGCCTCAATCAATCGCGCAAATGCGCCGCCAATGAACTCGCCGAGAGAGTCGGCCCTGCAAGCGGGATCTGCATTCGCGGTGAAAAATCGAGAATCCCTGGACGAAATGCACTTGACATCACCAGCCACCAATGAGAGGTTTTTCGCGTAGACTAGAATGTGGTTTGCAGGGCGCAGCAGATTTAACTCTGTGGTCTTGGTGGAGCACTGCGGCGGGGCGCGCGTGTTGAGGGCGTTCAGCGTGCAATTGCTGCCTGCGCACTGAAGTGCCGATGTTCTGCCCGATGCCAGGGGGCGAAATCGATCGGCTTTCAAGTCTTAGGTGGAGTGAAAGGAACGCGCGTCGTTCTTGCGCTGAGCTGATCGCGTAGGGGCCGAGCGAGCACCAGCGCCGCCATGCCCGCGCAACGCTGTTCCAAAACAGGCCCGAGATTATCCGCGCGACAACGGGGCTTCCTATTGCGAGGCAAGACGGCCCACAATTATAATGATAGTGCCAACGTCGGCGCCGACAGGCGTGATCTCCTGCTCGTTGGGGCTGCCTATGAAGCGGCCCAGGTTGTCGATGAGCGCTTTCAGGATGGGGTGCGCCTCCCCGCCTTTGACGATCCAGAACTCGCCGCGGTGGCCGTTGCCAAACATGCGCATGGGGCAGGGCCAGAGGCCATCCGTGATGAGGTGCTGCTTGATCGGGTCGCAGTAGCGCGCCAACAGACGTTGGTGCCCCCTGACATCAGCAGGAAGGTCTTGCCTGCACTTTACGTGGTATTCCTGTTTGTCGCGCGGGTCGATCCACGCGGGGCTAGAAGTGCCGATGAACTCCCCGAACGACTTGGCGTCCTCGGCCGTCTCAAATTTGCTCATGCATCTCTAACTGATGCCAGCGAAGTGCGTCTCCGCCAACTTCTTGCGTTCTGCAGGCAATCGAGAGCACAAAACGCCGCGCCACCCCCCCCCCCCCCCTCTGTGCTCGAACGACTGGGCGCGCCCAGCCGTTCATCCACACCTTGCGCTGGTCGGCCGCGTCGGAAGCGGCGAGGTCGACAGTGGCAGCGCGCCCGCCAGCGCTGCCAATGCCAGGTTGCAGCATCCTGCGCTTGTGGCCCGTATATAAAGGAGGCAACTAACGATGCTTGCGCAGACTCGACGCGGCCCATCCGCTTCTCGAGCTGGGCAGCTCTATCGCCGAGCTTCTTGATGCCGGCCGTGATCTCCTCCTTGCATGCGGGCAGCTGGGCCTGCGCTGGGGCGAGCTGGCCGCCAATGGCATTAACCGCAGCAGCAATTTCTGACAAGATGGTAGTTTCCGGCATCGCAAAATGTAACCTGTAGTGCTGAAGCGATTTGTGCATGCTTGTGAGCGGATGTGCTCGCGAAAAGGAAAGGCTCCCAGAATCTGCCTGGGCAGGCGTCTGCGACTCCTGAACTTGCACGACCTCTGACACAATGCGGCTACGGGAAAAAGGGACGAGGGATGATGATGAGGAGGAAAACAAGGAGGATGATTTTTCCCGGAAAGGGCTTAGGCCCAGGGTTCTCTTTTAGCTGTTTACCCCCCGACCTGACTTGAGGTGGGCCGGCGGAATTATTCCCTGATAAATATCGAAGTCGAGGTGGGCCGGCGGAGAGATTTTTGAGGATATCCCTAGCGAAGCGCTTGTTTTTCAGACTGTGTTGAGGATGTCTCGAGCGAAACGCTGGTTTTGCAAAATTGGAGGATGTCTCGATCGGGCGCCTCGTGGGGGGTCAGAATCCAAAGGATGTCTCAAGCAAGATGCTTGTGTTCACGTCCCGCTCGCAGGAATTCCGAGGACGTCGCGCGCGCGCCGCGTCCCGCGCGCAAGAATTTCGAGGATGTCTCGACTAATTCATTTGTTTTGCCAGGAAGTCCTTGGATTTTGACCGGATGTCTCGAGCGAAACGCTTGTCCCCAGCACGTTCCGTAGCGCGTCCCCTTGGCACGTCCCGCGGTGCGTCCCCATGGCGCGTCCCCTGGCACGTCGCCTCGCACGTCCCTTGGGGCGTTTCGCGGCGTGTCCTCCTGGCATGTCCCCCTGTCAATTACCTCTGGGGCAGCTACTATGTGTTCACGCAACTCGAGCTTAAGATCCAGATCGGTTCGGTCAGGACTCGCAAGCAAAAGGAAAACTCGATCCACGACGCTATAGAGCATAATCGCGCCATGGCACATCGCAATTCAGCACGGTGCAGCACAGCACAGATTTCGGCACGGTACATCAATATCGATACACTCAGCATTGCAACTTGGCACGTTCCTTGGCACGTTCCGTGGGGCGTCCCTTGGCGAGTCCCCCTGGTACGTCGCGTGGCGCGTCCCCTGGCACATCCCGTGGCGCATCCATTGGCACGTTCCGTAGCGCGTCCCCTTGGCACGTTCCGAGGCGCGACCCCATGGCACGTCCCCTGGCACGTCGCCTGGCGCATCCCTTGGGGCGTTCTGCGGCGCGTCCTGTTGGCATGTTCCCCTGTCCATTAGCTCTGGGGCAGCTACTATGTGTTCAGGCAGCTCGAGCTTAAGATCCAAATCAGTTCGGTCAGGACTCGCAAGCAAAAGGAAAACTCGATCCACGACGCTATAGAGCACAATCGCGCCATGTCACATCGCAGTTCAGCACGGCGCAGCAGAACACAGCTCTCGGCAAGGTACATCAATATCGATACACTCAGCATTGCATTTGCCCGTCACCCAATCAAGTGTCATTGAAACTGCTGCCATGTGTTGCAATTCTATATTCCTTTCCGGTTTCG
The DNA here is from genome assembly GCA_963575745.1 of Prorocentrum cordatum. NCBI lineage: Eukaryota > Dinophyceae > Prorocentrales > Prorocentraceae > Prorocentrum > Prorocentrum cordatum. The sequence goes on along the minus strand of CAUYUJ010021503.1, from coordinate 635,439 downwards.
CGGGTCGATCATGTTTAACATCCGCGGCAACGGGGAAAACGAACAATAGAGGGTCACATAAGGGCAAACATAATGGGACATCGACCATTCATCGGGGGAGCTCAACCAGGGCCCAACGTGAATTGTAACACCGTCGAGCCCGGGATGCCAACCCGTGGAGATGCGTTTCCAAAAACGTTTCCTTCTTTGGGCCCCGCTTAGAGGAAGGGGTTTGCGATCGTTGCGCAGCCCGCGCAAGTGCACGCCGCATGCGTAGTACTTGCAGCGGTATCATGCAACAAACAAAATGTCCGAACAGTCGAGATAAGCCATCGAGTGCCCAAGGGGCTGGAGGCGGGGCCCATCAAACCCACGGGTTCCGATCCCAGGGCCACCTTGACAACAGCCAGGGAGAGGCTTGCGTTCGGCACTGGTCTCTGCTGCTGAACCTGCGTCACCAAAGGGGGGTTGTTCAAACCTAAGCGGGGCCACAAATGGAGAAGCTTCCCAGCCAGGTCACACATCAGCCTGGGCACAACACACTGCTTGGAACGTTTCTCGGTATGCTCTGGGTTTGGCTGCGGGTGCATGAAAAACCGCATTCTTGGCCAGCTGGTCGGCCACAACACTGCCCCCCTTATGTTGGAATTCGTCTGGCATGTCAAGGCCCTCTACAGCGTGCCTTTTTCACCTTGAACACCGACTCAAGACCAGTCGGTTGGAGGTTAATAAAAAAAAACACCGCTGTAAATTCAGTTGAAAGAAAGCTGTTCGTTCGCATGGATATTAATCTGGTGGACCACGTTCGCACAGGCCGAAGAACCTTCGGACCCAGGAAGGGCAAACTGTCCCGCCCGAGGCAAACATCGCGATCAACTCAGCGGCCTGGGGCGCTTGCGGCTTCGGAACCCGGGAAGGGCCGTTGGCAAGACTGACGGGTTCAAGGTCCTCGCTAGCTTTGGGCTGGGTCAATTCTGGCAAACGAGTCCGCCTGAGAATCTCCAAAAGGTGATTTGGGATCTCCAAAAAATCTCCCCGCGAATCTTCAACCAATGTTGAATCGGAAATAAAATCTCCAAGAAATCTTCGCGTGTTGGAATCTCAAACGGAATCTCCAAAAAATCTTCGCCTCTTGAAATCTTCAGCGAGATCTCGGGTAAATCGCCAACGAATCTTGCCCAAGGAAGCCCGCCAACAACAAACCGATCATAACCGCACAAGAACGATGTTAATTCGGCATGGAACTGACTGCGCCCGGGGCCGTGGCGCGGAAGATCGCCAGAATGCTGCTGTCCGCAATGCAACGCTGGAGGTGTCGCGGTGAAATCGAGCGCGGCCAACGCAATTGTGAGCCCACGGCCCGTCCGTTGGCGACTGCTGCAAAGCTGTAATTGAGTGGTAAGCTCCCCATCGTAAATGAGCCTTCCAATGGCATTCCGAACAAGGTGAACTCGGGGGGCCCTCAGTGGGCGCCCCGCTACTCGAACCAGGGGACGATAGCCGAACAAGCGAAGGCTGCACCCATGCGGTTCGGGCACAGATTGCTTGAACCAAGATGGCAAAACAAGAGGAGGAATAAGAAGGGAAGGGATGGAAAAAACACGGAGGAAGAGGAGGAGGAGGAGAAGGAGTTCCCCACGCCCGCAAAACGTACGAACCCAGGACACATCTGCTCGTCACCGTTTCTGACAACCGAGAGCAATGCGTATCAGAGATGTGCGTTGACTGGCAGACAGACGACGACATGCAGATGGTGGAAAAGCTAGGAACAGTTCCGGCATCCACGCAAAGAGGAGAACTTCAAAATGGTGTCTGGTATCCCGGTGTCCTCAGCAACTCTCGCAAAGCGTAGCCGGCGGGGAGACCAATTCCGAATCTTGCGGCCCACGCTTATTCCACCCTGGGGCGGACCGGCCCGATGCGGATATGAATTGGCTTTCCGTCCGAAGCGCCCTTGGGAAGTCCAACAGCTATCGGGTGCCACGGCAACGAGAAACTGGACTTACCAAATGACGCATGCGGGCGGCAGCGCTGGGGCCTTCGGTCAAGCTTCCTGTGGGGCCACGAAACGTGTGAGGGGTGTGCCGAATTGGGTGTGCGTGACGCATGCGGGCGGCAGCGCTGGGGCCTTCGGCGGAGCTCCCTATGGGGCCACGAAGCGTGTGAGGGGTGTGCCGAATTGGGTGTGCGTGACGCATGCGGGCGGCAGCCTGGGGCCTTCGGCGGAGCTCCCTATGGGGCCACGAAACGTGTGAGGGGTGTGCCGAATTGGGTGTGCGTGACGCATGCGGGCGGCAGCACTGGGGCCTTCGGTGGAGCTCCCTATGGGGCCACGAAACGTGTGAGGGGTGTGCCGAATTGGGTGTGCGGGACGCATGCGGGCGGGCACGGCATGGGGCACTTTCGGCGGAGCTCCCTATGGGGCCACGAAACGAGGGGTGTGCCGAATTGGGTGTGCGTGACGCATGCGGGCGGCAGCACTGGGGCCTTCGGCGGAGCTCCCTATGGGGCCACGAAACGTGTGAGGGGTGTGCCGAATTGGGTGTGCGTGACGCATGCGGGCGGCAGCACTGGGGCCTTCGGCGGAGCTCCTATGGGGCCACGAAACGTGTGAGGGGTGTGCCGAATTGGGTGTGCGTGACGCATGCGGGCGGCAGCACTGGGGCCTTCGGCGGAGCTCCCTATGGGGCCACGAAACGTGTGAGGGGTGTGCCGAATTGGGTGTGCGTGACGCATGCGGGCGGCAGCACTGGGGCCTTCGGCGGAGCTCCCTATGGGGCCACGAAACGTGTGAGGGGTGTGCCGAATTGGGTGTGCGTGACGCATGCGGGCGGCAACACGGGGGCCTTCGGCGGAGCTCCCTATGGGGCCACGAAACGTGTGCGGGGTGTGCCGAATTGGGTGTGCGTGACGCTTGCGGGCGGCAGCACTGGGGCCTTCGGCGGAGCCCCCTATGGGGCCACGAAACGTGTGAAAGGTGTGCCGAATTGGGTGTGCGTGAGGCATGCGGGCGGCAGCACTGGGGCCTTCGGCGGAGCTCCCTATGGGGCCACAAAACGTGTGCGGGGTGTGCCGAATTGGGTGTGCGTGACGCATGCGGGCGGCAGCACTGGGGCCTTCGGCGGAGCTCCCTATGGGGCCACGAAACGTGTGAGGGGTGTGCCGAATTGGGTGTGCGTGACGCATGCGGGCGGCAGCACTGGGGCCTTCGGTGGAGCTCCCTATAGGGCCACGAAACGTGTGAGGGGTGTGCCGAATTGGGTGTGCGTGACGCATGCAGGCGGCAGCAAGGAGGAGGCAGCGGGAGGAAGGGAGGAAGGAAGGAGAACGCGGGGCACCGTCTTTTCAAAACGAGGACCCAACACCACAGGATGGTTGGAAACAAAGGGGAATACGACGAGCAGGTGGGCGAAGAGGAAGAAGGGAAGGAAGAGGGAGGAAGAGGACAATAACGAGAAGGCTGGGGAAGATGAGCACGAAGGGGAGCACGAGGAGGAGGAGGAGGAGGAGGAGGAGGAGGAAGAGGAGCAGGATGACAAGCAGAAGGAGAAGAAACAGAAGGATGGGAAGGAGGGCCACGACGACGAAAACGGCGACGACGACGAGGAAGAAAAGGAGGAACAGGAATACGTAGGCAGACAGGATGGCGAGGAGGAGGAGGAATAGCAGCAGCCCTCCTCTTACGCCTCCTGCTCCCCCCATTCGTGCTCGGTCCCATTCGTGGACCTGGGCCACCGATCCTGGGCCGCCCGGCCCCGTGCTTTCTCGGCCCCAGGCTGGCCCGGGGACTCTGGCCCCGTGCTCTCGGACCCAAACACACCCCATAGGAAACTGCCTGCTGAGGAGGACGCATATGGGGGCGTTGCCTAACAGCGGGGCCCATAAGGGGCGATACATCAAGGGGGGGCCCAGGGGAACCCAGAAGGAGGGCCCATGAAAAGGGTATCGATCGCGGGCAAACATGAGGGGGGGCATTTGGAAGGATCGATTGGGGGGGCATACGGGCAGGCCAACCTGCGCACCTTCATTGGGAAACCACAAGGTCAATTGATGGGAGGCAATGTCCTCGTGCAACGCATGGGGGCATACTTGGGGGGACAGTCAGTAGCCAGTGGGGGCAATCTATTGGAAGGTACCCGTGGGGCCAAGCCATTGAGGCAATCTGTTTTGGGCACTTTCCTGAAGGCAACCCATGGGGGCACCTGCGGGGGCGACATGGGGCGACCTAGGCCAACCTCTGGCGGCGCAACCCATGATGGGGGCAGCATCCAATGGGGGGGCAAACTATGGAAGGGCGCCCTCCCACGGGATAACCTGTGGGCTGTGGGCGAGGGGAGGGGGGGGCAACCTATGGGGACAACCCATGGAAGCAACCAACAAGGCATACCGAGGGCAACCTGCGTGGCCGACCTGCTGGGACACCCCGCGGGGGCAGCCTATTATGGCAACCCATGGGGAGCATCGCACATGGGGAAGACTCCCAAGGGGGCCACCCTCACGGCCATCCATGGGGGGCTCGGGGGGGGCCCACGGGGATCGACCGATGGACCCCCCCGGAGGGCAAGCTCCGGGGGGGGGAACCACCGGGGAACACGGCGGAGCAATGAATATCGGGGGCACGCTGGAAGGGAGCCTGCGAAGGGCAACATGCGGGCCGCCCGCGGAGATGTGGGGGCACTGGGAATCCGCCCACTCCACAGACCTGCAAATAAATCTCCAGAGAGTCGTCCGGAGGAGGGGCCGCGCAAGCGACCTCTCCCGCAAATCTCCCGGAAATCTCAAGGAAATCTTCCGGAAATCGCGGGGGCGGCAGAAATCTCCAAAAAATCTTCCGGAAATCTTCCGGAAATCTCCCGGCAACACAAAATCTCCCGGAAATCTTCCGGAAATCTCCCGGCAACCCAAAATCTTCCGGAAATCTTCCGGAAATCTCCCGGCAACACAAAATCTCACGGAAATCTTCCGGAAATCTTCCGGAAATCTCCAGGAAATCTTCCGGACATTTCCCGGAAAGCTTGGGGGGGTAAAAAAAACCTGAACTCCCCGAGCGAATGTGCTGAAAATCCCCGGGGGCTTACCACCCGACAGCGCCCGAGATCCTGCGGCGAAGCCGAACCTCCCAGAAATCCTCCGGAAATCTCCAGGAAATCTGCCGGAAATCGCGGTAGCACCAAAAATCTCACTCAAAAATTAGCCTCGCGAAGAACCCAACCATATGCAGTTGTCAGTACCGCAGCTGCGGGCTTCATCTTCAAAGGAACTCCCCATAGGACCACGGAGCGTGTGAGGGGTGTGCCGAGATGGGTGCCACTGGGGCATTCGGTGAAGCTCCCTATGGGGACATGAAACACGCGCGGGGCGTGCCGACATGGGTGGCGGAAACGCATGTGAGGGCCGCCACTGGGGCCTCCAAGGGAGCTCCCTATGGGTCCCCAAAACATGATGCTGCTGCGGGGGGGGTGCCGGGATGGGTGGCGGAGACGAATGTAAGCGCCGCTACTGGGGCCTTCGGTGGAGCTCCCTATGGAGCCACGAAGCGCGCGAGGGGTTTACTGTGAGCGCCGCCACTGGGGCCTCCGGTGCAGCTCCCTACGAGGCCACGAAACGTGTGAGGGGTGTGCCGAATTAGGTGCGGGTGGTGACGCATGCGGGCGGTGCCACTGGGGCCTTCGGTGGAGCTCCCTATGGGGCCACGAAACCTGTTGTTGTGAGGAGCGTGCCGGGATGGGTGGAGGGGACGCATGTGAGCGCGGCCGCTGGGGCCCTCGGTGGAGCTCCCTATGGGGCCACAAAGCGTGTGAGGGGTGTGCCGAAATGGGTGTGCGGGACGCATGCGGGCGGCAGCGCTGAGGCCTTCGGCGGAGCTCCCTATGGGGCCACGAAACGTGTGAGGGGTGTGCCGAATTGGGTGTGCGTGACGCATGCGGGCGGCAGCGCTGGGGCCTTCGGCGGAGCTCCCTATGGGGCCACGAAACGTGTGAGGGGTGTGCCGAATTGGGTGTGCGTGACGCATGCGGGCGGCAGCGCTGGGGCCTTCGGCGGAGCTCCCTATGGGGCCACGAAGCGTGTGAGGGGTGTGCCGAATTGGGTGTGCGTGACGCATGTGGGCGGCAGCCCTGGGGCCTTCGGCGGAGCTCCTATGGGGCCACGAAACTATTGGGTGTGCGTGACGCATGCGGGCGGCAACACGTGTAGGGGTGTGCCGAATTGGGTGTGCGTGACGCATGCGGGCGGCAGCGCTGGGGCCTTCGGCGGAGCTCCCTATGGGGCCACGAAAACGTGTGAGGGGTGTGCCGAATTGGGTGTGCGTGACGCATGCGGGCGGCAGCACTGAGGCCTTCGGCGGAGCTCCCTATGGGGCCACGAAGCGTGTGAGGGGTGTGCCGAATTGGGTGTGCGTGACGCATGCGAGCGGGCACTGGGGCCTTCGGCGGAGCCCCCTATGGGGCCACGAAACGTGTGAGGGGTGTGCCGAATTGGGCGTGCGTGACGCATGCGGGCGGCAGCGCTGGGGCCTTCGGCGGAGCTCCCTATGGGGCCACGAAGCGTGTGAGGGGTGTGCCGAATTGGGTGTGCGTGACGCATGCGGGCGGCAGCACTGGGGCCTTCAGCGGAGCCCCCTATGGGGCCACGAAACGTGTGCGGGGTGTGCCGAATTGGGCGTGCGTGACGCATGCGGGCGGCAGCACTGGGGCCTTCGGCGGAGCCCCCTATGGGGCCACGAAACGTGTGAGGGGTGTGCCGAATTGGGTGTGCGTGACGCATGCGGGCGGCAGCACTGGGGCCTTCGGCGGAGCTTCCTATGGGGCCACGAAACATGTGCGGGGTGTCAAAACATCGCCCCCGGGCCTCTTCTGGAGCGCATTCAATCGGGGATTCGGGGAAAGCCGCCGGGGAAGTCTCGAGACGGGCAGCCAACGTCACCCCCCTCTCGTCCTCCTCATCATCGACATCGACCTCCTCCTCCTCCTCCTCCTCCTCCTCCTCCTCCTCCTCCTCTTCCTCGTTGTGCTCCTCCTCATGTATGGCCCATGTATGGCTTCGCTGCGGCAGACTGCATGGCCGCCTGTCCGTCCGCCTGCACGGCGGCCCCACCCCGATCGCGGGGCCAACAGTGGGGGCCAGGCTACCAGACGCACCCTAACCGGGCGATTCATCGCCCAGCGCGACTCCGGGAAAAAAACAAAGAGGGAGAGAACACGGCCTAGCTGGGAGGGGCGAGGAGGACGATGACGAGGAAGGCCACGCATGTCACCAGACTTCACGCCTCGCCCTGCGAAAGGTGCAGTGATCTTCGCTCCCCCGTGCCGCCCGTAGACCCAGAAGTGCGAATCGCGATTGTCTTCGAAACCCTGCGGGCGGCCTGCATCCGCCCAGAAAGGGCCGGAACGTCGCTGCATCCACGCAGCCAGGCGGCCTGGTGTCTGGCCCCCCCGGCCTGGACATCCGACGCTGGCACCGCGACCGACGTCCTGAAAAAACAGAAAGGTCCAAGCTCCCCCCGCCACTGCATTTGTCTGCGGGCCCCGTTGATCGCGACGAGGGAAAGACAGCAACGAGAGCTGGATGAGGATAAGGATGCCAGGGACGATAAGGCGGAATGGGAGGCGAAAGAGAAGGAAGCGAATGAGAGCGGAAGTAAAAGTAGGAGCGAGAATGCCAATAGTCCTGGAAGGAATCAGATTTGTGTCTCCCCTCGCGCCCTAGCCCTAGCAGCAGTGCAGCGCGTGGAATCCTGCCCGCAGAAGGTATCGCCGCGCCAGTGTGCAAGGTTGAAGGACGACGCGGAGGGCTGCGGCAGAGAGCGGCGAAGACTGCCCACTCGACCCCACACGCGCCCATGTTGGCAAATGCAACCAACGGGAAACGGACGAACGTCAAGGACCGCGCAAGGTGCTTCAAGCAAACTCAAATGCACAACAACAGGAAGGCTGCCCGGCAAAAAAACATGTCGCGCAATGGCTACCAAGATGGCGTTGGCCTCGCAAACACCACCCCCAATCACGAAGGAACGTGCCGGCCAAGAGGGGCGGCAACTCCAGCCACTGGCAAGCGCCCAGTTTGCGCGTGAAACGCATGAGGGCCCCAGGGACGCAAGGAACATACGCCCCCTCCGCCAGCACTGGGCACGGGGGGATGGAGCCCCCCGCCGCGCCGTGCGTGCATCTGCTGGGTGTGAAGTCGAGCCCTTGGGACCCTGGTTCAGGTTCGGACCTTGGGTTCGGCGATGCCTTGCACTGAGCACTCGTGTATGTGTATATATACACATGCCCTTAAAATCCAACGATCATGTGTTCACTATATCATGCCAGCGCGCATATATAAGCCGCGTGCACACGTACTCATTAATATGCACGCGCACGCCGCGTCTGTAGTTGAATCCCAAAGACACATACATATAACCGTGATAAACCAAGCGTGCATGACGGTGCTCACAGGTGTACATACATTGACGCGCGGGTGTGCAAACTGGTGTGTTCATTCACATGTACAGGCGCATGTGAACAGTATACGCGCTAGTATGTGTAGAAGCATGCCTTTACACATACTGACACACGCGGTGGCATATACACTCTTACATATATTTATGAAAACATTGAAATGTTCACATCATACGCATATGTTCCATACGCTCCGTTGCATGTGAAGTACTGCGTGCAGTAACATATTAACATATTAACATAAATATATATATATATATAAGTATATATATATATGTATATATATATATGTATATGTATATATACGTACACATTACACACAAATGCGGCCGGAGATTTCCCGGGGATTTTCTGGAGATTTTCCAGAGATTGCCAATGCTAGTTCTTGAGTTCCGAGATTTTCCGGAGATTTTTCAGAGATTTCTTCTAGCGGGGAGATTTTCCGGAGATTCTGGGGAAGATTTAAAAGGCCGGAGATTTTTTGGAGATCTTTGGGACACCGAATCACCGGTTGGAGATTCCCCCGGAGATTTTTTGGAGATTTTTCACCCCGGTGGCCCCGGTCATGTTTGCCAGAATGACCCAGCCCAACGCTAGCTATAACCAACGAGCCCCCACCCCCCCTGGAGAGACGGGAACCACATGCTTACAACAACATCCATCGAACAAAATATCACTCTGGACCTCCAACCCAATGGCGCCCCCATTGTTTATCCCTGGCCATTCGGGGAGGTGGAGGAGGAGGAGGAGGACGACGATGAGGAGGAGGAGGAGGAGGAGGAACAAACGGAGGAGGAAGAGGAGGAGGAGGAAGAGGAGAAGGAGGAGGAGGAGGAGGAGGAACAGGAGGAGGAGCAGGAGGAGGAGGAAATGGAATGGGCTGTTGCAGGAAAGTAAAGGAAAGGAGGAATGGGAGGAACGAGCAGGAGGAGGAAGAGGAGGAGGAAGAGGAAGAGGAGCAAGGCACGCCACCCCGCCCCGCCGGCTGCTGTGGCGGCGCTGGTCGGGCCAGCGCCTTGGCGGCCTTGCTGCTGCCGCCGAGGAGGCGGCCGAACACGCCCCTCGGGCCGCTGGTGGTGGCCTCGCGCGCGGGGGGAGCAGCCGCGGCAGGCCGACCCCAACAGGGGGAGCGACATGCAGAAAAGAACAAAAACAATTCGTGCCACATTCATCTGTAAGAATGCCCCCCCCGCCCCGTTATCCAAAAACCATTCTCGTCACCGTTTCGTCATCGTCGGGATCAGGCAAATACCTCGGATGGGTCAAGTCAAGCTCTCGCGGGGGGTCCTACTGTCGCCTGCGAGACGAGGCTGCCTGCTGGGCCGCACGCGTGGAGAGCAGCGCCGGCGCATGCGTGGACGTCGATCCGTCAGACAGCAACGACGGCAGAGGCCCCGAGGGGCGCGCGGGCTAACAGACGGCCGCGCAAAGCAACGAAAAACGATCGGCGCGCGCCCCAGCTTCCGCGAGCGGGAGCAGGGAACGCACCGTTCACCAACCCGCTGCAAGGAAAAACCGCCTGGTGGAGGAGGAGACGCCGGCGGCGGAGAAGGATCGGGAGAGGCGAGAGGAGCGGAAGAGACGAACGACGGACGACGAAAACGACGACGAACGAAGAAGACGACAGCACAAGGGATCGTCATCCGCATAAATGCCCCAAACGTATCAAAATACCAGTTAGCTGCCCGAACACGGGCGGGTGGAAGATGAGGCGAGGAAAGGGGCGGAAAAATGAGCGACGGCGGGACGCGCCAAGCGTCAGCAAGCCTCGCGCGGCAGTCGTAGCTCCGGTAGCCGAGGGGAGCTCCGCGTGACTCCTCAGGACTGCTCGTGCCGTCGCCTGGTGGATCGCCACGGACAAGCGCTGGAACAAACGTGCCGCGCCGTCCCCAACTCGTCGCCTCGTCTCCGATCACTGGCCCAGGCTAGCCGGCGCACGGTGTCGGCGCCAGTCGGGCTCCATCCTCCAGAGGGCTCCGCCACGAGGGGGATGAACACGATCCCCTGCTGCTGGCACTGCCGCTCTGCGTGGAGGTGCGCAGCGCGCCCCACCTCTTGGAACGCCACGACACGGGCGGCCTTCCTGTGCGGCGAAGACACCGCGAGGTCGAAGGCAGCAGGCGCCACCTGGACCCAGGCCGGCGCCCGTTCACCTGGACGTCGTCTGGGCGGGGCGGTAGGAGGCCAGGCTGTTCGAGCAGGCTGTTCGAGCGTCGGGTTGAAGCCCGCGCTGGTGGCAAAGATGCCGACCACGTTCCTTGCCCCGTTGTGCCGGTGGACGCGATCCCCGGCTCCCGCGCATAGTCTTGCGTGCCGGCCGTGGCGGTCGCAGACGTCCTCGTAACAGGGGCAGAAGTGTGGCTGGGTCTGGCATCTCAGCGACGAAAAAGAGCGGGTCTTACGCATTTTTTGGGCCGGGCTAAAGGGGGGGATAGCAAAGGGGGGGGGTGAGAATCAGCTCACGTTGCTGATTTTCCCAGCGCCTCCCGGCGCCGGGAGGCGAACACGTATCGAGGAATGGGCTCCTCGGTGGGGCTGAAACCAGCTGCATGCAGCAGATTTCGTAACCCCCCCGTTCCCATTCCCCCCTTTCGTATGGCCCGAATTTTGACATACCGACATTACGGCGTAGCTTACGCGGGACGCGGGCTGCTAGCAAGGCGCGCTGCCTTGGAAACGAGGGCAATGTCGGCGAAGACGACTCCGTTTGCTTCCGACGCTCATCTGTCAAATGCCCCCTCAACTGATCAAGACTTTCAGTGACTTTAGTAAGCTGAACTTCGATCGCAGTCTTCCCCGCGCGTGCCAACTCTGAAATTCGGGGAGAAGGGGGTCAGCCCACTAATCACAAATTGTTCGCCCCTGCCGGGTGGCCTGACACTGCGGTTGGTGATGCCAGGGTTGGCGAAGATGGCGTGGTGAACGCGCGCGGGTGGACTTGCTGTGGTGCTTCGCGCTTTGGGGCTCAGGCGCGATTGTCCTTCGGTGCCTCCATCCCCGCGGCACCCATCGGCTTCGACCGAGAGATCGTCGTCGGTGCGACGGACTCCACCATGGAATCAGCAACACCGCTCCCGCATGCATATCCGGCCGGTCCCCCGAGGGCCCAAGGGCCCTACTGCTGACGCCCCCTCTCCTGCTCCTCCCCTCTCTCTCTCTCTCTCTTCCTGCTCCTCAGCCGCATCTTCCTGCGGAGGATGCGGAGGAATGAGAGGAAAGGGAGGAAGAGAGAGGCAAAGGAGGCGGAGCAAGATCTTCTCCTCCTCCACCTCCTCATCCTCCTGCTGCCGCCGCCCTTCCTCCTGCTGGTCCCTTTTTCATTGTCTTGCCCCTCCTCCTCCTCCTCCTCCGCATTCCATCGTCCGTAGACACTTTGGCTCAAGACCGCAATGTCCCCTGGACAGAAAGCGGATGCCGCTAATGCGTTGCATGCAAGACTGGCTCCAGCCTGGAATTCTTTCTTAATGATCTCCTGGAGGAGCAGCACGTTGAATGGGTCGCCCCATGCTTCCTTTCTTCGCCAGACGCTCTCAACACCCAGGAAGACGCAACCATGGTGCCCAAGTCGCCATGTTCTGCAAAGAAGCGAACTTGAATAAACACGAGTTGTAGTTTCCTTGGTACTGGGGCTCCTCTCATCAACTGGGGTTCGACCGAGCGCCGCTGCAACTGCCACATCCATAAGAACGCTGCCTTAAAATTCGACCGACCGCTCAACCAGCCGTCCAAGCATGCGAGGGTTCCAAGCTCCGATTAACTGAACAGTGAGCTACACCATCTGTCCAAGACGCTGCACAAGTTGGAGGAAGAGAACAAACAGATCAATCTGGGAGGTGAGCCACTGGAAGAAATACTCAACGAAGATGATGGCCTCAGAGAGGAGATCCAGGCGTTGGAGAAACACCTCAGGTGGCTCTCGGCGCTTTCTGCGCCGTGGGCGAAGGAACAGGTCGAGCTGGTGAAGACTCAGATCGACGAGAAGCGGAAGCAGGTCTACGACAGGAAGTCTCCGCCACCCAAGTCGCAGGCTTTGCCGAGGAGGGTCGACCAAGCCAGGAAACCGAGGGAGCGAGCTGGGCAAACACGAGCCAAGCTGAAGAAAGCGACTGCACCGGTCATTGCGGCGGAGAAGTCCCTGCGGGACCACGTGTGGGACTGCACCAAGCTTGAGGACGAGCTGCGCACTCTGGCAGCGGGATGTCCAGGAGGCGAGCGCTGCCGAGACCACAACACTTCCCACCGGCATGAAGTTGGACGGGGATGAGCTTGCAAATATGCTTCACAGGCTGGATAGAGTCTCGGACTCTAAGGCGGCAAAGAAAGCGTTCCATCAAGGTAACAACCGTCGGCGTGACGAAGACAAGGAGGAACGGGCCACGGCACCAAGAACAGCTGGGTCTCAACGCGTGCGGCAACCTGGGACTGAGGGCGTCGTTAAGGCCCGCGAGATCATCAAGGAGTTCGTCACAGAGCAAACCACGGATGGTCGCCACCTTGATCGCCCCGCAGTCAGACCACTGCCTGGTTGCACTCGGGGGCGGACAGCAGCGAGGTGACGTATGGAGGGGTACTACTTCCAGAGTATGCCAGCCCCAACCTTAGTGGGTTCCTCGAGGGAGGTGCAAGGACATATGCCTACAGGTGCTGGGCAAATGTGCTGGCGCAATGGAGGAAGTGGATCCAGTCAGAGATCCGAGTGAAAGTAGTGATTATGATGCTCTCTGGATTTTCTACGTACGTTGGGGAGGGAATTGGCAGCCACTGCAGAACATGAAGGCAACTTCACATTGTACAACAGGCTCTCGTCGGGCCAACTTGGGCCCTGTCGGACGTTTTGGGCCTCTCTCTGGCTGCCTGGACGCCCCTCCAGGTAGTTGCTGGGCGATGTCTTTGGGCTTCCTGGGCGACCTCGGACGCCCCGAAGACGGAAGAACATACCACTTCCCGTGAGGTGTCTTTTGCGTTTCGAAGGCGTCTGGGAGGCCTTCTTTGGGTCATCTTCGGGCGTCTGGTGGGTGCCCGGGGCCCCTTGACGCTCTCGCGGGGCCGTTCCGCCACCCTCCCGACCGATGTGGGCCCGTTGACTACGCCGAGCAGAGGCGTCCGGGAGCCCCGGAAAGCCTGGGGGACTTTCTGCAGGGGCGTCTGAGGAGCCCCCAGGGCCACGAACGGATCCAGGGGGCACGAGTCGGAGGGGGTGTCACTCCCTGTTTGAACAAAGAAGAAGGAGTATGTATCCATGAATACATACATACATACATACATGCATACAGACATACATACATGCATACATGTATACATACATGCATGCATGCATGCATGCATGCATGCATGCATACATACATACATGCATACATACATACATACATACATGCATGCATGCATACATACATACATACACACACGCACATACATACATATATATGCATACATACATACATACAAACAAACATACATACATACATACATACATTACATTACATTACATTACATTACATTACATTACATTACATTACATTACATTTCACTACATTACATTAAATTACATTACATTACATTACATTACATACATACATACATACATACACATACACATACATACAGTCATGCCTACCTACCTGCCTACCTACCTACCTACCTACCTACCTACCTACCTACATACATACATACATACACACACATACATACATACATACATACATACATACATACATACATACATACATACATACATACACACATGCATACACACATACACATTTACACACATGCATGCATGCATGCATACATACATACATGCATGCGTACATACATACATACATACATGCATGCATGTATACATACATGCATACTTCTCTTGTATATCTGCCGACCTACAAGCCTACCTACCTATCTACCTACTGACATACCTCAACATATATACATATATATGTATACATACACACATCCATCAAACCATACATCCATCCATCCATCCATCCATCCATATGTACATACTAGAACAATCGCGCGCGCTTCGCGCGCGCTCAAGTTCTAACTAGGCTTGATTGACTTCAACCGACGGCCCCCGGCAATGTTCCCATCCGATCCACCCGAGTCGGCACACCCCTGACGCAGGTCTTGGCCCACAAGGAGATCCACCTACGGCCCCAGAGAGAAGGTTCGCATGGCATCTTGGATGCCTCTCTCGCCGGCGCATTAGAAACAAGTTATGAGCCTCTTGGGGGCCTCTTGGAGGCCTCCTGGATACGTCTTGGGGTGCTTTGGGGGGCCTCTTGGGGCCTCTGGGGGCCCTATCGGCGCCTCCTGGAGGCTCTTGGGACCGAAAGCTCGGAAATCGAAAGTGGCTGTCTTCTTCTGGGACCCCTCTCGGGCGCTTCTTGGGCTTCTCCTAGGCCGTCTTGGGGGGCCGATTGGGCCGTCCTGCGTTCCTCGTAGGCCGTCTTGGAGATTTCTTGGGGGCCTCCTAGGCCGTTTTGGGGGGCCTCTTGGGCCGTCTTGGACGCGGTGACAGCCCAAGAGGCGAGCATGCGAACAATATACGTTTCCCCACAGGAATGGAAGGATGTTTGTTTCTTGGGGCTCTCTTGGGGTGCCTCGTGGGGTGCCTCTTGGGGTGCTTTGGGGGGCCTGCTTGGGGCCTCTTGGGGGCGTATCGGCGCCTCCTGGGATCTCTTGGGGCCGAAAGCTCGGAATTCGAGAGTGGCTTTCTTTCTCTGGGACTCCTCTCGGGCGCGCCTTGGGGCTCTCTTGGGCCGTCTTGGGGGCCCATTGGGCCGTCCTGGGCTTCTCGTGGCCCGTCTTGGAGCTCTTTTGGGGGCCTCCTAGGCCGTCTTTGGAACCCCTTGGGCCGTCTTGGACGCGATGGTAGCCCAACAGGCGAACATACGAAAAATATACGTTTTCCCACAGGAGTGGGACGATGTTTGCTTCTTGGAGCTCTCTTGGGGTGCCTCTTGAAGCGTCTTGGGGTGCTTTTGGGAGCCTTCCGGGCGCTTCTTGGGGGCTTCTCGGCGCCTCCTGGAGCCACTTGGGGTCGAAAGCTTGGAATTCGATGGTGGCTTTCCTCCTCTGGGGCCCTCTCGGGCCCGTCTTGGGGACTCTCTTGGGCCGTCTTGGGCCCTTCGTGGGCCGTCCTGGAGCTGTCTGGGGCTGTATTGGGGCCTTCTGGGGCGCGTCCTGGGCCGTATTGGGGCGGTCTTGGGAGCTTCTGAGGTCGTCAAACACGGACCGACAGCGAAAACAAGCAATATGTTAAACTATACGTTGTACGAAAGGAATGGGGCTATTTTGGCCCCTTGGGGCTCTCTTTGGGGCCCTATTGGGGGTCGCTTGGGATGTCTTGGGGGCTTCTGAAGCCGCCTTGGGGCCATGTTGGGCGTCTGGGAGCGACCTTCGGGCGTCCCGGGTCTGTTCTGGAGCCTCTTGGGGCCCCCTTGGCGCCTTCTGGCGGCCTTCTGTGAGGCCCCGGGGCTCCCCGAGCGCCCCGGGGCCCACATTTGCGGTAGCGGCGCCGGCCCCGGGCGCCCGGACCAGGTGCGCCGTTATATGTATACATACAGATATGCATGCATACATGCATAGATCCATACATACATACAAAACCTACATACACACACTCATTAGTACATACGTAGGAACACCTGATCGGACACGAACGGGAAGCGCCGCTTTAGTCAAATGGGCGTACTGGGCGAAGAAGAAAAGAAGGCGAGGGCAAGTCGATGACGAGGACGACGTGGCGAAAGTGAGGATAGCGAGGAGGAGCATGAGGACAACGAGGAGGAAGAGAAGAACAAGGACGAGGACGAAGAGAACGAGGGCGAGTACGAGGAGGAATGCGGAGTGCGATGGCGACGACGACGACGACAGAGGACAGTACGAGGCAATTGGAGAAAGACGTTGCTCCTGGCGCCGCGCGGGGTTGTCTTGGGGCCTGTTGGGGGCTTCTTGGGGGCCCCTTGGGTCCTCTTATGGGCTTCTGGGGTCTTCTTGGGCTGTCTGGGCGCGTCGTGGGGTTATGTGGGAGCTTTCTTAGGCCGTCTCGGCGCCATCTTGGGCCGTCTTGCGACTTTCTTGGGCAGTTTGGGGGCCTCCTAGGGCGTTCCCGGGAGTTCTCTTGGGGCCTTCTTGGCCCTTCTCGGGCCGTCTTGGGGTTCTTGTGAGCTGTCTGGGTGGCTCCTAGAGCGCTCTTGGGGGTCTTTTTGGGGCGCTCTTGGGCGCTCCTGGGGCTCTCTGGGGCGTCTTTTGGGCTTCCCTTGGGCCGTTGGAAAACCTTCCAAAAGCGAGTCGAACACGACGTCGATTCGGAGTCCCCTCTTGGGCCGATGTTTGGAGGATGTCTCGAGCGAAACGGTCATGCTTCAAACATCCGCCAGCATTGTTCCAAAGTGCGCCCCGTACCCCGTCATTGATTTCTACCACCAACAAACGGTCCACGCCAAGGGCGCTTCCCGTCATACATATACATATACATATACATATACATATACAGATACATATACAGATACAGATACATATATATATGTACATATACATATACATATACATGTACATACACATATACATATACATATACATGTACATGAACACATACATATACATATACATATACATATACACATACATATACATATTCATATACATATGCATACATACACACATATACATACACCTATACACATACATACATATATGCATGCATACATACATGCATGCATGCATGCATGCATACATGCATGCATGCATCCATTCCAACATGTATGCATACATAGACACACACATTCCATACACATACGCACCTACATACGTACATCGAAACCGCCATATATGCATCATACATACATACTTACACGCATACACTCATGCATGCATGCACTACACTATACATACATATCCACACATGCATACACACATACACCTACATACACATATATGTACATATATACATGCATAAATACAGACAGACAGACAGACTGACAGGCAGACATAACACAAAACATGTCGACACATATGCACAGACTGGCTTGCAAACTTCGCATATGTATACATATTATATTTGCATGTATCTAGCTATACACGCATAAGGATAGAGAGAGAGAGAGAGAGAGAAAGAGACATAAAGAAAGAGAGAGCAACAACAAATCCGCCGACCCCTTGTGGGTTTCTAGACGTGTGAGATTGTCCTCCCCCATAGTCCCCCCCTGGGACCCCAAACCAGAAATTTGACCCACCCTCCATGGCCAAGCCCGACCCTGGACCGAACGCGCCCTGGGGGAGCGGAGGGCGCCAAAGCGGGCCAAAAAGGCACCAAAACGCTCCCCAAGACGGTCCCAGAGGGCCACGAGTCGCCGAAATATCGCTCCTTGACGCCCACGATGGCCCCCAGAAGGCCTCCGAAGCTGCCAAGACGCCCCAAAAGGCCCCCAAGATGCGTCCCAAGAGGGCCCCAAGAAACAAAAATCGTCCCATTCCATGTAAAAAAACAGCCTGTTTCGCATACTCGCCTTTTCGGCTTTCGCAACGTCCAAGACGGGCAAAGAAACCTTCAAGATCGCCCCTGGACGGCCGAAGGGGCCCCAAAGGGGAGTCGAAGAGGGTCAAAAAACACACACGAAGCCCCCAAGACAGCCCAAGAGGGCCTCCAGACGGCTCCCAGAGGGAGTCCAGAGGGCACCGTTTCGAGCCTTCGGCCCCAAGACGCCCCCAGCCTGCCCCAAGGACACCGCAATAGGCCCTGAGGGACCCCCAGAAGAACCCCAAAGCCCTCCGAGAAACACCCAGGAACCCCCCAAGAGGCCCCAAAACTTGGCCCAAGATGCCTCGAGGCGGCCGGATATTGCCTGCAGACAGGCCAAGACGCCACCTAAAGGCAACACAAGAGCACCAAGAGGTACGATAACAGCAACGAAGCAACAGGAACGATGTCGAGCGCCGTGTCGTGATTCGGACAAACCTGGTAAAATGCAGTCTTGGATGCGCAGTAGTTTATATACGGGTCGGCGGTTGTGGCTTAACCCTACAGAATCAGAAAAGGAGGGAGGGGAGGGAGGTGAGATGAGAGAGAGAGGAGGCGGAGGGAGTGAGGGAGGAAGGAGCGAGACGGGATGGGATGGGAGGGAGGGGGAGGGGGGAAGAGAAGGTGGTCTCCCGACGGTTTCGCCCTTCAACCCTCCGCCCCCGTCTCGGGCGTCTCGGCGGAGGGTGGGAGTCGCTGGCCTCTGGTTGCGCCTGCGGCGACGCCCGCGGCTTCGCGGCCGCCGGCTTCGCGGGGGCGGCTGCCGGCTTCGCGGGGGCGGGGGCGGCCTGCGCGGCCCAGGTGGATCAGCAAGAAGAGTCGCCACGATCACGTCAACACGATCAAGCCAGACGATCAGCGCACGTCGATGCAATTTCTGGTCAATATCGGGCAACCGCGTCGTCCGTGGCGGAACTCTACTGGACTAGACTGCATACTGACGATGCGCACGCAAAAGCGTTGTGGGAGCACTGCCCCAACACGTGCCCCAACACAAGCGCGGCCTGGGTGGAGCGGTAGAAGAAGTCGCCAAGAAAAAGCGGGCTGCTCCGCTGGCGAGTGTGTGGACGCCCCTTTCATTGTGCCTGTTCTTGCAACAACCCAATATGGGCTCTTGTGGCGGAAATGTTGGATCCCTGGTCGCCCTACATTTAGCCGTGCCCCCGCTCGGGGGGCAGAAATCTGCGTCCTCATGCTGCCTCCCATGTTGACACGTGTCCTGCAACTTGTTCGCAATCTTGGTCTCCCAAAACCTCCCTCTGAGCCCGTGCCCAGGAACCGTAATGATCGGGGCGAAGGGCCCAGCCATATGCAATTGTGGGTAACGAAATGCGCTCTCTGGAGCTAGGGAGCGTGTGAGGGGTGTGCCGAAATAGGTGCGGCGGCGAGAACTATGCGAACACTCCCACTAGGGCCTTCGGTGGAGCTTCCACGACAAGTGCGAGGGGTGTGCTGAAATGGGTGCGGCGACGCCATGCGAATCGTCCCACCAGGGTCTTCGGTGGAGCTCCCCATGGGGCCATGAGACGTAGAGGGGTGCGGCTAAATTGGTGCGGCGGCGCCATGTGAACCTTCCAGCTCCCCATGGGGCCACGAAGCTTGTGAAGGGTGTGCCGAAGTGGGTGCGGCGGCGCCATGCGAACCCTCCCACCGCGGCCTTCGGTGGAGTTCCGCATGGGGCCACAAAACGTGTGAAGGTGTGCTGAACTGGGTGCGGCAACGCCATGAGAACCTTCCCGCTGAGTGTGGGTCGGACATGCTTCGGGACAAATGTTTACGATTTCGAAATAACCAACTGGGTGTCGTCGGATCAGAATTGGTGATACAATCCGAGTCACTCGCCGAACGGGAGGGGGGACATCATCATTCTTATTATGGGATGATCTTCAAGGGTAGGATATTCATGAATGAGTAGTGGGTGCTTGCTATTCCTGAAAGCAGCAGGGGGGCGTTATAAAAAAGGAGAACTGATTATTGAAAATGAGTCACTCGCAGGACGGGAGGTGGAGAGTCATGATTCTAGAATGATCAACAAGGGTACGTTAGTCTTGGACATATGATAGGTGTTTGATACTCCTTAATAAGCAACAGGGTCCCTGGGTGTCGTTAAGCTTGCATACAAGAGCAAAATTGATGATTGAATCCGAGTCGCTCGTTGGACGGGAGGGGGCAATCATGACTATTCCGGAATGAACAAAAATGCCTAACCAATTAAGACCCGGTGTTCAAAAATCCACGACGTCGAACCGTTCCCTGGCTAGAACCGCTTAGTCCTGAGGAATCCGCCACCGTGCCGCTGGGCACGGAGTGGGCGTGTCCTCAGGTCCTTTGTCTAATCCCTGAAGCCTCCAGTCCTCACTCCTGACCTGGCGTGCCCCCTGGGCCTTGGATCGCCTTCTCGCGTGATTATTTCGGACCCAAGAGGGCCCAGAAACGGGCCGGAGGGGTCTCATGAGGACCCAAGACAATCCAGTAGGGCCCAGAGTCGCCGAACGATCGCCCCAAGACACCCAAGATGGTCCCAAGGACGGCCTAAGAGACTCCCAAGACGGCTCAAGAGGCCCCGAAGAGGAGGCCTCCCAAGATCGTCCCACCATGCCCAAATCATATAGTTCCTGAGGTTTTGGAAGTTTTAGCCTTGTCGCCTATTTGGCATTCCGACGCTCCAAGACGGCCAAAGACTCCCCGAAGCCGAGAGGCTCCCAAGACTGCCCAAGAGGCTCCTAAGACGGCCGAAGAAGCGCCCAAGATACTCCAGAAAGGCCCCAAGACGGCCCCAAGAAGGGACCCAGAATCCAGAGAAGGACCACGAACCGAAAATTCGAGCCTTCAACCCCGAGCGGGCTCGAGGAGGCCCCAAGAGGGTCCTGAGAGGCCCCAAGAGGCAGCCAAGATGCCCCCAAGAGCTCCATGTCGAGTCGCATCGGCTCCACGTCGAGCCGTACCAGCGATGCATCGGCGATGCGGCGCGACCCTCCAACCCCATCTACTCGGACCCCATCTGGGAGGCGTCTTAGATGCAACCGGGACCCACAAACACAATTTGAGAAGCGACGCGCGTGTCATTTCTACTTTTGGGCGAGGACCGACCGTCCCGGCATTTCTATAGGCCTACCACGAAATATTCTTGAGCCCAAATAATGTTTCAACAACAAGAACAATGTTCTAATAACATAAAGCCGATGTACTCAAACATGACGGTCTCAGCCACACATGTTGTACGAACATTTCGTGCAAGCCACAACAGATTCTTACAACAGTCTTCGGTGGGCCTGTAAGCAAGCTAGGACCCAGCTAGGACGCCTCGCCACTGCTTGATGCTCGTTCTCCCTCTGGAGGTGAGGGGAGGAGCGCTTGGGCTGCTGAGCTTTGCCGAGCCACTCCCGAAGCTCCCCGCCCCCGGGATGCGGCGGGTGCCGCGCGCGCGTCTGGCTGCCTGTCGGCGACGCAATGCGCGGTGCCGCGGGCACGTCAGAGGGACTCAGGTCAGGTCAGGTACTACGGGTTCGCGCCGTTTCGACCCCGACGTTGGTTCCTGACACCGCGGAGATATTTCATACTCTAACGATCAGCCCTGTAAGAAACGCCGAATCGTTTAACGATGGGTCGATTCTGTGCCATGGGCGGCGTTCAACCTTACACGCCCGCGCTGGGGTCGCAGCTGGTCGACACGACGCGAACCTACGCCTCAGACGGTGCGTGACCAGAGGAACAAATACTGAGAACAGACGAGTGCCTTCACCATCCTCTCCAGCTTCTGACAACCAGCTCCCGCCCGCGCGTTGCACCACCGCACCGCCCTCTGGGCGGAGGTCGCCAGCCAAGCGCGTGTGCGGGGACGGCAACTTCCACACAGCTGCGCACCAACGAGGCGGAGCCTCCGGCCCCCGCTCCGTGTCTGAGGGAGGCTAAGCCCTGAGAGCCACACGGGCGGCGCTCACAAACGGTAAGTCGGGCCAATCCCTCTACAGAAGGACGATTCAAACATAGTTAAAACATAATACCGTGATGTTTTGTTTCACCATTTTTGAATATTAGGGGGCATGTTTGACCATGTGCGTCTAAAATCCGCATGTCGGGGGACATGCCCGACCGAACACAAACGCCCCAGCACCTCGACCTCCGATCCTCGGGCATGTCGTCCTGGGCTTCTACTGTTAAGTCGGGCCTGTCCTCCTACAGGGGGATTTTGTACGAAACATAAGAAATAGTCGAACATATCCCAAAATGGTAAAGCAAAATACTCAAAAAATCGGCTCCCGACTATTTCCCAACCCTTCTTGGTTGGGTATTCGTTTTGAATAGAGCAGTGTGGTCTCCACTCCTTCCTTCCTCCTCCTCCTCCTCCCTCCCTGCCTTTTCCTGTCTTGCCTGCGGAGGGCTGCGATCTGTGAAACTGTCGCCATTTTCGAGGCCTGCTGGGGGGCCCAGCACAGTGAGGGCGACGCGCAGATTCAAATTAGACCTCGCCATCCCTGGGGGGCTGCGATCTCTGAAACTGTCGCCACTTTCGAGGCCTGCTGGGGGGCCCAGCACAGTGAGGGCGACGCGCAGATTCAAATTAGACCTCGCCATCCGTGGGGGGCTGCGATCTGTGAAACTGTCGCCATTTTCGAAGCCTGCTGGGGGGCCCAGCACAGTGAGGGCGACGCGCAGATTCAAATGAGACCTCGCCATCCGTGGGGGGCTGCGATCTGTGAAACTGTCGCCATTTTCGAGGCCTGCTGGGGAGCCCAGCACAGTGAGGGCGACGCGCAGATTCACATTAGACCTCGCCATCCCTGGGGGGGTGCGATCTGTGAAACCGTCGCCATTTTCGAGGCCTGTTGGGGGGCCCAGCACAGTGAGGCCAACGCGCGGATTCAAATTAGACCTCAACATCCCTGGGGGGCTGCGATCTGTGAAACTGCCTCCATTTTCGAAGCCTGCTGGGGGGCCCAGCACAGTGAGGGCCACGGGCAGATTCAAATGAGACCTCGCCATCCCTGGGGGGGCTGCGATCTGTGAAACTGTCGCCATTTTCGAGGCCTGCTGGGGGGCCCAGCACAGTGACGCCACGGGCAGATTCAAATGAGACCTCGCCATCCCTGGGGGGGTGCGATCTGTGAAACTATCGCCATTTTCGAGGCCTGCTGGGGGCCAGCACAATGAGGGCCACGGGCAGATTCAAATGAGACCTCGCCATCCCTGGGGGGGTGCGATCTGTAAAACCGTCGCCATTTTCGAGGCCTGCTGGGCGGCCCAGCACAGTGACGCCACGGGCAGATTCAAATGAGACCTCGCCATCCCCTGGAGGCTGCGATCTGTGAAACTGTCGCCACTTTCGAGGCCTGCTGGGGGGCCCAGCACAGTGACGCCACGCGCGGACCCAAATTAGACCTCGCCATCCCTGCGGGGCTGCGATCTGTGAAACTGTCGCCATTTTCGAGGCCTGCTGTGATCCCCGTGTTCGAAGTGGCTAGGAGTGCTCAGGAATTGTAACTCATCAGCTTTATCAAGCCCTTTTCCTGTAGCCAGTGTCCTGCGAGTCTCCCGAATTCCGTCTGCAGACACATGTAACCCTCGCTCCGTCATCGCCCCCTTATAAAGTATCCTAAACTATTTGCGCCCCGCTTTTGCGCAGGGGTTGGGTACGTCGCCAGGGTAATTCTTGATTACTTTTGAATATTCCCCCTGTGAGGCTCTGCAAGACCCCGCGATCCTGCAACATCTGGCGCTCCGGCTGACCCCCGTTTGCATTGACCCCCGTCTCAACCTTTGCATGGACCTCCGTCTCAAAGATCCCGATCCTCCTCGACTGCGCACGCTCACGGTGGACTCACACTCGCCGCGCGGCCCCCCGTAGCGCCACGGGCCTCTCGGAGGCCTGCTGAGGGCCTGCTGGGGACCTCCAGGGGGTCTCGGGGACCATCCAGCTCGAGCTCCCTCCTGGGCCCCTCGTGGCGCATCCCTGCAACCCCTTCTGTGGCAACGCACGGGAGCTTTCCTTCTCGCCGTGCTGGCTCTCGCGAGGCAGCGCTAGTCGAATCGAATCGGCGCTCATCGCCGCTGGATCGACCCTGGTCGACGCTAGATTGGTGCCCTCTCATTGATCACCGGACACGAGAGCCCACACCCTGCGGCCCGCGCCCGAACAGCCAGGGCGAGGACCGAGCCGGATGGAGCGGCGGGCGAGCGACGAGCGAGAGGTGAGCGGTGAGCGGCGGGAGGTGAGCGGCGGGCGGCGGGCGAGCGGCGAGCGAGCGGATTCCGACCCCAACGCCAAACCTGGGACCACCCGCGGGGAAGGAGGAGCTGGATTACTGCTCCAAGAGCACAATGCGGGTCTCGAAGTGCGGAGGGTACAAACACAAATGCTGCAGCCATGTCTGTGCTTAGTCCAAGTGCGCACCAAACGCATTGCAGATTCTCTCTCAAAGCCCTCTGCGGATTCAACACTACATCTCTTCACGGGCCCGGTACTGGAGCAGGAAAGAAGCAGTGAGTTAATTTACTCCTCCGGTCGACCTCCCACCAGTTGCGAGGCAGGATTCTGCTTCAGGGCCTGCTCGACTACAGGCTCAAACCTTGTCGGTCCAGAAGCCGAGCAGGCCCTAGAACAGAGTCCCGTCACGCAACCAGTGGGAGGCCGACCGAAGTAGAAACCGAATCCGCTGATCCTCTCCTGCTCCGGCACTGGACCCACCAAGTATTCAATTCTGACGGGCAGCGATAGGGGGGGGACTAGCAAAGGGGGGGACACACCGACCTGGAATCGGCGATACATCGCCGATAGATCGGCGATTGGCCCCCCACAGTGAATCCGCGCGTTCCTGGGCAGGCTGGGGCGATCGGACCCCTGTCGGGGATCACTGGGCGACTGCAGGGCGATGCATCCCCCCCTGTGCCCATCCCCCCCTGCCGCTGCCCCCGAGATTCGCGCCGAGCGGCGAGCAGGGAGCGGCGGGTGGCGAGGGGCGAGCGTCGAGCGGCGGGCACGCGGGCGGCCAGCCTGGAACGTGCACTGGGCGAGCTGCGGCACCCGCGCCGGGGGCGCGGCCGGAGTGGGCTCGGGGGGCGCCTGGCGGCGCGCTGGGGCGCGGCCAAGCCCTGGCCTTCCAGAATGCTAGAAAGTAGCCCCCAAAAACCTACAGACCAACCAGGGCTGGTTAAAACCTCGACAGGAATTCAGACGTCAAGGTCCTGCAAATCTGGAAATCCGGTCCCTTCCGGTGGAGGGAAACGGGTTTTCAGTTATTTCCGGTAACAGTCGTTGCGCGGGGTCGGGCGTTGCTTACTGGGGGGCAAGCTGCATGGGGGGGGGAGGGGGGAAACGTGCACCCTTCGTGCCCCTTTTGTACCAGGGGGTCCCTTCAGGGCTCCGAAGGTGCACTCGGGGGCGCGCAAACATCGATTGGCGATCCATGGATTTGGCGCGCGGTCACCAAATCCATGGATCGGGGGAGGTACCCTCTCCAAAATGCGGCCGGTGCCGCCTCGCTCGGCGGCGGAAATCAGCGATTCCCCATGGAAACGGGACCCGTTGCTAATCCACGCTCCCTTGATCCATGTTTGCGATCGCCTGACAGGGGGTCCCTTCAGGGCTCCAGAGGTGCACGGAAGGTGCACCTTTTTGTTCGCCCCTCATGCATCGCTCCCCCGTTCAGCAACGCCCGAGACATTGCTTTTCAATCCTTTCCAGTCGCGATCGTTACCTGGGGGGAAGGGGGGTGGGGCCCTGGGTAATGATAGCGCTTGGGCTGGGTGGGGCGCGTCGAGGCAGGGGCGAGCTGCGATCGCCCTGGTCTGCGCGCGAACACCAACATGTGGGGGGGGGTCCAGGTTCCACCCCGGCGGACGATCGTTACCATTACCACGGGAAAGGGGGACTGGCGCGGATGACGACCGTTACGCGTCAGAAGGTTAAAGACAATGCCAGGGCAAGGAAGGCATTACTATGACCAAGGCTGAACGCTCAAACGTTGGTGGGGGTCCAGGTCATCGTCAATCGTGGTCATCGTCGATTCTTGGATGATCCCCGCGAATCGGCGACGCCCGGCATAGACCATGACCAAGATTGGCGTCGACAAAATCTCGCGACATCCTTGTGATGGTTAGCGTGTTTCTTCGTTCGATCTGTAAGGGCTCCTCCCACGTTGCCTGCCCACGTGTTGAAACGAGACGGGGGGTCGTCTTAGAAAACAACAACATAACAAACACCCATGACCATGCCCAGATGCGCGACCGTGCCGCGAAGCACTGAATGGTGTGTCGCTGCATGGAAAGGGGCAAGCGTCCGGTAGTCCCTTCCCCTTCTAATCAGAAGACATGAGCTGGCAGGCACAGGTCGCGGCCGTAGGGCCGCGCGCCGCCGTAGGACAGGTCCGAGCTGCCTGTATTGAATATCGAAATTGCTCTGCAGTGGAGGCCGCCGCCCAGCCTCGCGTTTGGGTTGCCCCCAGGCGCTCTTGGGGCTTCTCGCGAGCATGTCGCTTGGCTTGACATGAGGTCAGAGGGCCCGAAGACGGCCCAAGAGGGCCCCGAGAAGCCCTCGTGTCGGTCCGAGACGGCCTCAAGACGGCCCAGGAGCGTCCCGAGACGCATGCGATGGCTTCAGGGCGGCAAGATGACCCCAACACGCCCACGAGGGCCCCCAAGAGGGCCTTGAGAGGCCAGAATCATTGATGTGCATTCGGTTTGATTGATTTTAAAGTTCTCGCCTTTGCGGGATTCCGACCGCCAAAGAGGGCCCCAGATAACCCCGACATCGCCCCCCAAACGGCCCAAGAGGCCTCCAAGGGAGCCAGAAGACTGCTGCTCAAGATAGTCCCATTGCTGCCTCAGAGGCCATCAAGACGGCCCAAGATGACCTCAAGAGGGAAAACTCAAACTGACATTTCGAGTCCTCCACCTCAAGAGGACTCCCGAGACCGCCAGCAAGTTTCCAAGAAGCCTCAAAAGGCCTCCAACATGGAGCCGAGAGGCACAAAAGAGGCCCAAATATATAAATCACCAAGTGTCGTCACAACTGCTTTCAAGAGGCTCCCGAGAGGCCTCCCAAGAAACCCCAGCAAAGTATCCATGAGGCTTCTGACCCACAACCCAGGCGCGGTGGCGGGATGGGTCGAAGGTTGTAGATCATGTTGTATGAATGAACACTTTCAGCTATATCAGCACTGCAGTGATACAGCGAGCCCCTGGGCAAACTAGATAATTAACAATGGTGGTGGGGGGCGGGGGACGGGCGGAAGCAAGCGCAACAACTCATCATGCTGGGGCGGCTCCAGGCTTGCGAGCCGAAGACGGCGTGGATGAAAACGTAGATGAACTGGCACATATCATGACTTTGTGAATGTCCCGATTCGCTTTGAAGATGAACTGTTTTTGCTGCCGTGCAGGCGCTTGGAACATTCATGACGCATGACAATCTTGCACCACCGCTGCCACGGTCACAAAGTACATGAAAGGCATCTCTCTCCTTCGGTACCAGGCGATCGCACAAATCGTATGTGAACTGGGGCGTGGGCTGCGTGTTCAAACGGACAAACTTACCAACCAGCCAAATCAACAACGTTAGCCGCCATACTCTGGCGGGTTGCGGGCTGGGCCTCCTCCTCTTCTGGCGGCGCGTCCTCCTGCCACTGCTCCTCGCGACCAGGGGGCGAAGTGCGCGTGGAAGTGCGGGCAGTGGAGCAGGAAAACACGGAGGGGACCGAAGGGAAGGAGGAAGAAGGTTCAAGACGGGGAGGGAGCCACGAGGAGAATGCTGGTGGCAAGAAAGGAGCAGGGATGAAGAACAGTAAGATGACAAAATCGGCGCCCATGCAGCTTACCATGTCTGGACTCTGTTCAGGCCACCTTCCCTCGCGGTGCGGTGCATAGTTTTTCGGCACTGATGGCCGAACAACTATGCACCGCACCACTCAAGGGTCGAGCATCGATGGCGCTTCGGGAGACGCGCGATAAAGAAACAACGAAGACAACAACAAATAACGAGGACAAGTCGGCGGACACGGAATGACGAAGCTGACTAAGGGGGCGGGTGGGAAAAAGGGCGGCATGCTCTGATGATGGGAATGTTGCTGATGATGTTGATGATGAGGATGGCGATGTTGACGATTATGTTGCCAATGCTGCTGATGCTCTTGCGTTGATGGTTATGTGATGAGGATGGAGATGATGCTCATGCCGTTGATGCTGATAGTGATGCGAGGAAAATGGCGCTGCTGACGATGATAGTGCTGATGACGATGCTGGCGAAGTTGGTGATGATGATGGATGAACATGATGGTGTTGATCGTGGCCCTGCTGATGACGATGACGATGATGATGGTCAATCAGTCAAGGCGCCGGCTCGTTGTTTTCCCTCTCTACTCTCATGTGTTTGATGATGATGATGATGATGATGATGATGATGATGATGATGATGATGATGATGACGGTGGTAGTGGTGATGATGATGATAATGATGATGATGATGCGGATGATATGTTCCACCGGTCCGATGGCATTGACGGGTTAACAGCCGATGACTCCATGCAGTGCGTGCAACAACAACAACAAAAGCCTGTATGCGATAGCAAGTCTTCGACCACAACAGCTGGCACCCCGTCGGCCCCAGCCAACGAGAGAAAAGGGCGGGCAGTGGTCCTAGCGCAGCCTCTGTAACCTCCGCTGCGCAAGCACCACAAAAAACAAGCGGTGGCCCATACTAACTCTCGGCGTGTCTTGCCGCATCCACGCACGGCCCTATGAGCAACCGCGAAAACTGCGCACCGCCGCACAGACGGATCGATCGACGCAGAGACAGGCGGCAACTGCCGGGGAACCGATGCACCTCCTCGAAAACCGCCTGAGAACGAAGAGAACGAACAATCACGCATGGAGAGAGAGAGAGAGAGAAGGAGAGAGATGAACAGAGAAAGAGACATAGAGAGAGAGAGAGAGAAAGATAACAATATATATATATAGCGACAGAAGCGAGGGGAGCGAGGGGCGCCAGAGAAACGAGAGAAGCAAGAGATGCCCCTAAGGATAACGAAGGCAGCATGAGGGTCAAGGAAGGAGAATGATTACCGTCCGCAACCTGCGCTACGCAGACAGCAAACAGTCCACATCCCAATGGCGACAACCGTCACGTTGAGGCAGTTTTTGATAAGGCAATGACGAATTGAGGTTATCAACGAACATTTGCGGGGCAACATCCCGGCATGGCAACAGAAGATCTGAAACAGGAACCGCACTGAACACAATAGTTCAGAGGGCAGCAACCGTCACCCACTCCTGACCTCGAGCTAGGCGTCTTGAAATGTCTTGCGCCTACAACAATGGAGACGGGCGCCGGCCTTACAGGGATCATGAGGGGTGGCCTGTGGGCCCTCGCGGGCACTCGCCCGAACAAACAAGAACGCATGGCACATACTGACACAAACCAGCCGCTGCTCAGGAAACGGCGCGGGGCGGCGGCGGTGGGCGGCGAGCGCGCGGGGGAGGGGGGGCAATGGGGTCATGCGCAGAAGCCAAGACTCTGTGCCAACAAATGGCGCAAGACATGGGGCGATAACTTAACTCAGCCGAAGAAATCCAGGGCAAAACTGCTAGTGCGCCATGAGTCAGAGGCCCCGCCCGTGCCGCAGTTCCAACAACATCTATCATGTCCACGGCGGAACCTCGAACTTGTGCACGCCCCACGAGACAAGACCCGCAGTGCCGCCGAACCTAGGTAGCAGGCGCCTCCAGAGGAAACCTATCGGACGCAGGGGACAGCCCCCGAAACCTGGGAGGTCAAGGCCCCAGGGGTCCAACGCTGGACCCTTTACACCACGCAATGACGAGGGGGAGGGTCGGGGAAGGCCCGGCGCGGAAACGGGCAGTGAATTTTACTTGGGGACCCGCAGCCTGCAATAATGGCGCGCAGATGGGTGCGTGAGTCTCTCGCGCACCAACGACAAAATGGACGACTGTCGTCTGCCGCCGCATCGACGCTGCGCGCGCAAGGTGGAAATCATCTCACGTCAGCAGGTTACCCAGGAGCGCGCAAACTTCGCCAGGCGCTGCAGACGAACCGGAGCAGCCGCACCGACGCTGGCCAGAAACAAAAGCTCTATGGGCAAGCCCAAGTCATGCAAGCGGGAACACGTCGCACGATTGAAACAGAACCGAGGCCCAGCCATCAACAACTGCAACAGATCCCCTTCACAACGTAGGACCTCCTTCGCGACGGGGCAGGATTGCATCGCGGCCCGAAGCGCCGTTGCAGCCCAGACCGCGCGCAGTCGAATCGACATTTCGAGACCCAGGCGGGGCCGCCGAATCTCATTGCAACGCAGGTGACATTTCTCCGGAGCAGCATCCCGCGCGCACTGCCGACCGACAAGACCGATCTGGATACCGAAATACGAGCGAGTAGCGCAAGTTGAATCAGAGAAGCCCCCTTGGCCAAGCAAGGCAAACAACGGGTTAATCTGGCGGCGCGCCCGAATGGAGAGTTCTGCGCCACAACGAACGCATTGGACCGCGCTTCCTCGAATTCAGACGCGGCCCGGCACCCCCGCCCAAGCGTTGAAGCAACGGCGGCAGCAGAGGCAGAGTAGAGATTACATTTCGAAGCCCAAACCAAACATCATCAGCACGCAAAAGGATGCGACGCGGAATGCGCGGGGCCATCCATCGAATACAGGGGCCAAAAGCGAGAGCATGGAGACATGCGCTGGACGGGTCGCCTTGCCCGACGCCCCTCAAGAGACGAATGGCGCGGCGTCGGCCACCGCCGCGACAGACAAAGCCAGAGTTATTCTGGCAAAGAGCCACGCAGAGGCCAACGAGCCAAAGATGGGTCTGCATCAAAGCCAGGGCCCGAACGAGCCAGGCAACCGCGATGCTGGGATAAGCCGCTGCAGAGTCCGCGAGAAACATGCAGGACAACTCCCACTCACGCGCGCAGCTTTGAACGCCCCGCGCTTCGGCCTCCAGAATCTGATCGGTCATCGAACGCCCCCGCAGAAATGCCCGGGCCTTTGGGGCAGTCTCAAAGGCGCTCCGCCCCGATCTCCAGGAGAGCGCAATCGACGCGACCTCGCAGTCAGTGTCGGCCGCGGCCACAAGGTGGCAAGCGTCGGGGGCGCGAGAGGGGGCGGGCGCGAGCCCGCTGGCGCGATCACCCCTGGCAAGACAAGAATGCAGCACGCAACGAATGTTCTCCGAGGGCCCTCGGCCCGCGCCCCGGTCAGACGCGGGCGCAGGTCGCAGGCGAGGGCGCCCTTCCAACTTTGGCGCGCAATGCCGTCGTGGCCAGGCATGGAGTCAGATCGCGCGCGCACCGCATGTTGGAAACCCTCGAATGGCATCGCCCACCAGTCGTCTGAGACATCCCAAACTGGCGAAACAATAGCATCCAAGTCAGGCCAGACAGAGACATCGTCGCCATGGCAAGCGAGAGCTTCGCCCGCAAGGTCCGTCGAAACCACGTTGGCCCCCCTGGAGTCCAGGGTGGCCGAGGAGGGGATGCGCTTGTCCATGGGGTGCCAGTGCTCTGCGACGCTGAAACTTCGCTCGAACCCTCGCCTTCCCCTGAGCAGCGGGCCCCTGCCCCGCCTCGCGCGAAATGTCGCGAATCCGATCGCTCTGCGACGTCTGGGCGCACTTGCCCGAGGGACGGGGCGGCGCGCGCAGCGCGCTCGCGACAGCCGGCGCGCGCCCCCTTCGCAGCGGACAAAGAAAAATGATCCTCGGTTGCCGATGCCGTATGCGCGCGTTTGCGCGCCCGCGCGCGTGGCCCCCGCGCGCGCCGCATGACCGCGGCAACCGGCTCGACGACCGGGGCAGTGCGATCCGCCCCAGACGAATATTCTAGCTAAGCGCGAAAGATCTGACTGGTCCCAGCCCGAGAAGGAAACCCCGAACTCCGACGAGGCGCATTTCCGAAACGCGGAGGCCACAGGTACATGGTCAGAGACATTCCCCAAGAGGCCGCGCAGGACATCGCGTAGCCAGCAGGCGTCGCAGAGGGGCTCGCGAGATACAGCCTATCCAGAACACTGACATTAACAAATTCGCTAGTGTGCGTCTCTCGCCGAGTCGGCCCAGGCTGGCTGAGCTCCGTCCACTGCGGGGAGACATCGCAAACAATTCACGTCGGTAACGGCACCCGGGGCGTCAACCAGAGTCATCGGCACATTGCCTCCCGCCTTCCTCCAACGTAAAATTGACGCCGCCTCCAAGCGCGGCCGAAGCATTCCGATAATCCTCCAGGCCATCCCCGACGCACTGCACGGCGAGGATAAAAGCCCGCGCGGCCTCGCCCGAAGCGAGGGGATGAACGTTCAGCGCCCAGGGAGCTCCATGAGATCCGCAAAACCTCGTTAGGGGTATCCTGCCTAGAGCAGTCGGCAAGCGCCCAACCGAGAAGAGCTTTCGGATATCCGCAGAATGAACACCCGAGACACCCCGGGCAATGCTGGGGCCGCCTCAAGATAATCCCGCAGCTGCACGTGTCAAGTCGTGCTGGGCCCCTGTCGGATTCCCGCCCGTGCCATGAGCCTCTCGGACGCAAAGAATACTGAGCCATCTTGCACACGGGAACAACTGCCGATCCCGTCGCGAAGCACGGTTGGAAGCATGAGAGATGGACGCGCAGACTCCTCGAGACTTCCGGGCGAGAGCAGAGAGAGCAAAAGGCGGAGACGAAGAGAAAGACAGAGGCATTTCAAGAGGGTGGCCCCCTTCACCACAAGACGAGCTGCTCGACTGACTCGACGCCAGATCGGAGCTGCTGGAAGAACAGTTGCCTACATGACAGACCCCTCGCCACTGCCCCCACGAGTCCGAACTGGGCCCATTGCCTCAACCTTTTATCACGCGAGCGATCTAGCCAGTCATTGTTAATCCCAAGAAAGACCCGGTGGTGCCGTATCGTACGGAACCTGAAACTTAGCACGGGTAGCCTCGAGACCAAGAGCCTTCGGGCCTTCTTCGTCACCTGACCTGTGAATTACCCGCGAAACCTGCGGACAGCATTGAAAATGGAAAAGCGGGACTGGGTCTTCCTTCGAGCGAAGCGCGAAAACGTCACCCCCGATCCCATCCGAATTCGCCAGGCGGCCTACCTTGTCAATCTTTTCCTGAAGGCCATGCCGCCATTCCGCCATATTGAAGAAGAGACGCCGATGCTGAGGAGACAATTTGCAACGAACACGCTAAGGCTATGGATCCCGCGGGACCCTGGGGTTCTGCGTGGAGAACGTTTCGTTCAATGCCCGAAGGTTGTCAGAGAAATCCGATGCCCTGGCAGGAAACGGGAAGTCCGACGTCACACTGTTTTTTTGATATCGAACGCACGAGCGCGGATCAGCGTCCCTGCCTGCGCTGTCGCACACTTCAGGATGATCTAAATTGCCGCGCGCTCCAAAAGACGATGGCATCAGCCTGTCTTTGAAACCTAAAATGAGGTAGTGTTCTCCCCTACCAACTCCACAGCACGACGTTCCCAAACAATCCGAGAACAGCGTGAGAGGAGGGCACCTTCGATGCGAAAGCCTGGTGGGAATTCTCGAGAGTATCAAAAGGAGCCTGCAGAAAGTCCTGCTTCAGGCTGACAAACCCAACCTTATCGGACATGTCCACGACCTTGGGCGGCGCCCGTAACGTTGATCGCGGACATGTTCTGCTCGACCAAGCTGCTAGGTCAAGCCGAAGTGATCAGCGAGCACCTGTTCAATCGAGGCAAGGTGCAGAGCCGATGCAGCAACACATCTGAGAGAGAGAGACTGGTGCTCACAGACTGAAGAGGATAAGAGTGGCCGCAAACGCCCATGTGGCCAAAACTCTCGAGCCAGGCCCTTGGTTTCGTCCAACCTTGAGCCTAAATGGTTACGGGTGATGCTCTGATGATGATGACGATGATGGTGATGATGGTGATGGTGATGGTGATGGTGATGATGATGATGATGATGATAATGATGATGATGGTGATGATGGTGATGGTGATGATGATGATGATGGTGATGATGGTGATGATGATGGTCATTTGATGAAGGCTCCTCCTCGCCGTAGCCGCCCCCGCCCAGCTCCTGCAACGCGGGACGGCACGGGCAAGGGCGCAGCGGGAGACGTGGAGGGCGGAGGCAGGCGGGAGACCTGCTCCAGCTCGGGCAGGAGGAGGAGGTCGAGGTTCGGTGAGGAGGTGAGAGGAGGGAGGAGATCGGTGTCCTCCTCGTTCCTCCAATGCGCGCGCTGGTTTCTTATTATTATTCCTTGTGGCTGTTGGTCGAGCTCTGCGTTCCGATATTGTGTTTGCTGTTCCTCGGATAGCGGCTTGTGCGGTGCAAGTGCAGCCGCAGTGTGCTAGACGCCAGATGTTGTGTGCCAGAGGGCTTGTGCACTACCAGAAAAGATGGAGGAGGAGGAGAAAGAGGAGGAGGAAGAGGAGGAGGAGGAGAAGGAGAAGGAGACGGAGAAGGAGGAGGAGGGAGGAGGAGGAGGGAGGGAGGAGGAGGAGGAGGAGGAGAAAGAGGAGGAGGAGGAGGAGGAGGAGGAGGAGGAGGAGGAGGAGGAGGAGGGTCGCTAGGAACTCCCGGGCCGACGCTGGACCCCGTTCCCTGGCGCGCTCCGCGCGCCTCAGGGCGGAGCCAGCGGCGCTGCCAAGGGGGGCCAGCGCCGACCCGAGAAACACGCACAAACCTCAGAGAATTTGCGTCTGTGCCGCGTTTGTTAATCGAGCCTCTGGTTGCAGCTCACGGGGGCCTCCCATACCATCTTGCTGGCTTTTGCGAATCGACTCTAGTCGACGCCAATCGACGCTACATCGACGCTACATCGACACTGATCGACGCTAATCGACCCTAAACGGGCGCCATCACATCGACTCCCAGGCGCGAATCGACGCGAATACAATCTGGAAAACGGTATTACAAATTCAAAACTCCCATGGTTTGCCATCGAACTGGGGGAACCAAAACGACACCGATACCGCTTCTCCCCAGACCTCTCTCTCGGGGTGCTCTCTGGGCAAAATCTAGCGGCGGCGACGAAGGCTTCCCAGGAGGCCGAAAAAGGGAAAGACAAGGGAACGGTACCGGTATCGGTACCCCGAGAACTAGCGTGGGGGGGCGTCACACCTGCCGGCAGCCCCACATCGACCCCCGTCACGGGAAGCCACCGCACGCCGAAGGCGCTCTGACCCCCGTCGTGGCGCGACGACGAGGCGAGGTTGACCCCCGTCGGGGGGGTCCCCCCCACGCTTCGCCAGAAGCCCAGAGTACCTTTTCCTCCTCGGACGAACGAGTCTCTGCGGACGCGCCCCATCGCACGCGCTCGCGGGGCGACGCGGGCCGGTGAAATCAGGCGGCCATGAGGTGGCGTCGGGGCCCGGGGGGCGCGGCAGGCGCACGGGCCGCGAAGGAGGCGGCAGGGCCCGAGGAGTCACGCTCGCCAGGCCCCCATCCGTCGGGCTGCAGCGAGAATGCGGGCGCGAAGATTGCCGCGACGTCTGCTTCTGACGACTCGCAACCGCGTCCGGCATCCCGGGCAACAGTCCGCACGGGCCGGTGTGATTCCAAGGCACAACATCTACAGTCGGGCCGCTGGTAAGGAACGAGAAAGGAGGAACGAAGCCCCTTCTGAGCGCGAACAGCGCCTAGGTGCACGAGGAGGGCTAGAGGCACAGCCACCGAAGGATCTAGCGAACACCGAGCATCTTCCGAGCCAAAAGCAGTCCTCATTTCTACGTCTTTGCTGTACTCAGCTTCCCACCCGCAGGAAGGCCTGACGATGAGCCTCAAGGACGCGCAAGACACGAGCTTGAAGGGCTCGAGCTCGCCGGACGGGGCCGCCTGAAAATTGACGGGACCGAGCCTGAAGTCTGACGCGACCTCGCGCCGCAGACAACTCACAAGCTGGGACTACCAGAAAGCGACAGCAACGCCGAGCTCCAGCAAACTCGGAATATACGGGGTCCGCTTATCGCGCCACGTCGCCGATACATCACCGTCGGCGACGTTGGCGTACAGAAAATCGGGCCCCGAGCCGAATCGCCTGTGCATCGGCGATGCGGCGCAATTCTCCGACCCCATTTGCTCGGGCTTCTTTTGGGAGGCCTGGATACGTAACCCTGAGAGGACAAGGACCAACGGGGGCGGGGACGGGACGAGGACGGGAACGAGAAACCACGACCTCCGACGACTCAACATTTTCCGAGCCTCGGGGCCCTGGACCTCTCGCCCACAACCCAAACAAACCAGCCTTTCATCCCGAGCTGGTCTGTCTGACGGCCCCGGGGGCCCTAAATTACGCTACCGAGGAACCCCACATACTGATTTTTAATCTTATGTGTTTGCTTGACATTATCATCTATGCGCAATCCTGCGTTCTAAACCCTCGTCGCGAATCGTCGTCGTACTTGTCGTACTCGTCGTTGTACTCGTCGTACTCGTCGTCGTACTCGTTGCCGTTCTATCGTCTTACTCGTCATCGTACTCGTCGTCGTACCTCGCCATCGTACGCGTCTTCGCATTCGTCGTCGTGCGCGTCGCACTCGTCGTCGCACTCGTCGTCGTCGTACTCGTTGTACTCGTAGTGCTCGTCGTACTCGTCGCCGCACTCGTGGTCATCGTCGTCGTCGTCGTCGGCGTCGTCCTCCTCCTCCTCCTCCTCGTCCCACCGAATCCTCTCGACTCCTCCGCACTCCTCTCAATTCCTCCGGACTTCCCTCAACTCCTCCGCACTCCTCCCAACTCATCCTCTCACCTCCTTCTGTACTCATCCTTCTGCACTCCTCCGCACTTCTCTCAACTCCTCCTCCCAACTCCTCCACACTCGTTTCAACACCTCCGCACTCCTCTCAACTCCTCCTCCTCCTCCTCCTCCTCCTCCTCCTCTTCCTCCTCCTCTCAAGTCCTCCGCATTCCTCGGGAGGGGAGGGGAGGGAATGGAGGGAGGGAATGGAGGGAGGGGAAGGAGGGAATGGAGGGTGGGGAATGGTGGTCGTTGTCGTCGTCTTCGTCGTAGTCGTCGTCGTCGTCGACGTCGTCGTCGTCGTGGTCGTCGTCGTCGTCACCCCCTCGATCGGAATCGCTTTAAAATCAATCTCCCCAGACCCCTCCCGGGGTCTCCCCGACGTAGTTGTTCGTCCCAGATCGATTCCTGGCGGTCCTGGGGCCCAGAACCACTCCTCTCAACTCCTCCGCACTTCTCTCCACTCCTCCGCACTCCTCTCAAGTCCCCCGCGCTCCTCTCAACTCCTCCGCGCTTCTCTCAACTCCTCCTCTCAATTGCTTCTGCACCCATCCTTCTGCACTCAGCCCGAAACGAATAGGGCCCCCACCCCCAGCGCACCCCCTCTGGTGTCGAGGAAGTGCCACGCCTGTCACGCTTTGCGAGCCCGAAACGCATAGGGCCCCCACCCCCAGCTCACCCCCTCTGGTGTCGAGGAAGTGCCACGCCTGCCACAATTTGCGAGCCCAAAACGCACAGGGCCCCCACCCCCAGCGCACCCCCTCTGGTGTCGAGGAAGTGCCACGCCTGTCACGCTTTGCGAGCCCGAAACGCATAGGGCCCCCACCCCCAGCGCACACCCTCTGGTGTCGAGGAAGTGCCACGCCTGCCACGCTTTGCGAGCCCGAAACGCATAGGGCCCCCACCCCCAGCGCACCCCCTCTGGTGTCGAGGAAGTGCCACGCCTGCCACGCTTTGCGAGCCCGAAACGCATAGGGCCCCCACCCCCAGCGCACCCCCTCTGGTGTCGAGGAAATGCCACGCCTGCCACGCTTTGCGAGCCCGAAACGCATAGGGCCCCCACCCCCAGCGCACCCCCTCTGGTGTCGAGGAAGTGCCACGCCTGCCACGCTTTGCGAGCCTGAAACGCATAGGGCCCCCACCCCCAGCGCCCCCCCTCTGGTGTCGAAGAAGGGCCACGCTTGCTATGCCTGGACGACCGTCGTGCATAGCGGCCATATCGGGACGTGTCTCATGTGGGTGCCCACTATGTGGCGCACACGTCGTGGATGTGTGATGCAGTGAACACGCCAGGCGCGCACTAGCGTTGTATGGTGTGTATGTGTGTTGTGTGCGAATGTGTGCATGCGTGCGGCTGTATGCAGACGCGTGTGTCATGTACTTGCCGTGCATGTGTTGAGCGCGGGTGAGGAGAGGAAGACGAGGGAGGAGGGGAGGTGTGAGGAGACGCGGGTGCGCCGCGGCAGGGAAGAAAACCAGAACCCCACGAAACATGTGGGAAACTAAACATGTAGGAAACAATCAGAACCCCACGAAGCATGTGGGGAACTGTGCTGTGCTGTGCTGTGGGTGAGGGAGGAATGACGAGGAGGGAGAGGAGGAGGAGGAGGAGGTGAGACGCGGGTGCGGCGCGGCAATGAAGAAAACCATAACCACACGAAACGGCCCCGGGGGCCCTAAAAAACCGTCTCCAGAGGCCGACAGCATGCACCAAAAACCTCAGAGACTCAGTATGTGATCCAGGGCCTGGGCCACCACCTCGTCATGCTGATGCCTTCGCCCTCCCCACCTCCCCCCCCGCGCGATGGGTCCCTCCCCACCAGTGGGCGTGGCGTGGTGGCCCCCCCGATCGATGAAGATGGAGGAGGATGAATGCATCGGTAGATCGATTGATGGATGGTTCGATGGATCGCGGATCGATTGAGGACCGACTGGCCCCCCATCCAGTCTGGGCGGAGGGGGGGTCGAGGTCTGAGCATCACCACTACTAATCGTCCATGTTACTGACATCATGCTTGATACTTCGTACTGGGAAAGGGCTGGAACATTGCCCGTTCTCGAAGACCCATGGAGCCTACCTCGGTGGCTTTTTCGAAATGGGCACCTTACGTTACGATGACGCCATTCAGAACGATCCTGCGACCCATCCCATCTGCGGGGGGAGGGCTGGACCTGGGGCCCAGGACCACATATTGCTGAACTTGAAAAGTCTCAATGGTAAGTATCGAGTTAAATGGCCAGAAGGTGGGTCGGAGATGGTGCCAAAGGCTAGCCGGATGCTGAGCCGCTATCGCTGCGCCGTTCTGGCCACGTGATTGTTCTGGCGGTCTTCCCGTGTTGTCCTGTGGTTGGCGCTTGGGTTCATGGATTTCTGACGCGCCTATACGATACGAAATCGTTGGCTTGCGCGCGTGCACTTACCATTGACTACATAACAGGGCTGAACCTAATCGGTGTTCCTCGTTTTCGTGTTTTGTCTTCCCTTTCCCTCGTTTTGCCTTCGATCCGCCTTTACCGCAAAACGAAATCGGAACGAAAACGGCCCACGAAATCGCCAAAACACCGCTCAGGCCCGGCCCTGCTGTACAATGCTGCGCCTCCGCAGGCCTGGGGGGCGAGGACGGGCGCCGAGGACGGCGAGGACGAGGGGCGGCGGAGACGAGGGCCGACGCGGCCCCCGCGGCGCCTCGGGGAGCGGCGCGTCCGGGAAGTGCTCCTGCGCCGGAGGCGGGGCGAGGGGGGGCCAGCGGGGAGGGAGCCTGGGGCCGATCTTTGCGGTCTCGCCGCGTGCTCGCTGGGCTTCTTGCCAAGCGAGGGTGGGGGGGGGCCTCCCCCGACGGGGGTCAGCCTCGCCTCGTCGTCGCGCCGCGACGGGGGTCGGAGCACCTTCGGCGCGAGGTGGCTGCCCGCGACGGGGGTCGATGTGAGGCTGTCGGCGGGGGTGACGCCCCCCCCCCACGCTTCTTAAGGAACTCGGAGTAAGCCTCTTTCGGCGATTGCACCCCGCACCTGTGGGAAAGACGGGGTACTGGATCCAGCAGCACGTGCGAGGCTCCACTCCTGGCCTGAAGCACCTGGAAGCGGCCACACGACACAGCTCGAACTCTGTGGCGGTGGACAAGCCCAGACGCAGGCAGAAGACTGACAGGGCCTCAGGCAAACCCTCTACACAGGGCAGAAGGGAGGGAGGGAGCCCGGGCTGGAGGATGGGGAGGGAAGACGAAGACAGGACAGGGACAAAATCGGGGATCTCTGCGAGCTGGCGGTTCTGGAGAAGATACCTGGCGCCGCGGCGCCGCCGCCTCCTCAGAGCGTCCTGGAGCGCTCTCAGAACGTTTGTTCGGAACCCTCTGGAACGATTTCCCTGACGGAGGATGAAGACGACGGAGGAGGAAGAGGACGCGGGAAGACGGAGGAGGAAGAGGATGGAGGGAGTAGGAGGGAGGAGGGAGGAGGCAGGCGAGGAGGATTCTCGTCGCCACGATCCTGGGTCGAGCGCCAGAGTTTGCAGGGCTCGCATTGCCAAGGTTCGACCATGGATTTTTGTGGGTCCGGGCCCCAGCCTTTCCGTGGCTCGCGTTCCCCAGGCTCGGCGCCTCCCAGTTCTGGGGTTTCTGTCCTCCCCTCCGAGGTATGGAAGTCCACCCCACGACGACGACGACGACGACGACCACCACAACGACGACGACGGCCACGACGGCGATGGAAAGGACGATGACGACCACCACGACGACGACGACGACGACGACGACGACGGCCACGACGACGGCCACCACCACGACGACGACTCCTTTTCTGCCGCCCGCGCTCAATCTACCTTCCGAGGGCGCCGCGGCCTCCTGGGCCAGACAGCGCGCCCGCGGCTGCTGCTGCACCTCCTCCTCCTCCTCCTCCTCCTCCTCCTCCTCCTCCTCCTTTGTTTTCCAAACGGTTCTGGCACACGAAAACCGACTTGCGATTTCGGGTACTGGGTTCGGGTGTTTGGATCAGGACTTAGGGCTCAGGGCGACAGGCTTCGGGTTAGGGTGTCAGGGATACGATGCTTGTGTTAGGGTGTTAGGGTGATAGTGTAAGGGCGTTCGAATGATAGGGCTAAGGTGTTCGGGCTAGGGTTAGACTCAGGCAATGAGGGTTAGGGTGTGAGGGTTAGGGTGTTAGGTTTAAGATTACGGCGGTATGGTCAGGGGGTAGGGTTCTAGAACTAGGGGGCGGCGTGGGCAAGGGGGTAGGGGGGGGTCCAATTTTCGAGTCCAAAGGGGGGGAAGGGTTCCAACCCCCTTTCTCTCCTCTTGAAGCGGGGAAGGTCTGGGACGACGGATTGGGAAAGGGGGGGGCCCGGGAAGACGGACCAGGAAAATGGGGGGAGGGGGGAGGGGTCCCGGACCTCGCCCCTTTGGGGCATCTGGCGGCGCACCCTCGCTATCTGTAGCTCGTACGACAACACATGCGAGCAGGATGACATATCTGACTACAACCCTAGGGAGAGGAGGAGGAGGAGGAAGAGGAGGAGGAGGAGGAGGAGGAGGAGGAGGAGGAGGAGGAGGAGGAGGAGGAGGAGGAGGAGGAGGAGCGGGAGGATACTCGTCCTCAGTGGACCCAGCAAAATCTGCAGACGGATCTCGGACTGGCCGCGGGACGGGGCGGAGGCAGGCCACCAAAAGCGGCGCCGCAGGGGAGCGTCGCAGCACGACCTCACGGCCCTCGTTTTTCTCGTCGCCAGACGGGCCTTCAATGAAGGGGCCCACAAACACACAAACAAATACACACAAATCCCAAGAGTTTGCATCTGTTCACATATTTCCTGGGTTTCTGTCTCCCCCCCACTTCCCATATTTTCGAATATTTTCTTGAACATCGACGATGAATTGTGTCTGTGTGTTTTTTCCCTCCTGATTCAATGCTGCTACGTCATCAAGGATGCTGAAAGAAACCGTGTTCGAAACTCTTGGAGTAAACGAAAGTTGCGAGTGTTGCGTCCAGGCTAGAAATTATACCGGGAGCTTCTCGGAGGCAGCGAACCTTTGCACGAATGCTCAGGAGCAGGCGAGGCTCGCGGCCCTCGCCCACCCTCACGCACACGCATGGAACTCATGGGTCCAAGCAGTCAAGAAGCAACTGCAGGCACAGGGGCGGGATCCTTCTCAATTAGCGAAGCTCGACGCATACGCTCAGACGCAACAGGCCGATAACACCGACACCACAATTGACCTTCACATTCGACTAAACTAAACTCGATACGCTTGGTATTGCAAGACCTGATAGAACAGGAACAATAGAGGCTCGAATGCGTCACGGTAGCGGTCACAGATAATGACGACCGCTACCATAACATTTTTCATGCCCCTCTCCCAGCGAGAGAAGGACTTCAGGCTCGACGGAGTGGCCCCGCCAGGCGACCTCGAGCGGAGGATCCAGACGGCGACCGACGAGCTCGAAGCGCAGTGAGCCCAGAGCATGATCTTCCAGGCCTGTGCCGCGTCCGCCGAGAGACGGTCCTTCCCTCCCCCCCCGAACTCCCCCTCCTCCCCCACCCAGTGAGCGTCAGGGTGCACAGATGTTGGCTCGTTTCCGGGGAGCTCGCCGCAGAGTTCTTTAGCGGAGACATCCGTGTCCCAAGGATGGACATGCACGTAGGGACACTTGTGTGCGCTCGTGTGAGTGAAGTTCTCTTGTGAGTAAATCGCATTGTTTCGAAACTACAAACACTATTATTCGTAGTATTATTCTTAGGTTTAGTATTATGAGTGTGTGTATGTATATATATATATATATATATACGTATATCCTACTACTCTCCCCCGTCCTGTCTCATCGTGCTCCTGCCTCTTCGAATCTCGTCCCTCCCACATCCTCCCCCCCGCATTCTCCATCCTTCCTCCTTATAGATAACTAGCTCCCTGTCGCACCCCGAGGCCGGTCAAAGGTTGGGCCGGGCATTTCGCCTGAGACGACCTCACTATGTACGATTCTGAAGCGTAGACTTTGCAACAGTTTCAGGAATCGGAACGGGTCACTTTCAAAATGTGGTTCTGCCCTAACGCACCGCACATTCGTCTTAAAAACTGCAGAGGCTTCGCGGATGGAGGGCGGGCCGTTTTCAAATTGCCCTTCTCGCCATCGCGCAGCACACATTCGTTGCATTATAACTTCGCAAATGCTTCACGGACGGAGGACGGCCCGATATCAAAATGTGGCTCTCGCCTAGCGCCCCGTGCATCCGTTGAACAAAACTGCAAGGGCTTCGCGGATGGAGAACGGCAATTTTTTTGTGGAAAGGGCGTGGGCCCCGGGTTCTCTTTTAGTTCCCAACCCTCCTTGGTTGGGTATTCGTTTTGAATAAAGCAGTGTGGTCTCCACTCCCTCCTTCCTTCCTTCCTGCCTCTCTCTTGCCTCCTCCTGTGTTGCCTGCGGGGGACTGCGATCTGTGAAACTATCGCCACTTTCGAGGCCTGCTGGGGGGCCCAACACAGTGACGCCACACGCAGATTCAAATTCGACCCAGCCATCCCTGGGGGGCTGCGATCTCTGAAACTGTCGCCACTTTCGAGGCCTGCTGGGGGGCCCAGCGCAGTGACGCCACACGCAAATTCAAATTAGACCTCGCCATCCCTGGGGGGGCCGCGATCAGTTAAACTGTCGCCACTCTCGAGGCCTGCTGGGGGGCCCAGCACAGTGACGCCACACGCAAATTCAAATTAGACCTCGCCATCCCTGGGGGGCTGCGATCAGTTAAACTGTCGCCACTTTCGAGGCCTGCTGGGGGGCCCAGCACAGTGACGCCACACGCAGATTCAAATTAGACCTCGCCGTCCCTGGGGGGGCTGCGATCTGTGAAACTGTCGCCACTCTCGAGGCCTGCTGGGGGGCCCAGCGCAGTGACGCCACACGCAGATTCAAACTAGACCTCGCCATCCCTGGGGGGCTGCGTTCTGTGAAACTGTCGCCACTTTCGAGGCCTGCTGGGGGGCCCAGCACAGTGACGCCACACGCAGATTCAAATTAGACCTCGCCATCCCTGGGGGCTGCGATATGTTAAACTGTCGCCCCTTTCGAGGCCTGCTGGGGGGCCCAGCGCAGTGACGCCACAAGTCAAGTCAAGCACGCCTTGCACAAGACGGCGCGTGAGCAGGGGTGAAACGTATAGGAA
Source organism: Prorocentrum cordatum (assembly GCA_963575745.1). Classification (NCBI taxonomy): domain Eukaryota; class Dinophyceae; order Prorocentrales; family Prorocentraceae; genus Prorocentrum; species Prorocentrum cordatum. Next base: position 591,647 of record CAUYUJ010021503.1, on the reverse strand, counting down.
AGAATCACCAAATGCAGCCAGAATGCCTTCGGCTTCCGGCCCAAGCCTTCACCGCGCGCCCCCACGCTCGAACTCGAGCTGCACCACCGTCTTGGTGGAAGTAGGCAGCGAGTCGCTCGCGGGAGCCGGCAGATTTGAGACAATTATTCCAAACTAGATGGCCCCATGTCTGCCTCGGTCTGGCCAGCTTTCTCGGGCCGGCGACCCTGCGCAGCACCAGGGTGCCCAGTTCAAACACCGAGCGTCGCACAGGGTCTTGGCCGGATCGGTGCGCGAATTTGCCCATGAATATCATCTGCCGTCTCGCGAGGTCGTCGCTGAGCTTCGTCTGGCCAGCGATCCCAAGCATGGTGGCGTTCGACACTCTACTGATGCATGCCGGAGGCACTCTGCAAACCTTTCTGATGCAGCGAGTTTAGAAGCCGCCCAAACGTCGACGTTCGGCCTGGTTTAGACACGCCGTGAAGAGGGCGTATATTAATTTGGACACAACGCACGCGTTGAAGATGTGGATCTCACGATTCCTCGTCAACGAAGCGTGAGACCAAATCGTGTGTAGCACTCTGAAGTCTTGCATATCTGCTCCGATTCTGCGGGGCAATTCCGACGCGCATCTTCCGTCGGCAGAGATCGACGTGCCCAAGAGGACGATGGAATGCTCATTGGCGAGAGGAGCGCCAGCGTTGTCCGAGATGCCGTCGTTTGGGCGCCCCGTCATCAGCTTCACCTTCTTCCAGTTAAATTGCAAACCATAGTTTGCCCCGAACATCTCCACGTGCGTTATCGGCCCCTGCACAGCCTCTGCGCTGGCGCCGAGCAACAGCGCGTCATCCGCGTAGACGGGATCTCGGACCAACTCTTCCGGAACAGGTTGGCGTCGTCTTTGGCGAAGCTCTCTGTGAGCATCGTGTAGAAGCGTAGTCATAACAACTGTAAATAGGGACGGTGACAATGGGCATCCTTGGCAAATTCCGTGCTCTTGCTTTCTCTCTTGCGACGTTGCGCCGAAGTCGGTGACCTCGAAAACGCGTTTCTCGTTGATAGCAGCAACCATGTTTACAAAACGACTAGGGCATCCAAATCTTCGAAACGACATGGCCAGCGCCTGAGGCGACGCATAATCGAAGGCCTTTGCCCAAACCAGCGCCGAACTGTGTCTCCCAAATACGTTGTTCGGCACCGGCGTCCTTCATCCTCTGCAGCAGGACGAGCGCGAACATCTTGTACCCTATCGGGAGAAGGCATATCGGGCGATAGTTGTTGCTGTCCGCGGGGTCCCCCTTCTTGTAGATCATCTTCACCTTTGCCTTGTGCCATGCATCAAGGACGCGCCCCGTCTCCAAAATCACGTTGCAGAAACGAATGATCCACTCGAGCGTCGGGGTGCCTTCTCCGGAGGCCGCTCTCCAGAACTCTGGGGGTAAGTTGCCCAAGCCTCCTGCTCTGCCTTGCTTTAGTTCGCCCGATGCTTTCCTGACTTCTTCCTGCGTTATCGGGTCGAGGACGATCGGCAGCTCGCCGCCGTGCAGATTATCAGTTGGCATCGCCGTCGTCGGCCGCGCTGCCCACTGCGCCCGCTCGAGATGCGCCGCCAAAGTGTCAGCCCGGCTGTCGCTATCCACGACCAGGCCCACCTCATTATTGAGTCCCCCCTGTAGCGGGCAAAACCCTTTTTCCGGAGCTTTCTGATCTCGCCCCAGTTCCCGTTCGCCGTTAGCTCCTGCAGCCAGGCGGCCCGGTCGGCAGCAACAGCCTTTTTGATGTGCTCCGCTAGCTTCTTCTCTTCAGCTATGTCTCCTGTCTGTCGAGCCGCCACGCGGCGGTCTATCAGCCGCGAGGTTGAAGGGCGCGTCAAAGGCTTCTTTGGGCGTGGCGTCTGCCGGGGCAAAACCTGCTCCGAGGCGTTGTGGAAACCGTCTACGAGCTGGCGCCAGGCTAGGTTCACGTCGTCGCGGTCAGGCGCCCCGTCGGCGAAAGCCTCGAGCACGTTAGCAAGCTTGTCCGTGAATCGCTGCCAGGTCTTGATGTCGGCCAGCTGCGACGCGTCTGCCTTGGCGCCGTCCGTATCCGCGCGCGTCTTCTCCACCTTCGCGTGGACTCGTGCCTGAAGCAAGAAATGGTGAGATGAGAGTGGCATGTCCCGACGCACGGTCACATTGAGCACGTCATGCAGCCACTTCTGGGCGCGCAGAATAAAATCTATCTGGGGGTGCCTACGCCGGCCAACTGGTTCGCCGACAGGGCACCCCACGTTGTAGTTCGTGGCCAAGTCCTGTTGTTGAGCGGAGAAGAACGCGTTGGACAGACGCATTTTCAGCTGTTTGCACATCTCCACCAATGGGTGCCGATTCGCGTCAGCGCGAACGACTTGTCCAGGGTGCTGGAACACGTGTTGGCCGATGATCCCAGCGTCGTCGTCGAATCGATCATGCAAGCTGGCACTGAAGTCCCCCAGGATCAACTTCGGACCATGCGAAGATTGAGTCTGAACAAATTCCCCAATATCATGGTAAAACCCTTGCCGCTCTGGATATTCAGACCCACTGCGCGGAGCGTAAGCCGAGAAAATCTCAGCCTTGCCCCCAGACGCGCGCAATTTCAGCGAGGACATTCGATCAGAGAACTGGCAAAATCCAACAAGTGACTGTCTGAAGGCGGGGTCAATGATGAATCCCACCCCTGCCCCCCCTTCCCCTTCCGCCCCGCCAGCGCCGCCAGACAGCGCGACGAGGTACCCGGTCTCACTCGCGAACGTATCTGACTTTGGCCTCGAAGTTTCTTGGATGCACAAGACATTGATGCCGCAGCGCTGCGTCGTGACTTCTAGGTGTACTTGTTTGGCTTCTGTGTATCCTTCCATGTTCCAGGAAGCTATCGTGAATTCTTCGTTTCGCACAGGTCGCAAACAGCGACCTCGCATGACATGCAATGGCAATGTGGCTTCGCCATTCCGTCGCCCCTGAACTGTTGGAAGCTGGGTATGAAGTAGAAGATCTCGGCAATCAAGCGAGTGCTGCTGGTAAATGCCATCGCTTCCTGGTGAAACATCCCTGCTCGCGCCCCGCTGGCCCCACGAGCGGCCTTCTTTTCCAAAGTCTTTGCCCTTGAACTTCCCCTTCCCGGTGCCTTTGGCGGGAATGCGCTTCAATTTCTCCGCCAGCTTCTTCGCCAAGTCTGTGAATTCCGGGAAGTCCGCACTCGTGAGCCACTCCTCCCATCCCGGCCCATATTTGACATTGAGCCCCCCCTCGTCGGTCGTCACCTCCACCGCCGCGCCATCCCCAACCCAGACGTCGCCGGCCCCAGGGCCTGCCCAAACGCTGTTCGAAGTGAAGCCCCAATCTTTCGAAACGTGTTTGGCCCCGAAGACAAAAGAGGTGACGATGCGTTCGTGGACCCCCTGGTCCGCTTTCGCCCACGCGGAGTTGCCACCTTCCTTGATCGGGGCCTTGCGGAACGCCTAAACGGCTTCGTCACGGTCTGCGGCGCTTGCGAACCTGGCAAGCACGATGCCCCAGAACTCCCCTTTAGAGTAGATGTCGGTCGGCTGAGGCTTGTACCATTCCCAGAGCTTGTTCTCAATAGAGGCCTTCGCCCTCTCGATGCTCCCGACCGTCTGGAGCCCACCGATCACTGCCGAATCGTTCTTAGACTCCTCATTCGCGTTGTTATTGAGAACTCCTGCCGTCTTCGTCATCGAAATCTGCTCCTCCAGAACTCGCTGTTGCTGCCGTGCTTCCTCATCGGCCCAGGAGCTGGCGTACGAGCCCTCCGGTGTTCGGCTCTCGTAGGTCGCCATGCGGATCTCGAGGCTCTTCAGGCGCTTCACTGTTGCCTGCGTCCTGGAGTCGAACGCGTCGCCCAGCTCGCCCGCCTTGCGCTCGAGCCCGGACATCGCGTTCCAGAAAGGATGAACCTCGCGCTTCAGCAAATCGGCAATCTGCTGCAAGGTCGGGGCCTGCTGGTACTGAGCCGCAGGTGCTGCTCCATGCTGCTGTTGTGGAATCTCCTCTGCTTGCTGATGCGCCTCCGGTGGCGTCGTAGGAGTTGTCATCACGTGCACCTCCGGTCAGGGAGGGGAGGAGAAGATGTCGAGATCGTCCATCTCGTGGGGCGGGCTGAACAAGCGTTGGCGGACACCTCGATCGAGCACTTCCCGAACTGGGGTCCCTGGCGCCCGCGCGCCGGCCATCGCGAGATACGGGAAAGGGAACGGGAAAGGTGGCGCGGTGGAAAGAATTAGGGTAATGCTAGAGTGGCAATGCTTGAGCGCTTGAGCCAGCACAGTGACACCACACGCAGATTCAAATTAGACCTCGCCATCCCTAGGGGGGCTGCGATCGGTGAAACCGTCGCAACTTTTGAGACCTGCTGGGGGGCCTGGCACAGTGACGCCACACGCAGATTCAAATTAGACCTCGCCATCCCTGGGGGGGCTGCGGGCTGCAAAGCTGTCGCCACTTTCAAGGCCTGCTGGGGGGCCCAGCACAGTGACGCCACACGCAAATTCAAATTATACCTCGCCGTCCCTGGGAGGCTGCGATCTGTGAAACTGTCGCACTTTCGGGGCCTGCTGGGGGGCCCAGCACAGTGACGCCACGGGCGGTGTCAACTTAGACCTCGCCATCCCTGGGGGGGCTGCGATCTGCCAAACTGTCGCCACTTTCGAGGCCTGCTGGGGGGCCCAGCACAGTGGCGCCACGCGCGGACCCAAATCAGACCTCGCCATCCTTGGGGGGGGGGCTGCGATCTGCGAAACTGTCGCCACGTTCGAAGCTTGCTGGGGGCCCAGCGCAGCGACGCCATCCCTGGGGCGCTTTCGATCTGTGAAACTATCGCCACTTTCGAGGCCTGCTGGGGGGCCCAGCACAGTGACGCCCCGCGCGGACCCACATTAGACCTCGCCATCCCTGGGGAGGAATTCGATCTGCGAAACTGTCGCCACTTTCGAAGCCTGCTGGGGGGCCCAGCGCAGTGACGCCACGCGCCGACCCAAATTCGACCTCGCCATCCCTGGGGGGCTGCGATCTGAGATCACCGCTTTCGAAGTGGCTAGGGTTGCTCAGGGACTGCAGCAAAAAGCCAAACCCTCCTTGGTTGGGTATTCGTTTTGAATAGAGCAGTGTGGTCTCCATTCCCTTCTTCCCTCCCCGCCTCCCTCTTGCCCCCTCCTGTCTTGCCTGCGGGGGACTGCGATCTGCGAACTTTCGCCACTTTCGAAGCCTGCTTGGGGGCCAAGCGCAGTGACGCCACGCGCGGACCTAAATTCGACCTCGTCATCCCTGGGGGGGCTGCAATCTGTGAAACTGTCGCCACGTTCGAGGCCTGCTAGGGGGGGGGGCCCAGCACATTGACGCCGCGCGCGGACCCAAATTAAACCTCGCCGCCCCTGGGGGGCTGCGATCTGTGAAACCGTCGCCACTTTCAAAGCCTGCCGGGGGGCCCAGCGCAGCGACGCCACGCGCGGATCCAAACTGGACCTCTCCATCCTTGGGGGTCTGTCGATCTGCGAAACTTCCGCCGCATTCGATGCCTGCTGTGGGGCCCAGCACAGTGACGCCACGCGCGGACCCAAATTAAACTTCGCCATCCTTGGGGGGCTGCGATCGGTGAAACTGTCGCCACATTCGAGGCCTGCTGGGGGCCCAGCACAGAGACGCCACGCGCGGACCCAAATCGCACCTCGCCATCCCTGGGGGGCTGCGATCTGCGAAACTGTCGCCACTTTCGAGGTCTGCTGGGGGGCCCAGCACAGTGACGCCACGCGCAGAATCAAATTAGATCTCGCCATCCCTGGGGGGGGCAGCGATCTGTGAAACTATCGCCACTTTCGCGGCCTGATGGGGGCCCAGCACATTGACGCCACGCGCGGACCCAAATTAGACCTCGCCATCCCTGGGGGGCTGCGACCTGCGAAACTGTCGCCACTTTCGAGGCCTGCTGGTGGGTCCAGCAGAGTGAGGCACTGCGCGGATCTGAGCAAGACCTCGCCGTGCCTGGGGGGCTGCGATCTGCGAAGCGGTCGCCACTTTCGAGGGCTGCTGGTGGGTCCAGCGGAGTGAGGCACCGCGCGGATCTGAGCAAGGCCGCGCCGTGCCTGGGGGGCTGCGATCTGCGAAACTGTCGCCACTTTTGAGGGCTGCTGGTGGGTCCAGCGGAGTGAAGAACCGCGCGGATCTGAGCAAAACCTCGCCGTGCCTGAGGGGCTGCGATCTGCGAAACTGTCGCTACCTTCGACGGCTGGTAGCGGGTCCAGCGGAGTGAGGCACCGCGCAGATCTGAGCGGGACCACGCAATCCTTGAAGAGCTGCGAGCCTCACGAATGCCGCTCGCAGAAATATATGAACCCATGTCACGTCATCACATCCGTATAACGTCTCCCAAGCTACTCATGCCCCGCATTGCGCAGGGTTGGGTACGTCGCCAGGGCAATCAACATTATTCCCAACCTCCGTGCCTGGGAAGCTGCGATCTGCCAAGCTGTCGCCACTTTCAGGGCCTGCTGGTGGGTCCAGCAGAGTGAGGCACTGCGCGGATCTGAGCAAGACCTCGCCGTGCCTGGGGGGCTGCGATCTGCGAAGCGGTCGCCACTTTCGAAGGCTGCTGGTGGGTCCAGCGGAGTGAGGCGCCGCGCGGATCTGAGCAAGACCTCGCCGTGCCTGGGGGGGCTGCGATCTGCGAAGCGGTCGCCACTTTCGAGGGCTGCTGGTGGGTCCAGCGGAGTGAAGCACCGCGCGAATCTGAGCAAGACCTCGCCGTGCCTGGGGGGCAACGATCTGCGAAACTGTCGCCACTTTCGAAGGCTGCTGGTGGGTCCAGCGGAGTGAGGCACCGCGCGGATCTGAGCAAGACCCAGCCATCCCTGGGGGGGCTGCGATCTGTGAAACTGTTGCCTCTTTCGAAGGCTGCTGGTGGGTCCAGCGGAGTGAGGCACCGTGCGGATCTGAGCAAGACCTCGCCGTGCCTGGGGGGGGGCTGCGATCTGCGAAGCTGTCGCCACTTTCGCGGGCTGCTGGTGGGTCCAGCGGAGTGAGGCGCTGCGCGGATCTGAGCAAGACCGCGCCGTGCCGGGGGGGGGCTGCGATCTGCGAACCTGTCGCCACTTTCGAGGGCTGCTGGTGGGTCCAGCGGAGTGAGGCACCGCGCGGATCTGAACAAGACCTCGCCGTGCCTGGGGGGCTGCGATCTGCGAAGCGGTCGCCACTTTCGAAGGCTGCTGGTGGGTCCAGCGGAGTGAGGCACCGCGCGGATCTGAGCAAGACCGCGCCGTGCCTGGGGGGCTGCGATCTGCGAAACTGTCGCCACTTTTGAGGGCTGCTGGTGGGTCCAGCGGAGTGAAGAACCGCGCGGATCTGAGCAAGACCTCGCCGTGCCTGAGGGGCTGCGATCTGCGAAACTGTCGCTACCTTCGACGGCTGGTAGCGGGTCCAGCGGAGTGAGGCACCGCGCAGATCTGAGCGGGACCTCGCAATCCTTGAAGAGCTGCGAGCCTCACGAATGCCGCTCGCAGAAATATATGAACCCATGTCACGTCATCACATCCGTATAACGTCTCCCAAGCTACTCATGCCCCGCATTGCGCAGGGTTGGGTACGTCGCCAGGGCAATCAACATTATTCCCAACCTCCGTGCCTGGGAAGCTGCGATCTGCCAAGCTGTCGCCACTTTCAAGGCCTGCTGGTGGGTCCAGCAGAGTGAGGCACTGCGCGGATCTGAGCAAGACCTCGCCGTGCCTGGGGGGCTGCGATCTGCCAAGCGGTCGCCACTTTCGAAGGCTGCTGGTGGGTCCAGCGGAGTGAGGCGCCGCGCGGATCTGAGCAAGACCTCGCCGTGCCTGGGGGGGCTGCGATCTGCGAAGCGGTCGCCACTTTCGAGGGCTGCTGGTGGGTCCAGCGGAGTGAAGCACCGCGCGAATCTGAGCAAGACCTCGCCGTGCCTGGGGGGCTGCGATCTGCCAAGCTGTCGCCACTTTCGAAGGCTGCTGGTGGGTCCAGCGGAGTGAGGCACCGCGCGGATCTGAGCAAGACCCAGCCATCCCTGGGGGGGGCTGCGATCTGTGAAACTGTTGCCTCTTTCGAAGGCTGCTGGTGGGTCCAGCGGAGTGAGGCACCGTGCGGATCTGAGCAAGACCTCGCCGTGCCTGGGGGGGGGCTGCGATCTGCGAAGCTGTCGCCACTTTCGCGGGCTGCTGGTGGGTCCAGCGGAGTGAGGCGCTGCGCGGATCTGAGCAAGACCGCGCCGTGCCTGGGAAGCTGCGATCTGCGAAGCGGTCGCCACTTTCGAGGGCTGCTGGTGGGTCCAGCGGAGTGAGGCACCGCGCGGATCTGGGCAAGGCCGCGCCGTGCCTGGGAGGCTGCGATCTGCGAAACTGTCGCCACTTTTGAGGGCTGCTGGTGGGTCCAGCGGAGTGAGGCGCTGCGCGGATCTGAGCAAGACCTCGCCGTGCCTGAGGGGCTGCGATCTGCGAAACTGTCGCTACCTTCGGCGGCTGGTAGCGGGTCCAGCGGAGTGAGGCACCGCGCGGATCTGAGCAAGGCAGGGCCGTGCCTGGGGGGCTGCGATCTGCGAAACTGTCGCCACTTTCGAGGGCTGCTGGTGGGTCCAGCGGAGCCGCGCGGATCTGAGCAAGGACCTCGCCGTGCCTGGGGGGCTGCGATCTGCGAGGCGGTCGCCACTTTCGAGGGCTGCTGGTGGGTCCGGCGGAGTGAGGCACTGCGCGGATCTGAGCAAGACCTCGCCCCGGGGGGGGGGCTGCGATGTGCGAAACTGTCGCCACTTTCGAAGGCTGCTGGTGGGTCCAGCGGAGTGAGGCACTGCGCGGATCTGAGCAAGACCTCGCCGTGCCTGGGGGGCTGCGATCTGCGAAGCTGTCGACATTTTCGAAGGCTGCTGGTGGGTCCAGCGGAGTGAGGCACCGTGCGGATCTGAGCAAGACCTCGCCGCGCCTGGGGGGCTGCGACCTGCGAAACTGTTGCCTCTTTCGAAGGCTGCTGGTGGGTCCAGCGGAGTGAGGCGCCACGCGGATCTGAGCAAGACCTCGCCGTGCCTGGGGGGCTGCGATCTGCGAAACTGTCGCCATTTTCGAGGGCTGCTGGTGGGTCCAGCGGAGTGAGGCACCGCGCGGATCTGAGCAAGGCCGCGCCGTGCCTGGGGGGCTGCGATCTGCGAAACTGTCGCCACTTTTGAGGGCTGCTGGTGGGTCCAGCGGAGTGAAGAACCGCGCGGATCTGAGCAAGACCTCGCCGTGCCTGAGGGGCTGCGATCTGCGAAACTGTCGCTACCTTCGACGGCTGGTAGCGGGTCCAGCGGAGTGAGGCACCGCGCAGATCTGAGCGGGACCTCGCAATCCTTGAAGAGCTGCGAGCCTCACGAATGCCGCTCGCAGAAATATATGAACCCATGTCACGTCATCACTTCCGTATAACGTCTCCCAAGCTACTCATGCCCCGCATTGCGCAGGGTTGGGTACGTCGCCAGGGCAATCAGCATTATTCCCAACCCTCCTTGGTTGGGCATTCGTTTTGAATAGAGCAGCGCGGTCTCCACTCCCTCCTTCCTTCCTTCCTTCCCGCCTCCCTCTTGCCTCCTGTCTTGCCTGCGGGGGGCTGCGATCTGTGAAACTGCTGCCACTTTCGAAGCCTGCTGGGGGGCCCAACACAGCGACACCACACGCAGATTCAAATTAGACCTCGCCATCCCTGGGGGGCTGCGATCTGTGAAACTGTCGCCACTTTCGAGGCCTGCTGGGGGGCCAAGCACAGTGACGCCACAAGCAGATTCAAATGATCCCGACAAAGCAACCTAACAGCGATGTGCAGGAGCATATCTGGAAGCATTCCCCTTAAGATTCAGATGAGAATCCAGTTGTAGCATTCTGCTGCTCTGGCAGTCGTAGTCGCTTTCGCGATGACAGTCGCAGTGGCAACGGCAGTCGCAGTCACAGCCTCAGCCTGCCTCAGCCTCAGCCTCAGCCTGCCTCAGCCTCAGCCTCAGCCTGCCTCAGCCTCAGCCTCAGCCTGCCTCAGCCTCAGCCTCAGTGCCTGCCTCGGCCTCAGCCTCGGCCTCAGCCTCAGCCTAGCCTCAGCCTCAGCCTGCCTCAGCCTCAGCCTGCCTCAGCCTCAGCCTCAGCCTGCTTCAGCCTCAGCCTCAGTCTGCCTTCAGCCTCGGCCTCAGCCTCAGCCTGCCTCAGCCTCAGCCTGCATCAGCCTCAGCCTCAGCCTCAGCCTGCCTCAGCATCAGCCTGCCTCAGCCTCAGCCTCAGCCTCAGCCTCAGCCTCAGCCTCAGCCTCAGCCTGCTTCAGCCTCAGCCTCAGTCTGCCTTCAGCCTCGGCCTCAGCCTCAGCCTGCCTCAGCCTCAGCCTGCTCAGCCTCAGCCTCAGCCTCAGCCTGCCTCTGCATCAGCCTGCCTCAGCCTCAGCCTCAGCCTGCCTCAGCCTCAGCCTCAGCTGCTTCAGCCTCAGCCTCAGTCTGCCTTCAGCCTCGGCCTCAGCCTCAGCCTGCCTCAGCCTCAGCCTGCATCAGCCTCAGCCTCAGCCTCAGCCTGCCTCAGCATCAGCCTGCCTCAGCCTCAGCCTCAGCCTGCCTCAGCCTCAGCCTCAGCCTGCTTCAGCCTCAGCCTCAGTCTGCCTTCAGCCTCGGCCTCAGCCTCAGCCTGCCTCAGCCAGCCTCAGCCTCAGCCTCAGCCTCAGCCTCAGCCTCAGCCTGCCTCAGCCTCAGCCTCAGCCTCAGCCTCAGCCTCAGCCTCAGCCTCATCAGCCTCAGCCTCAGCCTCAGCCTCAGCCTCAGCCTCAGCCTCAGCCTCAGCCTCAGCCTCAGCCTCAGCCTCAGCCTTCAGCCTGCCTCAGCCTGCCTCAGCCTCAGCCTCAGCCTGCCTCAGCATCAGCCTGCCTCAGCCTCAGCCTCAGCCTGCCTCAGCCTCAGCCTCAGCCTGCTTCAGCCTCAGCCTCAGTCTGCCTTCAGCCTCGGCCTCAGCCTCAGCCTGCCTCAGCCTCAGCCTGCATCAGCAGCCTCAGCCTCAGCCTCAGCCTCAGCCTGCCTCAGCATCAGCCTCAGCCTCAGCCTCAGCCTCAGCCTGCCTCAGCCTCAGCCTCAGCCTGCTTCAGCCTCAGCCTCAGCCTCAGCCTTCAGCCTCGGCCTCAGCCTCAGCCTGCCTCAGCCTCAGCCTGCAGCCTCAGCCTCAGCCTCAGCCTCAGCCTGCCTCAGCATCAGCCTCAGCCTCAGCCTCAGCCTCAGCCTCAGCCTGCTTCAGCCTCAGCCTCAGTCTGCCTTCAGCCTCGGCCTCAGCCTCAGCCTGCCTCAGCCTCAGCCTGCATCAGCCTCAGCCTCAGCCTCAGCCTGCTTCAGCATCAGCCTGCCTCAGCCTCAGCCTCAGCCTGCCTCAGCCTCAGCCTCAGCCTGCTTCAGCCTCAGCCTCAGTCTGCCTTCAGCCTCGGCCTCAGCCTCAAACTGCCTCAGCCTCAGCCTGCCTCAGCCTCAGCATCAGCCTGCCTCAGCATTCAAAATGGGGCCCGGGAATTAAGTTCTGGGAGCTCGAAGAACACGAAGTGGCCTACAGTTGGCTCCGGGCATTCAAAATCATCCCCAGGACTGGAGTTTTGGGAACTCGAAGACCACGAAGTGGCCTACAGTTGGCTCCGGGCGTTCAAAATGTGGCCCGGGAATGGAATTCTGGGAACTCGAAGAACACGAAGTGGCCTACAGTTGGCTCCGGGCATTCAGAATGTGGCCCGGGAGTGGAGTTCTGGGAATTCGAAGACCACGAAGTGGCCTACAGTTGGCTCCGGGCATTCAAAATCATGCCCAAGAATGGAGTTCTGGGACCTCGAAGACCACGAAGTGTGCAACTGTTTGCTTAAAACGATTTCCGCGGATTCTCCCCGGCACCCGTCCGACATCTGCCCAAACCCCCCTGAGGACACAAAATGCTTTCTTTTGAAAGAATTAGAAAAACTATCAATCTTCGCTGTTAGGTACTTAGACCTCGCCGTCCCTGGGGGGGCTGCGATCTGTGAAACTGTCGCCACGTTCGAGGCCTGCTGGGGGGCCCAGCACAGTGACGCCACTCGCAGGTTCAAACTAAACCTCGCCATCCCGGGGGGGCTGCGATCTGTGAAACTGTCGCCACTTTCGAGGCCTGTGGGGGGCCCAGCACAGTGACGCCACACGCAGATTCAAATTAGACCTCGCCGTCCCTGGGGGGCTGCGGTCTGTGAAACTGTCGCCACTTTCGAGGCCTGCTGGGGGGCCCAGCACAGCGACGCCACACGCAGATTCAAATTAAACCTCGCCGTCCCTGGGGGGCTGCGATCTGTGAAACTGTCGCCACTTTCGAGGCCTGCTGGGGGGCCCATCGCAGTGACGCCACACGCAGGTTCAAATTAGACCTCGCCATCCCTGGGGGGGCGCGATCTGTGAAACTGTCGCCACTTTCGAGGCCTGCTGGGGGGCCCAGCGCAATGACGCCACATGCAAATTCAAATTAGACGTCGCCATCCCTGGGGGGCTGCGATCTGTGAAATTGTCGCCACTTTCGAAGCCTGCTGGGGGGCCCAGCACAGTGACGCCACACGTAGATTCAAATTAAACCTCGCCATCCCTGGGGGGGCTGCGATCTGTGAAACTGTCGCCACTTTCGAGGTCTGCTGGGGGGCCCAGCACAGTGACGCCACGCGCAGATTCAAATTCGACCTCGCCGTCCCTGGGGGGAAACTGTCGCCACGTTCGAAGCCTGCTGGGGGGCCCAGCGCAGTGACGCCACACGCATATTCAAACTAGACCTCGCCATCCCTGGGGGGGCTGCGATCTGCGAAACGGTCGCCACTTTCGAAGCCTGCTGGGGGGCCCAGCACAGTGACGCCACACGCAGGTTCAAATTAGACATCGCCATTCCTGGGGGGCTGCGGTCTGTGAAACTGTCGCCACTTTCGAAGCCTGCTGGGGGGCCCAGCACAGCGACGCCACGCGCGTACCCAAATTAGACCTCGCCATCCCTGGGGGGGGCTGCGATCTGTGAAACTGTTGCCACTTTCGAGGCCTGCTGGGGGGCCCAGCACACTGGCGCCACGCGCTGACCCAAATTGAACCTCGCCTTCCCTGGGGGGCTGCGGTCTGTGAAACTGTCGCCACTTTCGAAGCCTGCTGGGGCCCCAGCACAGCGACGCCACGCGCAGACCCAAATTAGACCTCGCCATCCCTTGGGGGGCTGCGCTCTGTGAAACTGTCGCCACTTTCGAAGCCTGCTGGGGGGCCCAGCACACTGGCGCCACGCGCTGACCCAAATTAGACCTCGCCATCCCTGGGGGGCTGCGATCTGTGAAACTGCCGCCACTTTCGAGGCCTGCTGGGGGGCCCAGCACAGTGACGCCACGCGCGGACCCAAATTAGACCTCGCCGTCCCTGGGGAGATTTGATCTGTTAAACTATCGCCACTTTCGAAGCCTGCTGGGGGGCCCAGCACAGTGACGCCACGCGCGGACCCAAATTAGACTTTGCCGTCCCTGGGGGGCTGCGATCGGAGATCCCCGCTTTCGAAGTGGCTAGGGTTGCTCAGGGACTGTAACTAATCAGCTTTATTTAGTCCTTGTCCTGTAGCCAGTGTCCTGCGAGTCTCCCGGATTCCGTCTGCAGACATATGTAACCCTTGCTCCGTCATCGCCCCCTTATAAAGTGTCCGAAACTATTTGCGCCCCGCGTTTGCGCAGGGGTTGGGTACGTCGCCAGGGTAATGTTGTGAGCTGTCCCCCGTGCCATGACTGAGGTGGGCTGGCGGATTCCTTTCCTGATAATTATCGAAGTCGAGGTGGGCCGGCGGATTACAATTTGAGGATGTCTCGAGCGAAACGCTTGTTGTTCATAATTTGTTGAGGATTTCTCGAGCGAAACGCTGGTTTTGTAGAATTGGGGGATGTCTCGAGCGGGGGCCTCGTGGGGGGCCACAATTCAAAGGATGTCTCAGGCGAAATGCTTGTTTTCACGTGCCCGGGTCGGCCGAGGGGGCATCCAACATGGTTGTCCGTCGCTGGCGCGTCAGACGACCGCATGTTGGATGTTCCCCCTGGGTGGGCTGGAACCGTGAGTTTTTACGTGTGCGGGCCATCAGGCGGTATCTAACATGGTGGTCCTGAGCTGGAATCGCGTGTTTTCACGTGTCCAGCCCACTCAGGGGTGTATTAACATGGTGGTCCCGAGCTGGGACCACGTGTTTGTTTTTTTACATGTTCAGGCCACCCAGGAGGGGTATCTAACATGGTGGTATTGCGCTGGGACCGTTTCCAGGCCACCCAGGGGGGGTATCTAACATATGGGTCCTGTGTCCAGGCCACCCACGGAGGTATCTAACATGATTGTCCCGAACTGCAACCACGTGTTTTTATGTGTCCAGGCCGCCCAAGGGGGGATGTTCAACATGGCGTCGGGCCGCCGAATTATCAGAAAACGCACGGGGGGCCGAAAAGCGCTACCCGAACGCATATCCTAGTGATAATTTCTTGCTGTTGACAGGGGGTGGCGCTTTGGGGGCCTCTCCTGGGAAGCCATTGCGAGAATGTTTCGAGCGGGAGCGCGAATTCAGCGTATCCAGGCCACGCAGGGGGGTATCTAACATGGCTGTCCCGAACTGGAACCATGTGTTTTTACATGTCCTGGCCACCTAGGAGGGTATCCAACATGATTGTCCCGAGCAAGGACCGCGTGTTATAACATGTCCAAACCACCCAGGGGTGTATCTAACATGGTTGCCCAGAGCTGTCACCCACGTTTTTACGTGTCCAGGCCGCCCAGAGGGGTATCTAACATGGCGTCGGGCCCAACGCCAAATTATAAAGGAACGCGCGGGGAGCCGAGAGGCGCTACCCGAACACATGCACCAATACAGAACAATGATGCTCGCTTGCTCTGAACAGGGGGTTGCGTTTTGGGGGCCTCTCCAGGGAAGACATTGCGAGAATGTCTCGAGCGGGAGCGCGAATTCAGCGTATCCCGGTCACGCAGGGGGGTATCTAACATGGCTGTCCCAAGCTGGACCCACGTGCTGCTTCATGCTCAGGCCACCCAGGGAGATCTCTAACATGATTGTCCCGATATGGAATCACGTGTTTTCACGTGTCCAGCCCACCCAGGGGGTATCTACCATGGTTGTCCTGAGCTGACACCACGTGTTTGTAGTGTCCAGGCCACCAGCACAACGCTTGTCCCCAGCACGTTCTGTAGCGTGTCCCCTCGGCACGTCCCGCGGCGCGTCCCCATGGCACGTCCCATGGCACGTCGCCTGGCGCGTACCTTTGGGACGTTCCGCGGCGCGTCCTGCTGGCATGTCCAGCTCAGGGGCAGCTACGATGTGCTGAGGCAGCTCGAGCTTAAGATCCAGATCAGTTCGGTCAGGACTCGGATGCAAAGGAGGACTCGATCCACAACGCTATAAGGGCACAGTCGCGGCATGACACATCGAAGTTCAGCACGGCGCAGCACTGCACAGCCCTCGGCACGGTACATCAAGATCGATAGACTGAACATTGCAACCTGGCGCGTTCCTTGGCACGTTCCGTGGCGCGTCCCGTGGCAAGTCCCCCTGGCACGTCGCGCGACGCGTCCCCTGGCACGTCCCGTGGCACGTCCATTGGCACGTTCCGTAGCGCGTCCCCTCGGCACGTCCCGCGGAGCGTTCCCATGGCACGTCCCCTGGCACGTCGCCTGGCGCGCCCCTTGGGACGTTCCGCGGCGCGTCCTCCTGGCACGTTCCACTGTCAATTAGCTCTGGGGCAGCTACTATGTGCTGAGGCAGCTCTGGGGCAGCTACGATGTGCTGAGGCAGCTCGAACTTAAGATCCAGATCAGTTCGGTCAGGACTCGGATGCAAAGGAGGACTCGATCCACAACGCTATAGGGCACAATCGTGGCATGGCACATCGAAGTTCAGCACGGCGCAACACTGCACAGCCCTCGGCACGGTACATCAAGATCGATACACTGAGCATTGCAACCTGGCGCGTTCCTTGGCACGTTCCGTGGCGCGTCCCGTGGTAAGTCCCCCTGGCACGTCGCGCGGCGCGTCCCCTGGCACGTCCCGTGGCACGTCCATTGGCACGTTCTGTAGCGCGTCCCCTCGGCACGTCCCGCGGTGCGTCCTCGTGGCACGTCCCCTGGCACGTCGCCTGGCGCGCCCCTTGGGACGTTCCGCGGCGCGTACTCCTGGCATGTTCCCCTGTCAATTAGCTCTGGGGCAGCTACTATGTGCTGAGGCAGCTCGAGCTTAAGATCCAGATCAGTTCGGTCAGGACTCGGATGCAAAGGAGGACTCGATCCACAACGCTATAGGGCACAATCGCGGCATGACACATCGAAGTTCAGCACGGCGCTGCACAGCACAGCCCTCGGCACGGTACATCAACGTCGACACACTCAGCATTGCGTTTGCCCGTCGCCCAATCGGGTGTCTATACATGTCTATATTATTTTCCGGGTTCGTGGACCGACCATGTCAATTGTGGTTCCCGCCTGAGCGCCGTGTACTTTATCTAAAAAGCTTACAAGCGCTTCACGAACGGAGGACGACCCGGTTTTTTAACGTTGCTCTCGCCTTAGCGCCGCGCATGTTCGTCTCAACAAGTGGCAGTACATTAGCGGATGGAGGGCGGCTCCCTTTCAAATGTGGCTCTCGTCTTGAGAGTTTACAACACATTCAGATACGATTATGTTTAACATGCCAGACGTCGAAATCTCAGGGAGCAGCAGTAACTTTAGTTCGCGGTGTTGTCCCAGGAATTGCATTCTGGCGCGGTTCAGGGTCGTCAAGGCGCAGCAGTAACGGTGATTCGAGACGTTGAAGTCCAAAACATGGTGTTATGGCAGTTCTGGATGTTCGAACGGTTGTCTTCCAACGGGGCCCGTCCCTCAGTGAAAATGAACCCTTCGAGAGGCCTGTGAAGAGGAATCTTGGAGGGACGGCTCGTTACAGTATCGTTGCTGAAATTTGCGTTTGCACTTCATCCTCCGCTTCCCCTCCTCATCCATTATTCCTCCAACGCCCTCCTCCTTCCCCCCCTCATGACTCTTACTGTCCTACTCGCTATCATCCCCCGATCCACATAATCATCGTCCCTCCTCCTCATTCTCATCCATCATCCATGCTGCCCCTCCCACTTGCTCCACCTGATCATCCCCCTCCTCCTCATCCTCCCCTTCACCACCACCGCCGTCACCATCGCCATCACGATCATCACGATCAGAATCATAATCGTCGTCGTCGTCGCCTCGTCGTCGTCCTCCTCCTCCTCCTCATCATCATTCACCACCACCACCATCATCACCATCGTCATCATCATACTAATCACCACCAGCACGATCATCATCATCTTCATCGTCGTCGTCGCCGTCATCATCACCATCATCATCATACTCACCATTATCATTACCACCATCACCATTATCTCCGTCGTCATCATGGCCACCATCATCCTCATCACCATCCCCATCCCCACCACCACCATCACCCGCAGCATCATCAGCATCAGCACCAGCACCAGCATCAGCATCAGCATCAGCATCAGAAACAGCACCAGCAACATCACCATCGCCATCCCCATCATCCTGATTCACACTAGAAGCACCGTCGTCATACTCCATCATCGTTCTCATCACCAGCATCACCATCCGAACTGATCCCTTCTCCCTCCTCCCCGTGCCCTCCTCCGTGGGGGGCAGCTGCTCTGGAGTCTCGGGAGAAGGATGTGCTGACGGGGGGGGGCGAGTCCCCCTGGGGCCACCACGGCCCGACGCCCTCCCCGCCCTGCGTCTGGAGTTCCAGTCCTGGCTGGAGGCACCATGGGCTCGGTACTTTTTGTTGCCTTCTCCTTTCTCCTCTTCCCCTCTGCACGCGGCGCTTGGCCATAACGCCCGAAGCGTCCTCCCAGTGGGGCCAGAGGCCCTGGACCCAACGCGCATTTAGGGCGCGGGCTGGGGCTGGTGGGTCTGGCCGACGTCGGGGGTCTACTGACTGGGGTCAATCCACACCCAGGTCAGTCGGGCGTTGGCAGATCCTGCGAGATCCTGCAGGGTCCTGTAGGATCCTGCACCAAAAACTGGGTCAATGCAAGCCTGGCTCTGCAGGATCCTTCAAGGTCTGGCGCTCTGACTGGCCCCCGTCTGCACTGACCCCCGTCTCTTGCGCCCCGACGGCGGGGGCCGGCACTCCCCCGGGGGGGAGTGAGTGGGCCCGCAAACGGGCACGCGAGGATGGGGCGAGCACGCTCACGAGCGGCGCACATTATCCCTACCCGCGCCCTCGCGGTCGGTCTAGATTCCCGGGGCGCGGTCCAGCGGATACGCGGTCGCACGAATACGTTCCGCGCGGGGCATCCGCGAAGAAGTGCCCCGTCTCCGCGGGACCGCGGCCCAGGGACCCCGCCCGCGAGGCCGCGGGTACCTATGTGCCTTTCGCCCACGAAAGGCAAGGAGGACGGTGAAGAGGAGGGAGACAGGAGGGTAAATGCTCTGTCTGGGGACATCCGTCGAAATCGAGCGGACCCGTTGGGTGGGCCCCAGGGATGTCCCCAAAGCGAACATCCAAGGAAGGGCGCACAGGAATGAGAGAGCGCGCCCGTGGTCACTCCCAGAGTGGAAGGTCCCCCCTTAGCTCCCTCTCCCCCCGTGAACCTTCCCTGCTGGAAGCCCCCCCCCCAATCTCCCTTCGGCGGAGGACAAACCTCTCTTTCACAAACCAACCTTTAGTGAAAACGGACTGGGACCGAAACCGACGGACCTGGACCCGCAAAACTGACGGCCGCGACGCCCTCTCGCGAACCGAAAAGGCCCATTCCTTAATCGACGTGTCCTGGTAGGAGGTCTATCCACCTTCGATCCTTTCTTCCAGCCCCTCGAATGCTCCCCCCCCCTCCCCCTCCTTCGCGCTCTGGAAGCTACCCCCCCACCTCCTTCACAAAGAGGGGGGGGCGCTTGACTGCCCCCCCCTTTGGACCTCCCCTGATGGAAGCCCCCCCCGATCCCTCCTTTTTTCCACCGCTCGGAAGTTTCTTCGGAAGGGCCCCTCGTCCAAGGGAGGTGGGGGGTAGCTTCAAGCTGGGGTCCCCCTTTAGTGCGAAGTGTGCCACGAGCACGCTCTTCGAGAGCAATGATGATTGATTGGTAACGTCGCTAAGAGAAGAGGCTCGGGCGGGGAGAGGGACGGGAACGATAAGACAGGAGGAAGAGGATTGGGGAGGGGAGGCGGAAGACAAGGGGGGCGTTGGGCACGATGCAGGCTTGGGCGCTTGAGGCGCTTTATGGCTTTGCGCTGATCGCCGTCTGGTCACTCCTGTGCGTCCTCCCGCGTATGCTCGAATTGCAATCTCAGCCAGAAGCATGCAAACGATATGATAACATGCCACATTACTATCTATCTGAACGCACTACATCCCCCACTGCTTCTTCCATGTATGACCAAACTTGCGCGCTTCATCGAGCCCTCCACCGCGCTAGTGAGGGACAACTAACACCGATCCACGCCAGAGGCGCTTCCCGTTGTACACTCACGACGCACAGGCCTGCATCGAACCTGTCTCGGGAGAACGATGCGGAAGAGAACAGCGACGAGTAGAGTTAAGTCGGGCGTGTCCCCCTGCAGGGGGATTTTGGGCGAACCATACAAAAACAAAAACATACCCCCCAAATGCTCAAACATAGTCAACAAGTCGTCCCCCGACTATTGTTTGACTATTCTTGAACATTCCCGCTGTAGAGGGACAGGCCCGACTTAAGAGTAGAGCGAGGCGGGGCGGGGGAGAACCGCAGGGTACCCCGCAAGCGGGCAGTTAAAACAAGTTGCACGTCAGCACGGACAGACGCCTAGCATAAGGTCGGGCCTGTCCCCCTACAGGGGGATTTTGGGCGAAAAACAAAAAAAATCCCCCAAATATTCAAAAGATGCCCCAAAATACTCAAAGAATCGTTCCCCGACTAATGTTGGACTATTCTTGAACATTCCCGCTGTAGAGGGACAGGCCCGACTTAAGAGTAGAGCGAGGTGGGGCGGGGGAGAACCGCAGGGTGCCCCGCAAGCGGGCAGTTGAAACAAGTTGCACGTCAGCGCGGACAGACGCCTAGCGTAATCGGCCCTCGCGGGGCCTCCACTCGCCGACGCGGAGGGGTCGCTCACGGCACCTCGCGGAACGGCGTCGACGAACCACTGAGAACAGCACCCAAATCCGTGCCCTGCGCGGCACCTCACCCGAATCCGACACCGTGCCCTTGGCACACGTGGGCGTCAGTACCCATGATCTGCTTTGGCTGCCTGGCAGGCTTCTTGAGCTCCAGCAGGGCTGGACCTAAACGGTGTTTTGGCGATTTCGTGGGCCGCTTTCGTTTCGGTTTCGGTTTGCGGTAAAGGCGGATTGAAGACAAAACGAGGGAAAACGAAAACAAAACGAAAACGAAAAGCACCGTTTAGGCTCAGCCCTGAGCTCCAGACTCCTGTGCCGGCCCCCCCTCCCCTTGGACGTGTCGCGCCCCGAGCAATGGCACCCCCCCCATCTCTCCCCGTTCGTCCCACCCTCTTTCTGGCCAAGGCCAGCCAAGACGCCTCCAGACGACCCGATGCACTCCCACGACACTTCCTGCCAGAAAGCTCCAGAGCCCGACAGCTCCCAAGGAGGCCCCAAGCGGGGCACGAGAAGATTCACGATGCCCCCAAGAGGCCACACGAGACTTGCAGAAGGCCCTCCAAGAGGCTCCGCTGAGAGGCCAGAAACAGTGGTGACAGTAGAATGTGGTTCGAACGTTTTCTGCATGTCGCCCTCACCGGCCCCAAGAGGGCACCAGACACAAGACCGAGAGGCCCCGAAAATCCCCTCAAGCAGACCCCGAGAGGCCCCGATACGACCACAAAACGTCGTCGCTTACCCGAGACGGTCCTGGGACTGCCACGATCCGCCGCCCCCCGAGACGGCCGAATCCAGGCCCCAAGCCAAGCAAAGACGGCCCCAAGAAGGAAGATCGCCTTACAGTTGGGGCCCGATCACAAGGAACCTTCCACAAGAAACCCAACCCTGGAACCCCAGGACGTCCATTGATGTTTGGTGTGGGGACGTCACACGTTCCATAGCAAAACCATCGAGACCCAAAAAACCCGGGGCACCCTGGAGACAAGCAGGGTGTTTCTTGGCATGGGCCTCCACTGTATATGACCCTTCCACACGGCCCGAAGAAGATTGAAGTACTTTTCTGGAACGCTCCCCCGACAGAACGCGCTCAAGACGTCCCAACAGAGCTTCGGAACAGCGTGAGACCATCCCGAGCCATTACCAACACATTTCGATGCTGGGCTGGAAAAATTGCGGAACTTGCCGCGGGCAATTGGATAATAATACGTTGATCATAAGATTGCCATGGCGCGCGGCCTCTCCAATCATTCCCTGCTGCCCGAAAGGAAAACAACAAAACACATCATCCAACTCCAGCAGCACCTCCCGCAACACCTGCGTATCAGCGATGCAGCCCGCGTCGACGGATATCAGCGCCCCGCGCACGACGAATTCGTCCTTGCTCAATGCCGCCTGCAAGGAGCTGCACCACGGAAACTATAGCCGGGGCAGGGTGGGCAAGTCGATTTGGGTCGTCTCCAGATTTGCGGGGATCGAATACTGATAGATTTGCGAGGTTCGCCCAAAAACGACTCGGCTCACACCCCTGTGGAAATTCGAGGAGCACAGAACTTTAGTGCTCCCGCCAACTCCTCGCGAAAACTCGAATTCTGGTATCAACCGGAGGAGGTGCAGCAGCTGCAAGAAACTAAGGGGAACCAGGGGGAAGGGGGTGAGAGGGGGTGATGAGATTGGATGCCGGCGTTGTGGCGAGGCGCGCGCATGCTCATGTCGATCGAGGCTCCTCCCTCCGCACTCACTCCTCCGACACTCGCCCGTCGTTTCCCCTCCCTGCGGCTCGTGTCGTCAAGACTCGCGCGCTGAATTCGGATACCGTGTGGAGCGTTCACCCTTGAACGATCGCGGCTTCCCGATGGCGCAAACCTTTCGATCCTGGCCGATCCTGAGCCGCTGGCGTCGTTCAACCTTCACTACCCGCGCCAGGGTCGCCGCCGCGTCAATATGACGCGAACCTTCCGCGCCTCCCTTCACCTTCGCCTCCCTCCCTCCAAGCCTGGATGACCGCCTGGAGGGCCCCTTTGAGGTCGGTGGCCTTGGGGCACATCATCCTGCACTCGCCGCAGTTGACGTCGCAGAAACAGCTGACGACACCGCCTTCGTGGACTTCGCGCATGCATGCGAGCCTGGGCGTCCCTGTCCATTCACCCTCGCCTTCCTTCCGTAACCCCTTCCATTTATTACCCGCCACCGTTTCCCCTGGCACGTTGAGGCGACGTTCTGGTGGGCGTTCCGTAGTCTTCTGAAGGCCACCCCCCTCCTAGCAAAGTGGCGCATGCATCTCCTCCCCCACTGGGCGCTCCAGCGTCTCCCTGGGTCTCTCCAAAGCTTCCAGGATACCCAAGATGGCTTCCAAGACGGCCCGTGCAAGCCACCAACGCCACCAAGGAGGCCCAAGATGGTTCCAACACGTGCCAAGATGGCCCCAAACGGCGGAAGATGGCCTCAATACGGCCTGAGAGACCCTCGATACGGCCCAAGAAGTCTCCAAGAGAGCCTCCAAAAAGACCCGAGGATAACAAAGCCATTCTGACGTTCCTGAATATAGTGTCTATCTCTGGCACTCACATAATTCCTAGCCTCTGTCAGCCAAAGACGTCTTCTCTTCAGAGGCCTCCAAGTGAGGCTCAAGACGGCCCAAGGGAGCCCCCAAAGACATCCAAAACACTTGGGTTCACGTCTGTTGGCGCTCCCCGTTCCTAAGGAACCTGAGCAACAGCACTTGTGAAGGGGCTTGTCGTGCATGTCTTGTGAGGGACCTGGGCATACGCAAGATTGGCGAAAGGTTTGAGGTACAATACTACTTCGATGTGTTGATTTCCCTGGTCTTGTCAGCCCACGGTGTGATCAGTGGATGTTGTCTTTGAAAAGGCACCAGCTGAGCGCTAATCGTATGCCTAGTGCTCCTTCAGGGGACGATCAGTGTCGCAGGTGATGGCTCGCCCTTGTCGTCCGTCTCCTCCTCCTCTTCCTCTTCCTCCTCCTCCTGAATCGTTGTTATCGTCATCATCGCCATCACCATAATCATCATCAGTAAGACAAAGTCTGCATCAACATCAATAAGTATCAGCATCGACATCCTCGGCATCACCACCGCCGCCATCATCAACATCATCGGCACCGTCATCATAATCATGACAATGCCATTCAACTCCTCAACAATAGCATCCACCAGAATCGCCAAACAAATCATTATCCCCACCACCATCACCATGACCAAACTCGTGATCATCATCATCAACATCATCAGTATCGCCATCATCATCAACGTCAGCAGCATTACCATCACCATCACCATCACCACCATCACCATCATCACCAGCATCAGCATCGCCATAATCATCAACATCACCATTAGCATCACCGTCAGCGTCACCATCATAATCACCATCACGATCATGACCATAATTATGATAAGGATGATCATCATCATCACCATCATCATCACCACCGCCATCACCATCACAATCACCATCACCACCATCATCACCAGTATCAGCAGCACGATCGTCATCATCATTATCATCATCTGCATCATCATCGCTACCACCAGCATCACAATCATCCTTATCATCACGACCATCCTTATCATCACGGCCATCATCATCATCATCATCATCATCATCATCATCATCATCATCATCATCAGCATCATCATCATCATCATCAGCAGCAGCAGCAGCAGCATCATCAGTGTTATCCTTCTGTTCGTCCTATCCATTATCCTCCTGCTAGGGGCGATGCTTGGCACGTGTGACTGTTTTTTTCGGCTGCGCTGAGAAGTCGCTACACAGAGCGCTGCGTCGGCACGGCGGCGTGACTTGCCGAAGGCAACTGGATTCGTCCTTCTCCACCTTCCTCCGTCCCTCCCCAAACTCAATCACTCCCTCCTCCCTCCTGGCCATCTTCCTTTCATCCCTCTGGGCTTTCCACCGTCTCCCCCTCCCCCTCCAAACCCCAACCTCGCTCTCCTCTACCCTCGCTCACCCTCACCATGCCCTTCACCATTGCTCCACCCCTCCCCCATTGTTATATCCTTTCTCCCACTTCATGCCCCTTTCACTTGTCCCCTTGTGCACACTGCACCTTGCAACGTCCCCGCGTAGGCTCCGACCGCGCTGTGCGTTCGCCAGCGCTGCGAGCAAGCAAGTTCCTTCCACGCCCATTCCTGCTCATCCTCCATGCGTTCCCTCTACCGGCGCTCGCCCATCCGCATGACATGCGCATCCTCCTCAGGCTCCTGGTCCTCATGATCGTCGTCGTCCTCCTCCTTCCCTCCCTCCTGCGGCCTTCCTCCCACCCCCTTCTCCGTCCCTTCCTCCCCCAGTCCATTCCCATCCTCAAGCTGCACCTTTCGCTGGGCATTCCCCCTCCCCCAGTCCACCATCATCCCAGTGTTCGTGGCACCCGAACTTCTCCTCCCCTTTGCAGATAACTCCCGCAAGACGGGTCGGCAGGGCGGGCCTGATGGAAAAAGGGCAGCTTCCGAACTGGGGCTCTCGCCCTGGAACTGCGCGCGGTCGCCGTGATCGCCCGGATTAGGCTGCACGGATGGAGGGGCATCGTTTTCAATCCGAGGGTGGAGGGCGGCTCCTTGGCACATTGCGTTGTCGCCTTGGCCCCGCGCGCTCTCGCCTGCACGGTTCCCGGGAAATGCAAAGATAAAGGGCGGACTGCTTCCAACAAGGGCGTATCGCCCTCGCTCTGCGCACGCTCGTTTTACACATGTTCAACATATGTTCGTGTCAACGTATGGCTAACGCTGGATATTTCCCACATTCAAAGCAAACAAACATACCTGTTTAGCAACTGCAGCGGTGGGTGGCAATTCCTGTCCAACATGGTGGTTTCGCGCTTGATGTTACCACACCTGCTTGCAACGAATGCAGTACTGTTCAATACTTGCGTGGATCGGAAGGCTGGCCGTTTGAACAAAAAAACGGGACGGACGCTCGACACATCGCTTCACTTCATGGCCCTGACTTGCCGCGGCCCTCACATACACCCTGTAGACAGACGCGTGCCAATTCCTGTTCAGGAAACGAAACCGTCGCCCGAACAGCAGGCCCATGGGGCGCTCGCCCTTCCAGGAGGGGACGCCTTTCTCCGAACAACAAGGCAGGGCTGTGAGGATTCTCGCGGCTGCTCCGTGAGACGGGAAGGTGCGCGGCAGCACCGTCGACGCATCTTGAACTTATTCTGGCAGTCCTTCTTCTTCGTAACACCCTCGAGTGCGGATCGGAGCGATGGGGCCGGCGCGGGGTGGGTCGCGGGTGGGTCGCTGGGTGGGTCGCGGGTGAGCCGCGGGGGGGGCGACAACAAAAACTTCGTTGCGTCGCAGCGCGGCAAAAGCAGCGCGCACGCGCGTCCAAGCAACCCAGGCCGCGGTATTGCGAATTGTCCCGCATGCGATAAGAGGGGAAGAGAAGAGGACCGGCCGCGGAGGGGAGGCGAAAAGGGGGGGCAAGCGCACTCACGCGGCGAGGCCGCAACGGGGCGCGCGGGGCGGCCGAGCCGGTGTAGCAGACCCTGGCAGATGGCGCGGGACGGCATCACGAACGCACCCGAGGGTGGGGTCAGCGCCTGCTGTGCGGGTCGAGGCCACGGCTGCAGAGCAAGCGAGTCGGAAGGACGGAGCCCAGAGCTGCAAAGGCCACGGCAAACCCACTCGCCTGAGTTGGAGCCGGTGTGGCAGCAGGAAGGACTGCGCAAAAAAACGACAGTGGCGGACCGGGAGCCAGGGTGGTTCGCCGGGCTGGCGGCGCAGCAGTAGCGAAGGCGTTGCACGTTCGCACCGCAGGGCAAGCGGGGGGCCAGGAGAGAACACGTTCGACCCACGAACCCGGAAAGGAATATAGAAATGTAACGCATGGCAACGTTTTCAAAGACACCTGATTGGGTGACGGGCAAGTGCAATGCTGATTGTATCGATCTTGATGTACGGTGCCGAAGTCTGTGCTGTGATGCAAAGTGTTGAATTGCGATGTGCCATGCCGCGGTTGTGCTCTATAACGTCGTGGATCGAGTCCTCCTTTGCATCCGAGTCCTGACCGAACTGATCTGGATCTTAAGCTCGAGCTGCCTGAACACATAGTATCTGCCCCAGAGCTAATTGACAGGGGGACATGCCAGGAGGACGCGCCGCGGAACGTCTCAAGGGACGCGCCAGGCGACATGCCAGGGGACGTGCCATGGGGACGCACCGCGGGACGTGCCAAGGGGACGCGCTACGGAACGTGCCAATGGATGTGCCACGGAATGTGCCAGGGGACGCGCCATGCGACGTGCCAGGGGGACTCGCCAAGGGACGCCCCACGGAACGAGCCAAAGAACGTGCCAAATTGCAATGCTGATTGTATCAATCTTGATGTACCGTGCCGAAGTCTGTGCTGTGCTGCACCGTGCTGAATTGCGATGTGCCATGCCGCGGTTGTGCTCTATAGCGTCGTGGATCGACTCCTCCTTTGCATCCGAGTCCTGACCGAACTGATCTGGATCTTAAGCTCGAGCTGCCTGAACACATAGTATCTGCCGCAGAGCTAATTGACAGGGGGACATGCCAGGAGGACGCGCCGCGGAACGTCTCAAGGGACGCGCCAGGCGACATGCCAGGGGACGTGCCATGGGGACGCACCGCGGGACGTGCCAAAGGGACGCGCTACGGAACGTGCTGGGGACAAGCGTTTCGCTCGAGACATCCTGTCAAAATACTCATTCTGGACATCCGCCCGAGCGACCTGGACACGTGAAAACAAACGTTTCGCTCAACACATCCTCAACACATTCTCATGCTAGGCATCCGCCTGGGCGAACTGGACACGTGAAAACAAGTAGTTCGCTCGAGACATCCTCAGCACATCTTCATGTGAGACGTCCGCCTGGGTGACCTGGGCACGTGAAAACAAGCGTTTCGCTCGAGACGTTTTCAACACCTCCTCATTCTAGACATCCGCCTTGGCGACCTGTACACGTGAAAGCAAACGTCTCACTCGAGACATCCTCAACACATCTTCATGTTAGACATCCGCCTGGGCGACCTGGACACGTGAAAACAAGCGTATCTCTCGAGACATTCTCAACACATCCTCATGCTAGGCATCCGCCTGGGCAACCTGGACACGTGCAAACAAGCATCTCGATCGAGAATCCTCAACACCTCCTCATTCTAGACATCCGCCTGGGCGACGAGGCCGCGTGAAACCAAGCGTCTCGCTCGAGACATCCTCAACAAATCCTGGCGCTTGACCTCTGCCTGGGCAACCTGAAGGCGTGAAACCAAGCGTCTCGCTCGAGACATCCTCAAGACCTGGGCACGTGAAACCAAGCATTTCACTTGAGAGATCCCCTAAACTCTGGCCCCCAGGAGAGGACAATCTATACCACAAAACAAGCGTTTCGCTCGAGAAATCCTCAACAAATTCTGAAACACAATCGTTTCGCTCGAGACATCCTCACATCTTCATTCGCCAGCCCTCTTCCCGTCAGATCCGAGGGGCAGACAGCCCAAAAAAGAGAGCCCTGGGCCTGCGCCCTCTCCGGGAAAAAAGGCGAGGAGGGCGGGCGTGGCCAGTTCGCCGACAACAAACAAGCAAACAACAACGAACCGACAACCGAACCACGGCAAACAACGAACCGACAACCGACAACCGACAACAACGAACCGACAACCGAACAAACAAGCAAAACCCGAGCCACGGAATCCTGTTTCACCTACGCACTCAGGGATGGTGTGAGACCGCTCGCCCCCCCTGCTCTGATCGCCAGCCTGCTGCTCCCATCTCCTCCTCGTCCTCCGCCCGTGCCCCCGCCTCGTCAGCGTCGTCACCCCTCCCGCACTCCTCCCACGGGGCAGGAACGGGCCTGGGCTCCGAGTCCCCGCGGTCGCTGATGGCGAGGGGGTGGGTCCTACCCTCCTCGGGCGGGGGGGGGTATGGCAGATCCGTATCGTGGCGACTTCGGCGTGGGCGTCTGGCGCCGCGTTGATCGTCTAACCTTGACCGATCGCGGCTCTCCGAGCGCGTAGAATGGTTACGAGTCGACCGCTTTCAGGCCACTGACAGGCGGCGTTCGCCCCTGACCGCCCGCGCTGGGGTCGCCGCCACGGCGACACGGCGCGACCCAGCCGTGGCCGAAGGATGGATGGGGGAAGGCGGATGTTGCCAGAGGTGACCCTGGTCTGAGGGCTGGAGAATGGAGACGATGACACGGCCTTAACACATCGAAGGTGTGATCATATGTCTTGGGTCTGGCAACGGAAGACGAGCCTAGCATTGGGTCCAAACGTATGTTTGGCTCGTCGACGGACGGCCGCAACTTTTCAACCCGAGTGGTTTTCTGAGCACCCCGTCGCGAGGCCCAACGGACGCCGGGAGCTCCAAAACGGCGCGAAACCCTACGGGGACCGTGGGCCAGGATTACTTCTGGCAACCTTCGAAGAAGGGAATGACAAACGCGGAGGTGGATGCGGGTGCGGATGGACGACAGGCAGGAGGACGGGGAAGACGCATGCCAAGTCAATATATGAGTATATAGCGACGGCGGGGAGAAAGGAGAGCATGAGAACTTGGAAGAGGATGGGAAATTAACCTTAAGAAGAAATCGCGACTCCCCGGGATATACCGCTGGCACAGCAAATCCTTCACCGTGCTGCGAGGCACTGGTAAGACTGTCTCCAGGTCCTTCGGGTGCTGGCCGTCATGCGTTGTAAAAAGCCCGCGCCCCAGAATTATGGGCACGCTGGGGAATTTCCCACGTGACCTTTTGGCGTCCCCGTGTGACCTCACCTGCGAGAGGCAGTTTCGTTGTGGACGAACTCCACAAAGGTCGCCCGCCCGACGGTGGTACCACAAAAGAGCCTTGGATTTCTCAAGGGCCCAGATGCCCCCGAGACCGCCAAGAGGTCTCCAAGAGGCACCCAGAGATCGCAAAAAGCCCAGATGAGATCCCATAGAAGCTCTAAGAGGCCTCCCCCAAGGAGGCCCAAGAGGACCACACGACGCCCTTAAAGCCACACAAAAGACCCCCTGAAAGGGCACCCCACGATACTCCTTTCTGCATCCAGAAGGCCCATGGTCCACGACCCAGGCACATTGGCGGGATGCAAAAAAACTACGCCTGCTACATCGCGGTGATCACGAGACGATATCAAAACACGATGAATGAATCTGGGCGCAGAAGTAGCAAACTGGCTGGGACTTCCCCACAATCTGCGCGCGAACGGGCACGTGCCATACTAGCTGCCTGTTCCTCCTTGGGGCGCTCAAATGCCGCGGTTGCGTTATCGTGGTGGCCATGGGACTCAAAAAAAAGGAGCTATGCCGGCAAACACAGGGACGGCCTGATGCATCCCCACAATCTGCGCGCAAACAGGACAGCGTCAGACACCCTGGCAGCTCGATCGAAAGGCCCTCAAAGGAAAAGAGCACGGGGGGCAAACCAGGCAAACTGCTGAGGCATCCCCGCAATCTGGGCGCGAAGGGACCTGTGTCCGACCCCATGGTCGCTCCTCCTCTGGGCCCTTGAATCCCACGCCTGCTACATCAAGGTGAGCAGGAAGCTCATGAAAGAACACAGTCCGTTCAACCAAGCAGGCACGTCTCCTGAGTCATCCCCATAATCTTGGTGCGAGCAAGCAAAGTTGATACCCCCTGGTGGCGAATCCCTGGGGCCGTCGAGTGCCACGCCTACTTCATCAAAATGAGCATGGAGCGTGGAGCTGCGTATAGAGCGCAACCGATACAACCAGACAAGCAAACCGCCTGAGACATCCCCAAAATCTGGACGCTAGCAGGCACATAGCATACCCCCTGGCGGCTCCTCCATGGCGTGCTCGACTGCTACGCCTGCTACATCGCGAAGAGCATGGGGCTCTGAAAAGAAACAAGTCGGGCCAATCAAAAGCGCGACCCCCAGAGACTTCCCCAGAATCTTGGCGCGCACGGGCGAATTGATGTTGTTGTGGAGCGTTTTCTCTCAGGGTGCTCACGTGACACGTCTGCTACATCGCGATGAGAATGGGACACAGCATAATTAATCTGAGCGACAGTGAGTCTGAATATAAATGCATACTGCACGCGATACCATTTTCCCCAAAACAGTGCTTACAATTCCGGGTTCTTACTTCCGTCTGGTCTGTCGGTCTGTCGGCTATGTTGTCGCCGTCACCGCCCCGTCGTCGCATCGTCGCCGCCGTCGTCTGGGTCTGTCTGTCGGTCTTGCGGCTATGCTGCCGCCGCCGCCGCCCCGTCGCCGCCTCGTCGCCGTCGTTAGATTGCACAGTATAGATTGCACTGCGTATCCGCCACCGTGCCCTTCGGCACGGAGTGGGCGTGCCATCAGGTCCTAACCCCAATCCTCTAAGCCCCAATCCCCACTCCTGAGGAGTCCATTAGGAGCCCAGACCACAAATTGCCAAATCTTCTTGGGCTTGCCACGTGCCCGGTGGAATTCCCGTCATCTCCCCGCACGACGGGGCCCAAGAGGGCCCCAAGATGGGCCAAGAGAGCTCCAAGAGGCCCTCGAGACTGCCCAGTGGGGGCCTCGAGACGCCTAAAGATCGCTCGAAGACGCCCAAAGCCGCATCCGAGACGCCCCAAGAGCCTTCCCAAGAGGACCTCGAAATGTAAACACCATTAACTGTCGATTTTTGTCTTTCATGTTTCTGGGGTTCACCACTATTCTAGTTTCCGAAGCTCCAAGACGTCCCAAGAGGCCCCCAAGATCACAAGACGGCCCCAGAGGCCCCCAAGACGCGCCCAAGACGGCCCAAGACAGCCCCAAGAGGCTCCGCAGACCGCCACAGGACGGCCCCAGAGGCCCCCAAGACGTGCCCAAGACGGCCCAACAGGGAGAACACGAACTGAACATCCGAGCCTTCCGCCCCAAGTGGCGCACAGGAGGCTCCACAAAGCCCCCAAGCAGGCCCCTTCCCCCCAAGAGGCTCCCAAAAGGGCCAAAAGAGGCCCAGGAGGCCCCAAAACAGCCTACCTAGACGCCTCAAACTGCTTACAGGAGGCACCCGAGAGGGCTCGACGAGATCCCAACGACAATCCAAAGAGCCTCAGACCCACAACCCAGGCACGGTGGCGGGAAGGGTCAAAAGCCATAAGATCCGCCACCCCTTGTGCGTGTCACAGGGGTGCCGGCGGGCTGGCTCCTTTCGGCTTTGGTTTCGGCTCTTTTTCAAAAGGACTCTTCCCTGGGGCTCCGGCCCAGCCCGGCGGCCACCCAGAAGAGCCCAACATTGAGCGTAAACGAGCACACCGTCCGCAAACAACTCTCCAAGACGGCTCAAGATAGCCTCCCAGATGGCCAAGATGGCCTCCAAGTTCGGCCAATATGGTCCATGGCCTCCAGGACGGCTCAAGAAAGTCCAAGATGCCTCCAATTTCGTCCAAGAAGCCTCCCAGAAGGCCCAAGAAGGCCCAACATTGCCTCAAGATGGCACACGAGGCCGCCAAAGCGTCCCAAGAGGCCCCCCAAGAGGCCCGACGGCACAAGACGGCCCAAGAACCCCCAAAGATAGCCCCAAGAGCGCCCAAGAGGCCTCCAAGATGGCCCCAGAACGGCCCAAGAGGCACCCAAAACGGCTCCAGGAGGGCGACACGACGGCCCAAGATACCTCGAAGACGCCCAAGATGGCCTCCAAGACGGCGCTGGAACACTCCAAGAGGGCCCCCAGTCGGCCCAGAGAGGCCCCCAAAACAGCTTCCGACGGGCCAGGAGCCCACCAAGATGGCCCAAGATGGCTCTGAGATGGCCCAAGACGGCCCAAGAGGCCCCCACGAGGCCTCCAAGACGGCCAAAGAGGCCTCCAAGAGGGCCCCCAGGAAGGCCCGAAGAGGCCAAAATCATTGATACTCCATAGGCTTTTAAAGAATTGTAGCCTTTACTTATTTTCGGCTTTCCGACGGCCCGAGACGGCCCAAGAACCCCCAAAGATAGCCCAAGAGGCCTTCAAGATGGCCCCAGAACGGCCCAAGAGGCCCCCAAGACAGCCCCAGGAAGGCGACAAGACGGCCCATTATGCATCCAATACGCCCAAGATGGCCTCCAAGCGCTGGAGCACCCCAGGAGGGCCCCCAGTCGGCCCAGAGAGCTTCCGACGGCGTCCAACGGGCCAGGAGCCCACCAAGATGGCCCAAGATGGCTTTATGATGGCCCAAGACGGCCCAATAAGGCCCCCGAGAGGCCTCTAAGACGGCCCAGGAGGCCCCCAGGAAGGCCCGAAGAGGCCAACATCATTGTTCCTTAGGCGTTTGAAGAATTGTGGCAGTTGCTTCTTTTCGGCCTTCCAACGGCCCGAGACGGCCCAAGAGCCCAGAAAGATAGCCCAAGAGGCCTCCAGGACGTCCCCAGAACGGCCCAAGAGGCCCCCAAGAATGCCCCAAGAGGGTCCCCAGGCGGCCTGCCTCGACGACGCCCAAGATGGCCTCCAAGACGGCCCTGGAGCACCCCAAGAGGGTTTCCAATCGGCCCAGAGAGGCCCCCTAAAACGGTTTCCGACGGCGTCAGACGGGCCAGAAATTCCTTGAGATTGCCAAAGAGGCCTCCGAAAAGCTCCCAAAGGCCATTAAGAGGCCCGAGGATGCCCCCAAGCTGCCTTCAAAAGTCTCCAAGGAAACTCCTAGGAGGCCCCAAGAGTGCCCCCAGAGGCTCCCAAGATGCGCCGTCTTCCTCCTCCTCCTCCTCCTCCTCCTCCTCCTTCTCCGCTCCTCCTCCTCCTCCTTCTCCTCTCCTCCTCCTTTTCCTCCTCCTGCTCATCCTCCTCTCCTCCTCCTTTTGCTCCTCCTTCTTCTGCTCCTCCTCTTCCGGATATTCCCCGCCATCCTCCCCCAAGTGTAGGATGCGTAGGGCGTCACTCCGCTGGGCCCCCCAGCAGCCCTCGAAAATGGCGACAATTTCGCAAATTGCACCCCCCAGGGATGGCGAGGTCTGATTTGAGTCCGCGTGGGGCCCCACTCCGCTGGATCCTCCAGCAGCCCTCGAAAGCGGCGTAAGTTTCGCAGATCGTAGCCCCCAGGGATGGCGAGGTCTAATTTGAATCCGCGTGGGACCTCACTCCGCTGGACTCCCCAGCAGCCCTTGACCGTGGCGACAATTTCGCAGATCGCAGCCTCTCAAGGATGACGAAGTCTAATTTGAATCCGCGTAGGGCTCCACTCCGCTGGACCCCCCAGCAGCCCTTGAAAGCGGTGACAATTTCGCAGATCGCAGCCCCCCAAGGATGGCAAAATCTGATGTGAGCCCGCGTGGGACCTCAATCCGCTGGAGCCCCCCGCAGCCCTCGAAACCGGCGACAATTTCGCCCCCCAAGGATGGCGAGGTCTAACTTGCATCTGCGTGGGGCCCCACTCAGCTGGAGCCCCCAGCAGCCCTCGAAAGCGGCGACAGTTTCGCAGATCGCAGCCCCCCAGGGGTGGCCATGTAGGAGGCAAGCTGGCACGCAAGAAAGAGCAAGGTGAGAGGCAGGAGATACGGGGACAGGGGGTGGGAGAAAGGAGGTGGAAACCGCAAAGCTCTATTCAAAACGAGAACCCAACGCAAGAAGGCTGGGGACATTAATCATATTGTAGAATTGTGTTGGGGGGGTTGTGCTGGAGGGTTGTGCCGGCGGGTTGTGCGGGGGGGGTGCTGGGGGTCGGTGCTGGGGGATTGTGATGGGGGGTTGTGATACGGGTGTTGCGCTGGGGGTTGTGCTGGGGGGGTCGTGGGTTTTGCTGGGGGGTTGTGGTGGGGGGGTGGGCTGGGGGTCTGTGCTGGGAGCGCGCTGAGTGGTTGTGCTGGGGGGTTGTGCCGGGGGTGGTGCTGGGGAGTTGTGCTGAGGGTTGTTCACGGGGGTGGTGCTTGGGGGTAGTGCTGGGTGGTTGTGCTGGGGGGGGAGGGGTGCTGAGGGTTGTGCCGGGGAGGAGAGGATGCGCTGGGGCTTTTTGCTGGCGGGCTGTGCTGGGAGGTTGTGCTTGGAGGGGAGGATGGGGGGCTGTGATGAAGGGTTCTGCTGGGGGGCTGCGCTGGGGGGTTCTGCTGGGGGTTGTGTTGTGGGGCCGTGCTGAGGGTTGGTCCAGGAAGAGATTGCGCTGGGGGGTTATGCTGGGGGGCTGTGCTGGGGGATCGTGCTGGGGAGTTGTGGTGGAAGGGTTGCTGTGGGGTTGTGTTGGGGGGTCGTGTCGGAAAGTTGTGATGGGGAGTTGCGGTGAGGGTAGAGCTGGGGGGTTGTGATAGGGGGTGTGTGCTCGGGGATTGTGCTGAGAATTTGTGATGGGAGGTTGTGATACGGGGGTTTTGCTGGGGAATTGCGCTGGGGGGTTGTGCTGGGAGCTCGTGCTCGGAGATTGTGCTGGGGGTCGTGCTGGGGGATTGTGCTCGAGGAACAGCTCTTTCGTGATGATGTTGTTCGAGGATGTCTTGGGCGAGAGCTTCATGTGTGAAGTCCCGAAGATCTCGTGACTGAACTTAACATGTCAATTGTATGCAGATGCCTGGTGCGAACACGTACTCCAGATTTCGTAATAAAGGGAGGGGGTCTCATTTCGGGGGGGGGTCTCTTCCAGGCTATCTTGGAGGGCCTGGGGGGGTCTGGGGACGATGTTTTGGATGGTTCTCCCACGGGGGAGGTCTGAAATGGCTTGTCTTGGAGGGTCCACACCCCCTCCCTTTTATTACGAAATCTGGAGTATGTTGTGATGATCGGCGTCGTGCCTGCTTGCCTCGGACATGTCAATGTTATGGGACTGACTTAGGCGGCACGATTGTTTCCAAGCATCATCACCCCTCGCCCCTCATCCTCATCCTCCTCACTTCTCTGGCGCCCGGTCGTCATCAACATCATCGTCATCATAATTCGCCGGCCCAACGGGCCAGAGGCGTGCTAAGATCTCCGGTAACTGGTTAACAATTGTATTGTACTAGTTCGCGCGCGCGGGGCGGCCCCTGGGGGTCCCCCGGCGAAAAGTACCCCGCCCGCCGCCTGGCAAGGTCCCGCCCGGTTCAACTCAGAGATGGTTTTCCTTCTGGGTGCGGCCTCTCAGGCCGCCCTGAGCGCGCCAAGAGTGCCCCAAGAGGCCCCCAAGACTGCCCAAGAGGCCCCCGAGACGCCCAAAGAGCGCTCGAAGACGCCGAAGATGACCCCAAGACGGCCCAAAAGGCCCCCAAGACAGCCCAAGAGGCCTCCAAGACGCCCCAAGAGCCTTCCAAGAGGCCTCCGAAGAGAGCCCCAAGAGGCCAAAATCGTTGATTTTCATTGGTTTTTTCGATGTTTTTTGTGTTCTGGCTTTTTCGGCTTCCGGACGCTCCAAGACGGCCCAAGAGGCCCCCAAGACCGCTCCAAGACGGCCCACGAAGCTCCCAAGACGGCCCAAGACGGACCAAGAGGCCCCAAGACGGGCCCAAGAGGGGCTCAAGAGGGGAACCGAGAACTGAAAAATCGAGCCCTCCGCCCCAGAAGGCGCCCAGGAGGCCCCAAAAAGGCCCCAAGAGGCCCCCAAGAGGCCCCCAAGACGCCCCAAGAGGCGCCCAAGAGGCCCAAAAGAGGCCCCAAGAGGCCCCAAAACGGCCCCCAAAACTCGGCTAGCCCACAACGGTGCGACAATATGGGCCGGCGGAATGAGCGAAGCGATTAAATCATCAACAACAACATCAACATCATCATCATCAACATCATCAACCTTATCATCATCATCATCATCATCATCATCATCATCATCATCATCATCATCATCATCATCATCATCATCATCATCATCATCATCATCATCATCATCACCGTCATCATTACCATCATCACCGTCAACATTATCAGCGTCATGAGCATGATCACCGTCATCATCACCATCATCATCAGCCCATCACGATCATCGTCACCATGCTCATTCCATCGTCGCCATCATTATCGCCATCATCATGGCGATCAATATGATAATCATGATCCTCACCATGGCCAGCATCGCCATAAGCAGCAGCAGTACCAATAACAACAGCAGCAGCGGCATCAACAGCATCATGAGCACAGCCATCACCATCACCACCCCCTATCAACATCAACATGAACGTTGGCATCCGCATCAACACCACAATCGTCGTCATCCTCGTCATTACCATCATCATCACCACCATCATCGTCAACATCACCACCACGGAGTGGTGGTGATGAAGATGATGGGAGGATGTGCTGGGAGGTCGTGCTGGGGATTGTGCTGGGGGGTCGTGCTGGGAGGTCGTGCTGGGGGGCACGCCGGAGATTTATGCTCGTGGGGTGTGATGGGTGTGTGTGCTGGGTGTGTGTGCTGGGGTCTGCGCTGGGGGGTTGTGCTGAGGGATCGTGTTGGGGTTTTGTGCTGGGGAATTGTGCTGGGGGGTTATGCTGGGGGGGATGTGCCGAGGGGTTGTTCAGGGGGGCTGTGCTGGGGGGTTGAGCGGTGGGGCTGTGCTGCGGGGTAATGCTGGGGGGTTGTGCTGTGGGGTCGTGCTGGGGGGGTGGGCTGGGGGTCTGTGCTGGGGGTTGTGCTGGGGGTCGTGCTGGGGGGTTGCGAAGGGGGAGGGGCTATGCTGGGGGGTTGTGCTGGGGGTTGTGCTTGGGGGTCGTGCTGGGGGGTTGTGCTGGGGGTGTGCTGGGGGTTGTGCTGGGGGGGTAGTGCTGGGGGGTGTGCTGGGGGTGTGCTGGGGGTTTGTGCTGGGGGTGTGTGCTGGGGGGTCGTGCTGGGAAGTTGTGCTGGCGGGTTGTGCTGGGGCATGTGCTGCGGGGTCGTACTGCGGACTTGTGCGATGGGGTGGTGTTTGGGGGGGAGGTGCTGAGGGGCTGTGCTGGGGGTTGTGCTGGGGGGTTGTGCTGGGTATGTGTGTGTGTGTGTGTGCTGGGGGGTTGTGCAGGGGGCTGCGTGTGCTGGGGATTGTGCTGGGTGTGTGTGCTGGGGGGTTGTGCTTCGGAGGTATGCCGGGGTGATGTGATGGTGGTATGTGATGGGGGGTTGTCCTGGGGGGTTGTGCTAGGGGGTTGTGCTGGGAGTTGTGCTCGGGGTTGTGCTGGCGGGTTGTGCTCGGGGGTTGTGTTGGGGGGTTGTGCTGGGGGGGGAATGCTGGGAGGTCGTGCTGGGGGGTGTGCTGGGTTTGTGCTCGGGAATGGTGCTGGGTGTGTATGCAAGGGGGACCTCAGCTGGGGGGTTGTGCAGGGGGTTGTGCAGGTGTGTGTGTATGTGTGTGTGTGTGCGTGCGTGATTGCGTGTGTGTGTGTGTGCGTGTGTGTGTGTGTGTGTGTGTGTGTGTGTGTGTGTGTGTGCGTGTGTCCGTGTGTGCGTGTGTGCGTGGGCGTGTGTGCGTGTGTGCGCGTGTGCGTGTGTGCGTGTGTGCGTGTGTGCGTGTGTGCGTGGGTGTGTGTGTGTGTGTGCCGAGGGGTTGTGCTGGGGGGTTGTGCTGGGGGATCGTGAAGAGGGGTCGTGATGAGGGTCTGTGCGGGGACATGTGCTTGGGGCTGTGCTGGGGGGTTGTGCAGTGGAATTGTGCTGAAGGGTTTGCTGGGGGTGTTCACTGGGGGGGGTGCTAAGGGGTTGTGCTGGGGAGTCGTGTTGTGTGTGTGTGTGTGTGTGCAGGGGGGGGTGCTGGGGGGTGTGAACTGGGGGGTTGTGCTGGAGGGTTGTGCTGGGGTTTGTGTTGGGGTCGTTGTGCTGGGGGGTGCTTCGGGGTTGTGTTGGGGGTCTGGGCTGGGGGGCTTTGGGGATTGTGTGATGGGCGTCCAAAACCCTAATCGC
Organism: Prorocentrum cordatum; assembly: GCA_963575745.1. Classification (NCBI taxonomy): domain Eukaryota; class Dinophyceae; order Prorocentrales; family Prorocentraceae; genus Prorocentrum; species Prorocentrum cordatum. The sequence continues at coordinate 553,762 of CAUYUJ010021503.1, read as the reverse complement.
GGGCAATCCAAAGCGCGTGACGTGAAACGTCTGTGGGAGACGCTGGCAAGGACGCTAGACAGGGCGTTTGGGAAGCTTGCCAGCTCGAGAAATGGAGCTTCACAGGAGACCAGAGACCAGGAAGGGCTTCGAAGGAGCTTCGGAAAGGCTTCCCGGAAACGTATTGGAAACGAATAGGAAAATGACCCCCAGCCAGCACAGACTCCCAGCACGACCCCCAGACCAACCACCCAGCACAACTTCTTAGCACACATACACACACACGCACACACACCCAGCACAACCCCCCAACACAACCCCCCCGCACACCCCCCCCCAACACACCCCCCCAGCACAACCCCCTTCACACAACCCCCCCAGCACAACCCCCCAGCACAACCCCCCCAACACAACCCCCCAGCATAACACCCCTGTGCTACCACCCAACACGACCCCAGCACAACCCCCCAGCAAAACTCCCCAGCACGACCCCCCAGTACAACCCCGCAGCACATCCCTCACCGTCGCCCCCCACCACAACCGCACTGCACCCCCCCCCAGCACTGCACAACCCCCATCACAACCCAACCCCCCCAGCACAACAACCCAGCACAATCCAAAACACACTCCCCCAGTACAACCCCCCAGCGCAACCACCAGCACGACCACCAGCACAACGTTATCGCCGTGACAGAGTTTCAAGCTCGGTTTTCGAGCATCACCCGCGCGATGGCCGCAAGGCATGAAACAACACGAGGTTTTTAGACCATATGATCTTAGAGTAGGCCCGCGAGGCTGAAGTCGGGCATGCCAGCCTAGTTTGTTTGAACTCCCTGTATGTGCACGGCCATATACATGAAGGCATGCTACATCGCACCACTGCATCGCACATTCAAAATAAGATACTGTTCAATCCCATTGTATCCCGCGTCTCTGGATTAAGCCACATCACCGCACGAATCCTACCAGAACGGGCGATTTCTACCAGAACCCAAACACAACTCGCGCGGCGCGTCATCGTCTCCGGCGATGCCCACGCACCAACGCCCCCTCCCGCGCCGGGCGGCGCAACCCCGCTTGGGGCACTGCCTTCGGCGTAGTGCCAGAGATGTGCAACCCCAACCCCCCTCGCCGTTTACGATTTCACAACTTATCACCCCAAACGAGGTGGCATGCCTGCGCCCTTGAAAAACAACGCCCGCGGTGCCTGCGATCGCGTCAAGATGCCCAGGCGATGCCTGTGCCCAGCTGTTGGGCACGCCGCACCGTGCGCGGCGCCTGCGTGCTGATGAACACCCGAGCATGCCCGCGGTGCCTGCACTAGTGCAGCGGCGGACGGGCGATACCTGCGCCTTGTTCTTTTCAGGAGGTGCAGAGGGGGCAACGCCTGCAGTGTGATCTGTATGTGAGTGTGTCTGTGTGTGAGGGTGGTCTGGGTGTGCGAAAGCCTGAGTGAGAGTGAGCCTGATGTCTAAGCTGAGTGCTCTGTCTGTGAGTGAGTCTGAGTGTGAGTGCCTCTGAGTGTAAGTGAAAAGATGGGAGGATGCGTGAGGTGAGAAGGAAGAGGCGGAGGCATCTCTCTAATCACAAGAACCCCATCTTAGGAATCCTAAGTTTGGATAAGGGAAAACTGTCCGCCGCTCGCACGGCGGGTGACCCAATCAGAAGCACGAACGACCTTCGAAGGTTCAGGGGAATCTGAAGGAGCAAAAGCAACAGCTCGAGGAGGATAGTGGCGGGGCAGGAGAAGAGAAGGGCTAGGGACGGGGACCAGAAGGAGAGTCAGCAGCCGGAGAAAAAGCCGAAGAAGCGCTCCCGCATCACGCAGCCACCAGCCACCTTGTTCTGGAGCGCACCCCCCGCCCACTCGTTCAGGACCGCCGCGGCAGGGAGCCCGTTTATCTCCACGATGAAGCGACCGTGGGCCTGCGTTATGCGCCCCTTCTGCTCCGTGGGCGAGAAGCAGTGGGACAGCAAGGAGGACGCGCGGGCGTCAGCGAAAATCGAGGAGCAAAGGACGGCACAGAACATTCACTTCGGGAGGCTCGTGCGGATTTCTTGGGTCGGATATGGGCCCGCACCAGGGGCGGCGCTGGAGGCGCCGCGATGGTCGGTGAACGTCACCCGACCACCACACCGATCCTGGCCCAGCCCGTCTTAGGCCCAGGATCGGTGTGAACGCTTCCTGGCCTGGCCAGCCCAGGCATGCGATGTCCTGTTGTTCCACAAATTACGCGGTCCCCAGAAATCCCAACCCTTTCCCCAAGTACGCGGTCCCCAGAAATCTCAACCCTTTGCCCGGGACCCGCTGTTCATCCGGGGTCATTCCTGGACGGCCCAGGGGCCCCGTAAGGGCGAAAACGTCGACAGACCTCCGCACTGACCTCCTTTTCTGGATGTTGCATGTCAAGGCGGGGAGACTTTCGACGCCGACCCTGGTAGGGGGCCACATGGGAACCCTACCCCTACCCCCTACCCCCTACCCCCCACGATTTCTGAGGGGGGGCGTTGGGGTAGGGTTCGCATGTGGCCCCCTACCTGGGACCAGGATGGGCCCAGCCAGGCCAGGCCGAGCGAGTCAGAGGGCCCCACCCATTCCCAGCCTCCCTGCCGTCATGCATCTTGGCGGAGGGAAGCACTACGCGGACCCGCCTCAAACGACTTGTCGGTGCCCCTTTGGGGGACGTCGGCCGACCACCTGGGGCCCACCTACAGCCTGGCTGCTGAAGTAAGGAACGATGCATCAAGAAACGATCCCCCTTTTTGGCCCCAAAAGTGCCTCGTGCACAAGGAGGGCTAGAGGAACAACCAGGGAAGGACCTAAGGAACATCGGGCCCCTTCCGAGCCCAAACTGTGCCTTACTTCAGCGTCTTGACTGCACACCTCCTGTTTTTTTCCCTTCTCCTCCTACTCCTCCTTCTCCTCCTCCTCCTTCTCCTTCTCCTCCTCTTCCTCTTCCTTCTTTCTCCTTTTCTCCTCCTCCTCCTCCTCCTCTTCTCTTCCTCCTCCTCCTCCTCCTCCTCCTCCTCCTCCTATCCTCCTAGGGGGCCCAGGTGGTCCGCTGACGTCCCTCGAAGGGGCTTCGCCAAGAAGGGCCCGCTGCCACAGGAGCCCTGGGCCAGGCCCAGCGGCGGCCCGCCACGCTCCCAGATCAGCTTTGGGTGTTGCTGACAACGGCTGACGGCGGCACCGACGCCGACTCCACCAACGCCAACGACACCAACGACGCCAACGCCGGCGCCAACGCCGGCGCCAACGCCGGCGACGACGACGACGTCGACGCCGACGACGCTGGCGCCAGCGCCGACGACGACGACGCCGACGCCGACGACGACACCGACGCCGACACCGACGCCGACGCCGACGACGACGACACCGACGCCGACCACGCCAACGCCCACGCCGACACCGACGCCGACCCGACGCCGACGCCGACGCCAACGCCGCCGCCGCCGCCGGCGACGACGACGACGACGACGACGAATGGGGGGCGATGGATGTTGACGGCGAGCACAAAGGAATGGAGGGAGGGGGGGCCTTAGAAAGGGCCTGCTTCTCAGAAGGCGACGGCCCTAAAGCCCGCCCCCCTCCCCCCACCCCGCCTCTACGCGTGGCTGACAATGAGGGGCGAAGCAGGAAATGCACCCTTCTTGCCCCGTTTGCGCCCCTTCCGGGCCCCCCACGCTGCACGAGAGGCACGCCTGCCTTCCTCCTCTGTTTATCGCCCCCCGCTGCGCCACGCCCGACGGCTGGAAGAGGGCAGCGCTCCGGGCCCGAGACCATCGGGGATCTGGGGACCTCCGCAGATGCACGCTCATCGGGGAGACCACAAGATGTACCGACACCTAGGGGGCCATACGCGAGCCCTCGCCCCCCCCTCAGAAATCGTGGGGGGTAGGGGTAGGGTTCGCTTGTGGCCCCCTAAGACCGCTGCTCCCCGGGGACCTCTCCGGGGGCGCACTCGGCCCTGGCGACGAAGGCCACCCAGGAGGACGATAGGGCGAAAGCGGGGCAACGGCAGCGAGGACGGTGCCTTTCCCTCCCCTGACTTGCGCCGCCCATTGCTCCTCGACGAAGATCCACAGGCAAGCGAAAACGGCCCCGCGGGAGAGGGACCGCCAGCCGGCCATGGAGCCGACGAGCTGCCACCAGTGCTCCTCGTCTGGGGCGTCCAGGGCCCCGCCCGACGACCAGCCGAAAACCGGCACGGGGCCCACGGCATCGTCGATGCCGAGAGGGTGAGGTGGAGAAGGTGGAAAACGACGAGGGGGGACACATGGTACATGAGGAGCACGATAAAGGAGTAGGAATCAAGATAGCCAGGTCGAACGAATCAGAAGGTCCCGTCGATTACCACCCTCCCCCCCCAGAAAATAAAAACTCAAATGTGGCACAACTTGGTACGTATCGGGATTCGAACGCGCTCCCACCTCGCAAACGGAAGGCGCTCGCGCGCAGCTCCGCTTCCGACGACTTCGCGAACTGGAATCTACGCGGGCCGCTCAAGGGCGGAAGAGGCAACCCTTCCGATGGGCGAGGCTAAGAAGAAACATGCGCCGCGCTCAAGCAGCTTTGCCGCTTACACTCACAAGCTGCGCGGCGCCTGGGCGAGGTCGGCATTTCGGGCGCTCTCGCGCAAAACCGCGGCCGCTGTCGTTTTCACGCGACTCAGCGAACGATCCATGCGACGCGCTTGCGCTGGATCGCGATTCCTGAGCGAAGTGGGCACGGAATTTGGGCCAGCGCGACAAGTCTCCCATTCGCGTGGGTCCACCCAAACATTGACGAGTTGCAGGTATGCGTCGAGGCGGGAGCGCCACTTTCAGGCGAGATGTGCGCGGCGCCGAGGCGAGAGCGACACTTCCGTCCGCTCGAGCGTCGACGAATCTGCGTGCAAAGATGTGCGCCGAACCCCGCCGAGAGCTCAACTTTTTTTGGGAGAGAGAGCGCGGCGCCAGGCGGAGAGCCGTGTTTCGATCTTTCGCGCAGGATGTGCGCCCAGCCCACCCCTGTCGGCCAATAGGCGGCAGAGTAATTACAGTCGGACTCGACTGGAGAGGACACGAGAGAGGACACAAGGCACTTACGAGGGCCACGTTGCCATAGGAATGAGGAAGGCATAAGTCGCGAAACACAAGACACAAGGGTACCCTCGATTTGGTAGGGTCGCCCTACTCATCAAGGCCGACTGTAGGGGTATACACGGATCAAGAAAATATCAGGAAACAGCTCAGCCAAGTCGAGCGAGTCACAGGGTCCCGCCCATTTCCACCCTCCCTCTCGTACCAGAAGAACGTGTTGTGGCGCAGCCTGAAACTGGAGCGCGCTCCGATCTCGCGAGCGGAAAGCGCTCGCACGCGGCCCCGCTTCGCACGACATCGCGAACAGAACTCTGCGCGGCCGCGCAAGGGCAGACGATGCAGCACTTCCGAGGAGCGAGGCGAAGAAGAAGCATGCGCCGCGTTGACACAGCATTGCCACTTTCACTCACAAGCTGCGCGGCGCCTGGGCGAGGTCGGCATGTCGCGCGCTCGCGCAAAACCGCGGCCGCTGTCGTTTTCACGCGACTCAGCGAACGATCCATGCGCCGCGCTCGCGCTGGACCGCCCTTCCTGAGCGAAGTGGACACGAAGCTTGGACTTGCGCGACGAAGACGAATCACGCGCTGCGCTGACACGGCTTTGCCACTTTCGCTCACAGACTGCGCAGCGCTCGGGCGAGGTCGGCATTTCGCCTGCTCCCGCACGGCTCCGCTGCCGCTGCCGCTCTGATGCGACTCGGCGAAGGCGCCCGCACAAGAGTAGTGGAAGGGAGAGAGAGAGAGAGAGAGAGAGAGAGAGAATGAGAGAGAAAGAGAGAGAGAGAGAGAGAAACACGTAAATAAAGATCTTACAGTCAGAGAGAGAGAGAGAGAGAGAGAAAAAAAAAAAAGAGAGAGAGAGAGAGAGAATCAACCATAATCCATCCTCCGGAAGCCCCGAGACGGCGAGAGACCTCCAGGACCCCTTCCTGCCCTGCCATGGCGGGAGCAGGACACCGCGGCAGAGCCCGCAAGCCCGTCCTTCTCTGGCGGCCGCCCCGATGTGGGCAGAGCATGCGGGGTCGGCAGATCGCACCGCATCGCCGACGCACGGACGATAGGTCGGGAACGTCGGGGCGGAGAAGGCCGTGCTCCAGATCGTGCGACGCGAGGGAGGAGGATACAGAGGGAGAGAGGGGGGAAGGAGGGAGGGAGTTCGGACATGGTTCGACAGATCGAGAAGCGAGTTGACGAGGAGGGAGGAGAGAGGACGAGGGAGGAGGCGGGGAGGAGGGAGGGAGCAGGAGGAGGGGCGAGGGGGAGGCGGCAAGGAGAGAGGGAGGGCGGGATGACCCGCCAGGACGTCCTCCTCGGAGCCCGGGCACGAGCAGACGAGCACCAGGTGGGGGGCCAGGCCCCCAGCGGCCTCCGCCACCGCGCGGGCGGCGTGCCTGCGGGCGCCCCCGTCGGTGACGTCCTCCACGCTGCCGACGCTGCACCTGTGCGCGAAGTTGCGGAGGCCGAGCACCCCGACCTCGTGGGGCCCCCTGGCCGAGAGCACCCCGCCGCAGGAGGATCCGCCCACGACGAAGGCGGCGCCGGCCAGCGGACGGAGCCCGCGCGCCACCTCTCGGTGGTTCAAAGATGGGGTCCTGAGAGGTGGGGTCCTAAGGATAGGAAGGGGTCCAGGGGTGACTTAACATTGTGTGAGGCACCTCGTCCTGAGGCCCCCATCCCTCAGGACCCCATTTTTGAACCACCGAACCTCGGCCCCCTCCATGGCCTGGTCGCAGAAGACCAGCGCGACCGAGGGCGGCCCGCCGAGTCGCTCCTCCATGGCCCTCCAGGCCGTGGCGGCGGCCTCGGCAGGCCCCGAGCTCTCCTCCGCGGAGGTGCCGGCGCCCGCGCGGAGGCCCCCGCCCGCGACCTCTGCCAGGTCCTCGACGACGTCGAAGCTCCCGCCGCTGATCAGGCGGGCCAGGCCTCCCGTCCACGACGAGGTGCCGTCACCGCGCCACGAGCTCTTGTGCCACATCTCCATCGGGGGCGCGTCGGCGACCTCCTCGAGGGTCCTCGCGACGACCTCCTCCAGGTGGCCATGCTCGTCCCAGGCCACCTCGCAGACGCGCACCTCGGCGTTGCCGAACAGTATGGGCAGCTGTCCGCTGTCCTGTGTCGGCTACACGCAACAAGAGTGACCCTAAGCAAGAGTGACCTGCGGTGCGCGGCGAAACGGGGGGCGCGGGGGTGCCAAACCCGAGCGCGAAAGCCGCTGCTATCGCATCGCATTCAGGCACCTGGGGGCCCCAGTGCTCCCGCACCAGAGGTCACTCCGGCGAAAGGTCACTCCCACGTGCCGCCGACCGTGGGGGGCACCGTTATGGGGGGGTGGCACAGAGGGGGGGAACAATCGACCTGGAATCGGCGATACATCGCCGATAGATCGGCGACGGGCGCCCGACGGCGAAGCCGCTCCGCCCCGGGTCCGAGCGGGCCCGTCGGGCCCCCATCGGCGCTCCGTGGGCGAGTGGGCGGTCGCTGCCTCCCCCCCCGAAGCCGTTGCCCCCTGGACGCTGCCCCCGGCAGTCCTTGTCCAGGAAGTCCCTCAGCGGGCCCCGGTTGAGCTCGCGCAGGAAGCCCTTGTGGGTCACCACGGCCACGGCCTCGCGAGGGGCTCGCAGAGGGGTCCTACGCCCGCCTGCCCGCTCCAGTGGGTGTCGCACGAGGGAGCGGGCGAGAGAGAGGAGGGAGGATGGCATCGGCGCTAAGTCGCGTGTGGTCTCCAAGGACATGGGCGACCAGCCAGGTTGACGAGGTCTGCGGACATCCACCGCCCATCCTGGGCCCAGGAGCGCTGCGTATAACGTTACGCCACCCTGGCTTGGACTTGGACAGGGAAGCAGATGCACCAATTTTGGGCTCGGGATCGACTTGGCCAGAAGCGGTGTGGCTGTGTGTAGATTCGATGGCCCGATAAGCGTCTTCCACTGGTGTGCGGCACTTGCCGGATTCTGGCTGAAGGCTCAGCGGTGTACCCGGACGGACAGCTTGACTCAAATGATACAAATCAACTCCCTCCTCTGTCGTTGCAGGCAAATTCGTCCCGCAAGGGCGCCCGCCGTTCGAGGAACTGTGCCCCGTGAAAGACTGGATCGCAAGTGGTGCTCGAAGTGAAGGACCTGGCGGTCTCGGCTCGTACGCCGCATCCATGACCGCACCCGTAGCACATCGCACTACGAACTGTCACGAACCCACAGACGCGGGGGCAGTACTCGCACTGTCGCAGCGTCTGCGTGCTGGCACGAAGGTTGCTCCTGCGTCTGCCCTGGTCCCCTGCCCTCTCCTTGTCCTTGGGACGGGGGGGAGGGGTCGGGTGCGGGGCTGTGGGAACGGGACGGGGTGCTGGTGCTGCTCTGCTTGTGCGGATCAGGTCGGGCGTTGATAGAAGCACCCCTGGCCCAAGGTGCCCCCCAGGATTCTAGGGGTGGCCGAGACGGCCTCCAGAGCACCCCTCACGAGGCCCAGAGGGACCCAGAGGCCCCAAAATGGAGCGAGAAGCTGGGGGCACCTTGGGCCAGAGGCAATCCCAGCAACACCCGATATAGGGAAGGCGGCCGTCAGAACCACCCCTGTTCCTCAGAGGTCGCCCGCAGGAGACGAAGATGACAAATCAACCCTAGCAGAATGCACAGCAAGACCCTTCCCCGAGGCAGTCGGTCAACAAATGTGTTTTTCTTAGAACAACACCTTTGTTGACCGACTTGGGTCCGCTTGGGCAAATGAGAATCCCACTTGCCCAAAAGGGCCCTTCCCGGACCCCCTCCGGCCCAGGGTGGGTCCATAGAAACACGGGACGGCCGGCCGATGCGGGCGTGCTCCCCGAGCGCACGGCGGTTCGCGACGGGGTGGACGACTGAAACAAAGACCCGATGCCACAAACTCCTGACGCATTCTGGCCACAAAGATACAGGGGGTCCGTCAAAACGGCGCGCGGGGGGGCCCGACGATTTCCTGCCATCGCTTCCACGGCAGGGGCAAGGTGAATTGAAGGAATGATATCCCCTATTCACCAACAAAGAATTGTGGGGTACAGCGGTGATCGACGACAACAACGGCATCAAATGACGACGACGAATACCACGACCACGACGACGACGAGGACAACGACGACAACGACAACGACGACGGCGACTACGACGACAACGACGATGACAATAACGACGACGAATGACAACCACGAAGACAATGACGACGATGACGACGTCAACGACAACGACAACGACAACAACGACGACGACGACCAAGACTACGACCACGACAACGGACGACGACGACGGGTGGCACCTGTCTTGTTTTCATGTGTAGTACTTTTATATGTGGTATGATGCGATCTTGTCGTATAGCATATCGTATTACATGCTAACATGTAGCGTACTCCATTACATTGCTATGTTTTCACGTACAGGATGCTGTGATACACTATAGCATGTTATATCATATCATCTCGAATTACACGATGTTCCCCAATCAGAGCTTGCCTCTGTAGGGGTCCTACTGGATTCATATGGTTAGGTTAGGTTTGCCGCCGATTTTCGGCGCACGCCCGGGTGCCCGGGTGCCCCGGGGTGCCCGGGTGCCCGGGCATGCCCGGTCGTGCCCTGGGGTGCCCTATAGCCCTATAGCCCTACAACTCTGTAGCCCTATAGCTCTATGGCCCTACAGCTCAATAGCCCTATAGCCCTATAACCCCCTAGCCCTATAGCCCTGATTGGGGCGTTTCTCCGGTATCATAATGATATCTGCCATAATGTTATAGTAAACCATGATTTACGATATGTTATCAGTTAGTGGTCCTGTATTCATTGTTACAACTTGCGCACCAATTGTTCGCATGAGGCATGTTTGCAGCCTGCTAAAGGTCACTGACCTTGGTCGGCATGGGAAACAGAACCAGAGGGAGGAGGAGGAGGAGGAGTGAGCAACGCGGAAAGCTGTCTATTCAAAATGGGGGCCCAAAACCACAGCGAGGTTGGGAACACGAGCCTCACTATCCCTCTGTGGCTGTGGGAATTAACAAACTGCATAAACATAAGCTGGTCCGCGTGGATTTTTTGGGTCGGGGTTGGACCCCCCCGACCTGGCGAGCGGAGCGCGCCAGGGGTGGCGCCAGAGTCACAACAAGGGGGGTCTAGCGGAAACCCATGACATCCGCGCGGACCTCCGACAGTGTGCGTTCAAGCATTTGTTCCAGAGACTCTCACGTCAGCCAACCAGTCCAGAAACGAAGGGGCTATGGGTAAACAAAAACAATTGGGACGAGATCTTAATTACGAGCCAGGTTCCACCACTGACCCTCTTTGGGGCAGCCTAGGATGAAAGTCCAGGGAGGCGGCACGTAGGCCAGGGAAGTTTGCCTGAAAGAGCTGGCGACGCTGCTGGACATAAGATCGTGTCCCAGGGCCCCCCGAATTTCCGAGGCTCTGTGGCGCGCAAGCCCCCCATTTGATACAAAAGCTATATGCAAGTCCGCTTCGACCATCTTACAGGCATAAGCTTGTGTAGTGAGTCTGACCTGGTATCACTCGTCGCAGGCGCCGCAAGCGCGAAACTCATATATTTTCGCCGCCACCCTGTCGGAGGGTAATGATGTCTCCAGACCAGGCCGCGAAGCGCGATGCGCATCTCCTTGCCCGAGCCACTGCCCGTCGGCCTTTAAAAAAACGGACCACAAAAAGGAGTCCCAGATCGCAGTCCAGAGCGCTGGTGAGTCAAAGCGAACGGCGGTAGCATCCGGCAACACAAGCGGACTCAGAGAATCAACACCTGTAGAAAGCGACGAAGGAACAGGTACACGGATACCCGTGTAGAGAAATTTCCTGACATGCAGTATGACGTCATGCGCTGTGTGGCAGAATCTGCACGAATCCCCACTGCTGATGACGATGATGAAGGTGGGGGAGAAGATGATGAGGATGATGAGGATGATTTTCCTGCGCTGCCGTGATCTGGAAGCACTTGAGCAGACAGCGAACACGGGAGTCACCGACGTTCGTTGAAGTCCCAGCTCTGACCATCGATTTGACCTTTCTTGTTCCATATGCCTTCAATGACAGCGACCCCAGCCGAAATGTAAAAGCAGGTTCGTCATGCAATGTTTGCTGCCAGCGCAGGTGTTCTTCGTGAGCCCAACAACTCTACACCCAGCGTCCGTTCTCTGAGCGATAACTGGCTGAAAGCATCCCTTTGTTCTTCATCCTATTCTTCGGATGCGTGCTCAACCATTTTCTGAATCAATATTGACGCAAAGTTACCTGATCCAGGCCTTGTGTTACTGTACGTCTGGCTGATGCATCCTAAACGGTATAAAATAGCACAGCCACAAGCCGCTGGCAGCACACCGCAAAACATTGCGCCCTTCCTAGTGGTTTCAGTGTAGTGGACAGTTCCGACACAGCCGAATCCCGCTGCGAGCGAGAAGAGCATGGAGACACGAACGACTACCAAGTGCACGAGGCAATTCCACAGGAAGGTGTCCACCAGTACGTAAGCAATCGGTCGCCTTGACTATGTTCAGCACCCTTTCGCACCTGATACTCTCGGTGTCCATGTCGTCCAACTCCTTATGGACCCCTGCGACAATTTCGTCTACTGCTTGTGTTCCAATCTCTTCAATCCTGGAAGGTCCAATGACGAACATACTGATGGGCCAAATGAAGACGCTGACCTCAATCCAAAAATCAATGTGGATTTGCTCCGCAATGTCATCACCGTACAATCGGGGCAACCAAATTAGTACGGGCGCAAGCATACCGAATTCGAAAGGTCACTACCACACGACAAAAGAAACACATGTTCGCATAACGGAATAGTATGCCCGCTTAAGCTTCTCCGTAGCGGTTTGCAACTCTCAACGTCCGCTCCAACTGAACGTGCCGATGTCTCGTCAGCACAGGGACGATCACGCCAAGCGCGAAGTAAAGGAACGCCGCAGCGCCATTCTCCGACCACTCCAGAAATGCGGGCCTGACCTCAAATTGTGGCCGTGGGAAAAAATACCCTGGGCTCCATCTCTGTGGACGCTGAGCTCATGCTGTTCAAAGCTACAACAATGAATCGTCCAGGAATGCTGAAGCGCGAGGAAGTGTTCAACTCCGCCAACTTCGTGACTCGGGACGCATCGAAAACGTTGCAGCCATTAAGTGCGCCTATGCCGGACCCCGCATGACTCTGACTCGACACATCGTCGTCTGAAGTGCCTGAACTTGACACTTGTTCTGCAAAAGACCTGGTTGAGACCGGTGAATCAGCCCATGTTTGGAATCCGGCACTGTGAAGTCGGTCCAAAACGCCGGTGGTCGAACGTTCTGAATACCGCGAGATGCTGACAGTGCTGTGACTCCTCTTGCCTGAGCCCGTGACGTCGGTCATGATTTATCACGGGTGCTATGCTACAGACAGAGCTTGTCTAACTTTGCCATCCAGAGGCGGGGGCGAAGGTAATTTCGCGTACTTGAGCAAATATGGCTACCGAAGTGTGCGTTCAAGCAACTGTTTCTGATTTGATTCCTCAGAGACAATAAGTTTCCGCCCCGGAACCACTAGGGTTCCCTGTGGGGCCCCGAGAGACGGCCCGTGGAAAGCCAGAGGCCAAGGAAACATTACGATATGCGCCGCTTTCTGCTAGACGATACCCGGCCCCGAGTCGGAGGCGCACTGGCCCGGGTCTGCACAAAGCCAGGTCGGCCACGGGCCCTGTCGCATACCGCAGAGCCTGGCTGGCCGCCCGGTTGCTCCAGGCCTGGGTCGGCGGAGGGCGCAGGAGAGGGGCACTGGCCCAGCGTGGCGCCCCAGCCCGGGTCGGCCAGAGGGGGTGGGCTGACCCCCCTGTTCTGAGCATCGTTTCTCCGATCCCCCTCCCCAGCGGCGTGGCCTGGGCCCCACTGCCCCCTGGATGGGGATATGGGCTGTTCCCTTCGGGTTTCGAGAGGGTATCCCCAACTGGGGGGGCACTTTGGTGGGGGTCTCGAAGTGGATGGGGATGGGGTCGGTTAAACGAGACTGACCAGAGTGGGTTGGCTGACCCTCCTTTCAGCGCTGACCCCGTTGTGTGAGCCCATGACCGCGCCTTGCCCGCCTGTGTCCTGACCACATCCAGGAGCCTGGCGGCCCGCAGGGCCACCTGCTCGTTGCCCTCCCGCAGCGCCTCGCGGAACGTGTGGCCGTCGGGCCCCGCCCTGTCCACCTCGGAAGGGGGGCTGGCGCGCACGGAAAACGGCATCGAACTATCATCCCGACTGGTGAAACTCTCGGGCGTCGACCACGGTACCACCGAGAAGAGAAATCCGACGGGAGATCCTTTCAGAGACGAACGACATAACAGCAAACAGTATGGCGGGCGACGGTCGTTTCAGGGGGGGCAATCTAGGCGGGGTGGGGCACGTCGGGGCGGGGGTGCGCTGCGATCGCCATGGATGTGCACGCGAGAACCAGCAAATGGAGGGGTCCAGCCCCCCACACGTGCGATCGTCACCGCTACCCCAAGGGAGGGGGAACCCACACGGAATGAACACTTCGATTCTCAAAAGGAATGTTCAAAGCTCGAACATTTTTTGCAAAAACCACGCCCAGGCTACCACATTTTCCGTTTTGGCTGGGTCGGCCAGCCAACTCCACGCTGCGCCCGAACTTATCGTGCCCCCGGTTCCCATCTGATCTCTACGGGTGGCCCGGCTGACGATCGTTACGCGCAAGATTCGCCACGATGCCCCCAAAGCCCCCCAAGAGGCCCCAAGAGGTTCCCGAAACGCTCACACGCTGTTCCCAAGGAGCCCCGAAAGCGATCCGAGACGCGAAGCAGCATCCCTGAGAATTCGGATCCACAACTGGAGGCCTGGGGTCGGAGTAGGTGGTGTCGGAAGATATCGCCGCATCGCCGACACATCGGCGATGCATCGCCGATGCGGCGACGCATCGGCCATGCACTGGCGACGTCCGCGATACATCCGCGACTTCGGCGTGGAGCAAGTCGAGCCCCACATCGAACCGCATCGATGATGCATCGGCGATGCCTCGTGGTCTGCTCGGGTTCGTGGCGTGGCCTCTGCCCGTCCTGGGCTGCCGCTATGTGCAGGGCCAGCCCGCCGCCGACCCGAGAGGAACATTTCTCGGCGGCGAGCCCAGGGGGGAACAGCACTAAGCCAGGACGGAAACAAAAAAAATGAGGAACGATCGGGAATGTCTGGGTTCCGGCGGTTCTGCAAGATGCCTCGGGCGCGGCGGCCTTCTCAGAGCGTTTGGGAACTCTCTGAAAGCGCTCTGGAACGCTATGGAACGGATTTATCCTCGTCCTGAGGCCGTCCGAAGGAAGTGAGGGGGGGCGGGCCTTTTTCAGAAGGCTCGGAAGGTCTCGGGCCTTCTGCGAAAGTGTCGACGTCTTCCCCGATGACGTAGCGCGTTTCTCAGAAGGCGCGAGGGTTTCTGAGGAGTCCCGCCGCCTTCTGAGAAGGCCTTTTCTCTCCGCCCTCTCCCCCTAACCCCCCTCTCGGCCCGTCCGCCGAATTTTTGCCAAAGGGCTGAACCTGGGCCGTGTTTTTCGTCTTCGTTTTGATGTCGCTTTCCTTTGTTATGATTTCGATCCGCCTCTACAGCAAAACGAAATCGAAACGAAAACGGCCCGCGGGATCGCCGGGGCGCCGTTCAAGTCCAACCACGACTAGGACGCCACGGCGGACTTTCGGTTCCGGCGAAAAGGTGGGGGATAGCAAAAGGGGGGGATTGAGAATCGCCTCGCGTAGCTGATTTTCACGGAGCCTCCCGGCGCCGAGGCGGCCATGCATCGAGGAATGGGCCCCTCGGTGGGGCGAAACCCGCTGCGCACAGCAGATTTCCCCAGCGGGGGCGCCGCGGGGGCGCCGACGCCCCGGCCGCCGCGGGACAGGCGCCCCCTGCATCGGACACGCACGCGCACGCACCTATGCATGTATGCACGCGTTTTTGCATGTATGTATGTATGTATGTATGTATGTGTACATATATATATATATGTGTATATATATATATTATGTGTATATGTATGTGCATGTACATACATATATACATATAAACATATATATATATATACATATGAAATGAGCCCCCTTGTCCTCGGAAACTAAATGAAATGCTATAACTTCCCTGCATTTGCGGAGTGCCCCGGTGGGGCTGTCTGAGAAGGTCCCCCCCCAAAGCCGTTCCCACGCCTCTTCCACATCATCACTTTCATCATCATCATCATCATCATCATCACCATCATGGGCAATAACCATCATCACCATCCTCATCAACATCGGCATCGTCGCATCATCATCATCTTGGGTAGTAATCACCATCGTCATAAGCATCGCCACAATAATCTTGGGCAGTCATCATTATCATCATAATCGTCATCATCGCCGCCATCGCCACTCCCGAAGCCGATTTGGGTCAAGGTGTCGGGTTTGCTTTTTCTCCCGCATCCCTCGATGCCCCGGCGGCGCTAGCGCTCTCGTATCCGACAGCCTCGGCGCTGGATCGGTCTGCGGTGGGCCGCTCAGCAGCCGCGCGCCCTGGCGTGCTCTTCCGCCGACGAAGGCGGCGACGAGGAGGTTGAGGGTGCTTCCGCCGACGAGGAGGTCGGAAAAGGCTTCTCCGCTTCGGGCACCGCCCCCTCTCGAAGTCCACCCAGCGCCGCAGACAACTCTTCTGCCCCTGCTGCTGGCGCTTCTTCCGCTCCGGTCAGCTCTTCCGCCGTCGCGGGGGGCGACCGCGCCGGCGACGGCGGCGGCGACAGCGGCGGCGCGACGACGACGACGACGACGCCGACGACGACGACGCGCAGCGGCAGCGACAGCAGCAGCGCAACGACGACGGCGACGACGACGAGCGACCACGGCGGCGGCGACGACGACGACGACGACTCCCCTTCGCCGCTGGGCCTCGGGAGGCGCCCGCAGCCTCGGCCGCTCTGCCGCCTCCGCGGGCAACTCCTCCAGCGCCGCCCGCGGAGGCCGCTGCGCCCGCTAGCTCAACCAGCCCACCGCCGCAGGCAGCTCCTCTGGCACCGCCGCAAGCGGCTCCTTAGGCGCCGCCCGTCGGGCCCGCTGCGCCGCCGCCGCCTCGGCCAGCCCGCCGCCGCAAGGCCGCGCCGAAGACTGGGCCGAAACCTACTCGCTGGGGCCGGCCCCCCCGCGCTGCTGCCCATTCTCGCCCTCCGCCTCCTCGTTGCCCTTCCTTCTCCTCTGCCCCCCTCTCGAGATCCGCCTCCGCTTGTTCTGCTACCTCTTCCTCCTGGCCCTCTTCCTCTTCCTCCCCATTCCTTTTCCTTCTTTCCTCCTGCCACTCCTTCCTCTCCCCTTTGCTTTCCCGCCGCTGCCTCCCCCCCCGCCCCCCGCCAGGCGCCCGCTCTGCCGGGGGGCGCCGCGGCCTGCGGTCGCGCGCCAGGCGCGGTCGCTCCTCGGCTGCGCTGGGCCCCCCGCGCCGCTGGCGCGGGCGCGCGCCCGGGCCCGGGGGTCGCGAGAACTTCCCTGAGCGCGAATGGCTCCTCCAGAGGGTCGACGCTCGAATGGCCGAGTGGGCCCGCTTCCTGCTTCCCCTCCGCGCGATCCGTCGCAGCCCCCTGTGCGCCCCGCGTTTTTCCGACCCCTGCTTCGCCTGGCCCCTCGAGGGCGCTGGCCGGAGGGCGGGGGCCGGAAACTCTGAGGGGGCACGGCGCGTGACACGGAATCGCTCAGAGCGCCGGGCCACCTCGAGCGTCGCGTCTGTTCCCGGACGCTTCAGCGGCACGCGGCGGGGGCGCCGCGCTGCTTTCAACGGCCCCACCCTGCCCCCCCTCTCGCGCCCCCTGCCGCTTTCCCCTCTTGCGCTCTTGCGCTCAAACGCGCGCGTCTGCTTCCATTCTCCACCGGGATGGGCAAGGGCTCGCCCCCCCCCCCCCCCCCTGGCGGCCGCCCGGCAATGGCCCCGGAGTCAGAAGGGCCGCCCCGCGCGAGGGGCGGCGCCGAAACGCGGCCCTCTGCACCAAGGGTCGACGAAGAAGACCCACAAGTCCGTCACGGAGCAGGGTTCCGCCAAGTCTGTCGCCAAGCAGGGCTCCGCCAAGCCCGCCAAGAAGCATGGCCCCACCACGTCCGTCTCGAAGCAAGCCTCCGCCAGGGCGGCCCCGTGCTCGCCGGAACTCAAGCCGCCCCAGGAAACGAAGAAGTGGACCCGCGACGTCCTCTCCAGCAACCCTGGGGCCACGGTGGGCGACTTGGCCGGCGCGGGTGAGAAGTCCTTGATCCTTCACCTGCTCGAGCTCGAATTCCAGGACGCGCCTCTCTGCTGCCCTTTCTGCAGGATTGGCGGGGCGACCGACTTGCGGAAGTGCCGCGGCAAGTGCCCTTGCAGATATACGCGTCGCAAGTGCAAGAGATTCACCCCTCCCCAGGCGGACTCGATTCTCATCAAGACGCAGACAGACTTGCGCCCTCAGGCCGTCGCCCCCGTGCTGGCCGCGCGGGGCGCTGCCATCTCCCTCGCCCCGTTGTTCTGCAGAGGCCCGACGAGCCGGGTCGCGCAACCAGCGCGCCAGAGCCGGCACGGGGCTATCCAGTCATACGTCAGCGACAAGCAGGCCGACGTCCACATCGAGGGGGGGCCGCCAGCCCTCGCCGCGCACGACGCGGACGAAGGGGCTTTCGGACTGGGCAAAGGCGGAGACGGCGCCGCCGGGGAGGAGGCGCGGTTCGTAGAATACCTGGGCGCGAAGAAAAGGCGCCCTCCTCGGCCCCGCCCCCCCCCCCCCCCCTGCCCATCTCCTGTCCGCGCCCCCTCGCCCGCCCACTTCGCACCGCTGTTCTCCCCCCGCCAGGGGCGGCGAAAAGAGCTTGCACATCGCTCGGCGTCGCCCGAAGGAGTGCGCCATCACCCGCCAGTCGAATGGGCGGTGCTCCCCGAGGCAGCTGACGTCGAAGGAATGGGCCGCTTTCCGTGATCGCCCAGGCGCTTCCGGCAAACCGCTCGCGGGCGAGCGCGTCCTCCAGCGCGCGGGCGGCGCCCCCGCGCGCAGCGCAGCGCGGAGCGGCGCCGAGGCGCCTCGGGGCGCAGTGGCGCGCGCTTCTGTGGAAGGGGGGGGGGGCTTTAAACGCTTCTGGTTGCTGCCGCCCCGCCTGCCGCCCCCCCGCGCGACGACGACGGCGACGGAGACGGCGACGCCGACGACGACGAGGACGACGACGCCGACGACGACGACGCCGACGACGCCGACGACGCCGACGCCGACGTCGCCGACAACGCCGACGACGACGACGACAACGACGACGACGGAGACGACGACGACGACGGCGACGGCAGCGGCGTCGACGGTGGCGACGGCACCTCTCCTGCTCTACTCCACCTCCTTCCGGGGAGGGGCGGTCCAAAGCTTGCCCCCACAAGGTTGGGAACAAAACCGTGCGCGCGCAAGCAGGCACTCAATCCCTCGATTCCACGTGGGGGCGCGCCAAGAGGCGCACGCGTGGCGCCCAGAGAACGAGTGCTCAGGCGCTTAACTCTCGGGCTG
The DNA here is from genome assembly GCA_963575745.1 of Prorocentrum cordatum. Lineage (NCBI taxonomy): Eukaryota > Dinophyceae > Prorocentrales > Prorocentraceae > Prorocentrum > Prorocentrum cordatum. The sequence goes on along the minus strand of CAUYUJ010021503.1, from coordinate 535,207 downwards.
CTGACTACCAGTGGCGCCGCTGGCGCATGGGGGAAATCCTGTGAGAGGCCACGGGGCAGGCCGTCCGCTACCTCAACGCGCCAGAGTAAAACCAGTCGGTGCGCTCGTCCTCGTGGTCGTCGTCGTCATCGTCCTCGTCGTCGTCGTCGTGGTTGTCGTCGTCCTCGTCATCCTCGTCGCCGCCCTCGTTGGCCGTTGTCACATTGCACACAATTTTTGGAAGTGTTTCTCGCGACGTGTTTCGACGACGCCTGCGGCGAATCACCGCCGCACCCTGCCTTTTCGGAACCGCCTCTGTGGTCAAACGTTGGGACGCACCCTGGCCAAGCTATCGGACTATGTGTTCCCCCAGCCACTCTGGTAACTCTCGGGGGTACACTTCGGGGAGGATAAAGGGGAAGGATCACTCCAGCTTCGGCTCCACTCACCACCCGATATTCCACAGGCTCCCTCCCCAAACTGAACTTGAAAACCCCATTCTATTCCACACCCTCCGTCTACTCCACACCCTCCGTCTACTCCACTCCCTTCTCCAACACACCGCCCGGTACTCAACAGGCTCTTTCCCCAAGCTGAACTTGAAAATCTCATTCTACTCCACACCCTCCGTTTCCAAGACACCACCCGGTACTCAACACGCTCCCTCCCCAAGCTGAACTAGAACATCCCATTCTACTCCACAACCTCCGTCTACTCTGACCCTCCGTCTCCAACACACCACCCGGTACTCAACAGGCTCCCTCCCCAACCTGAACTTGAAAATCCCATTCTACTCCACAAACTCCGTCTACTCCACACCCTCCGTCTATTCCAACCCCTCCGTCTGCAAGACACCACCCGATACTCCACAAGATCCCTACTTGAAAATCCCATTCTACTCCACAATCCCCGTCTACTCCACACCCTCCGTCTACTCCACTCCCTCCGTCTCCAACACACCACCCGGTGCTCAACAGGCTTCCTCCCCAAACTGCACTTGAGAATCCCATTCTACTCCACACCCTCCGTGTACTCAGAAATCAACACACTCCGTCTACTCCACCCCCTCCGTCTCCAACACACCACCTGGTACTCAGCAAGCTCCCTCCCAAAACTGAGCTTGAAAATCCCATTCTACTCCACAAACTCCGTCTACTCCACAGCCTCCGTCTACTCCACTCCCTCCGTCTGCAAGACACCACTTGATACTCCACAGGCCCCCTCCCCAAGCCGAATTTGAAAATCCCACTTCTCCACAACCTCCGTCTACTCCACAACCTCCGTCTACTCCGCTCCCTCCGTTTCCAGGACACCACCCGGTACTCAACACGCTCCCTCACCAAACTGAACTTGAAAATCCTTTTCTACTCCACATCCTCCGTCTATTCCGAACCCTCCCCAAACTGAGCTTGAAAATCCCATTCTACTTCACAACCCCCGTCTACTCCACACCCTCCGTCTACTCCACTCCATCCGTCTCCAAACACCAACCGATAGTCCACAGGCTCCCTCCCCAAACTAAACTTGAAAATCCCATTCTACTCCACAACCCCGTCTACTCCACAACCTCCGTCTACTCCACTCCCTCCGTCTCCAACATACCACCCGGTACTCAACAGGCTCCCTCCCCAAACTGAACTAGAAAATCCCATTCTACTCCACACCCTCCATGTACCCCACACCCTCCGTCTACTCCACTCCCTGCGTCTCGAACACGCCACCCGGTGCTCAACAGGCTCCCTCCCCAAGCTGAACTAGGAGAATCCCGTCCTACTCCACAACCTCCGTCTACTCCACTCACTCCGTCTCCAACACACCACCCGATACTCCACAGGCTCCCTCCCCAACCTGAACTTGAAAATCCCATTCTACTCCACACCCTCCGTCTACTCCAGAGGCTCCGTCTACTGTGCTCCCTCCGTCTCCAACACACCACCCGGTACTCAACAAGCTCCCCCCCAAAGCTGAACTTGAAAATCCCATTCTACTCCACAACCCCCGTCTCCTCCACAACCTCCGTCTACTCCACTCCGTCCGTCTCCAACACCACCTGGTACTCAACAAACTCCCTCCCCAAACTGAACTTGAAAATCCCATTCCACTCCACACCCTCCGTGTACCCCACAACCCTCCGTCTACTCCACTCCCTCCGTCTCCAACACACCACCTGATTCTCCACATGCCCCCTCCCCAAGCCGAAGTTGAAAATCCCGCCTCTTCACAACCTCCGACTCTTCCAAAACCTCCGTCTACTCCGCTCCCTCCGTTTCCAGGACACCACCTGGTACTCAACAGGCTCCCTCCCCAAACTGAACCAAAAAATCCCATTCTACTCCACACCATCCGTGTACCCCACACCCTCCGTCTACTCCCCTCCCTTCGTCTCGAACACACCGCCCGGTACTCAACAGGCTCCGCCTAGACCTCCGCCTCCAACGCAACACCGGATACTCCACAGGCTCTTCTTTCCCTTCCGCACAATCCGTCTCCAAGACGTTGCCAGCTCAGTCTCCGTCTTTCACTCATTTACGCTCACACACACACACCTCACTCTTGTACACCCACACACACATACGCAAAGACCCATACACCCTTCTTCCTTCTTGGATCGTCCAAGAGGAAAAGGGGTTCATCGTGGGTTCAGGGACCTATAGCTACATATATGTATATATACACCTACATACACATTTATGTGTATGTGTGTACGTATATGTATGTATGTATATAATTCGGGTCGTCGCCCTGGTTATGTGTTTCGGGACAAAGAAGAAACGGGCGGGTGAGATACGGATGCGGGCCATTGCGGCGGCAGGGGCGGTCGTGAGACGTCCCCTACCCGACCCCGAACGTACCTTTGGCCGAAGGCCGCATTTATAACATTCTCAGAGCGAGCGTCTGGAGGACACGAGCAGGCTGGATGGACAGTGACTGAACAATGCAAGAGGCAGCGGCGGCGGCGAGGCGACAGGGGTACTGAGCCGCGACGGCGGTTCGATTCAGACCTGTCTCGTCGCTCCCTTCAAGGATGAGGTGCGGGTTGCCAGTCTTGCTACAAAAATCACGGCACCCCGAACATGTCTTTTCGAGCGGCAGCGTGACGGCAGCACCCCACGCAGATAGTGGTGGCCTTTTTGTAGGGCGTGCAGTACTGGCACTGGTGTAACACAGACTTGCGACAGAGGGGCGACTTACAGAGACGAACCAGCGCTGGGCCAGACCACAATAGTGAGGTCTGAGGAATCTCAAGACATACTGGGATACGGGCGGCAACGCAAGCACGGGTCAGTCTGACGGTGAATATGTAAATAGCGTTGCCGGCATCAAGTCGAGCCTGCACACAAGGGCTCACATCTGGGAGGCCCATGGGGTGGAGCGAGGGGCGGGGCGGCCGCCGGAGCGCGCGCGCCCAGCTCGCGCGCGGCGCGCAGCCAGATAGCCCGCGCCGCACGAGAGGCCACTCAGCCGAGGACAACGGACTGGAATGCCGATGCGGCGCGGTCCTCCAGCGGACTGCGGCCCCAGTTAGAAACCGAAGCCTGCGAAACCCACGGCGTGCATCGCCCGAGCGATCGCGCCGGCGCCGCAGAACAGCTCGAGCACGAGACGCCGGCGAAGACGACAACCAGGAGCGGCAGCCCGCTGATGCTGTCTCCGCAAGTGCTGTCGGATGGCCTCTGGGCCGCCTGAGGCCGCCACGGCGCCGCCGCGGGGCGCCTGCGCATCCGCCGGGGGGCGACGGCTGGCGTTCCGAGCAGGCCGGCGACCGCGGCCAGCGCGCGGTCAGTCGTCAGCGGCGCGGGCGGGAAGCCGTCGATGAGCTCGACAAGGTGGGCCTCGACGAACGCCCCGGGCACGTCCAGCAGCTTCGTCATAATGGCGTGGCGGTCGAGACTCTCGGCGGGCCGCCAGCGTCCGCGACGCTGACCCATCAGGAACGCCCTCTCGTGCGACAGCATGTCGCCCGAGGCCCCGCTGCAGAGGCGCGGCCGCGCAACGGGGGCACCTCGCGGCAGACCTGGGGGATGAGCTGCGGCAGCGATCGAGCCCGCCCCTAGCGGCAGGGCGAAGAGCGCGGCGGTCTGGAAGGCCGCCCGGCGGGGCGCGAGCGAACGCTTCCGATCGAAGAGGATGCTTTCGTCGTCGCGCCCGCCCTGTTGGACTCCTGGCCGCCCTCGCGAAGGGCGAGGCCGCAGAGTCGGCGGGGCGCCCCGGCAGCGGCGGCGGGTGGCCCCGCGCGGCGCCCGCGCGCCTCTGCCGCCCCGCTCGGCCCGGGGGGGCAGGCGAAAATGACAAGGGTGCAGATGGCGAGCAAGCGACGCGCGAACGCGACCCGCCTCGGCCGCGGGGGGCGCGAGAGAAGCGGGGCCGCCTGGGCCCAGGCCGCAGCTGCGCAACGGGCCCGCGCTCGCCGCTAGGAGCGCGTGCCAGATGTTCCCGCCGCTGCCGAGGAGGGGCCCGCAGTCCGCGCGCATCGCGACGGTCGAGTCGAGGACGGCATGACCGGCCAAATCCAGGCGGGGCCGTGCACAGAAACTCGCGATGGCCAGCAGCGCCCCACGGCGGAGCTTCTTGGTCGAAGGCCGCGCCGCGAGCCACCCCAGTGCCGAGGGCCCCGGGACTGGCGGCGCCGGAGCTGCGAGCCCCTGGGCAGAGCCCGCTCTCGCACCCTGCAGCGCCGGCGAGATGGGCGCGGCCCGCCCCCTCGAAGCCGCGGCGGCCTGGAAGAGGAGCCGCAGCGGCCAGCGCCGCCGGGCGGCCACGCAGCCCTTCGCCAAACGGCGCAGGCGCCGGGCGGGGGCCTGAGAACCATCCTGCGCGCCCGCGGCTGCGGCCGTCGGCTGGGCCAGCATCCGACGAGATCCACCCGGCGGACGAGGTCGAACCGGCGGCGAAAGAGAGAGCGCAGATCCTGCGGAGGGAACTCTGGGGGCGCCTGCTGCGAGCCCGCGAGCCGGGCCCTGTCCGACTGCTAACGTCAAGGGCGCGTTGTCCGTGAAGAAGAGGAATCGGACACCGAATGCCGAAGCGTAGACCTTAAAGGATGTGGGTGCCCGAGAACGACGACTGCCCACCCTTTCCAGAGCCAGGGCGTTGGCCTTGCTGTCGATGTGCACGGCAGCGATCGAGCCCCGGGCCCTCTCCTGAGCGAAACGCGCCAGGACCTCCTCGAAGTCGACGGGCGGCCGAAGGTTGAGCAGTGAGGGGCCCTTCGCATCGAACCCCTCGTCGCCCTCGATACCGACGTCCCCGAAGACCGAGTGGTCGAAGCCCAGGGCGTCGTTCACGCAGGCGGCGTTGACGTCAGTCTGTCCGATCCCACCGACAGTGCGAGCTCCAGCCTGGGCGCCCTTTATTCGACTCTGCATCTCCATTGTTCGGCAACTCGGCCAGTGGCGCCGACGAGGCCTCTTAGGGCGCGGCGAGCAAAGCGCGCCCGAGACCCAGCGGGGGGCGCATGCGCGAGCGACACGCTCGCGCCACGGGGCGCGCAGGTCGGCCGCACACGAGAACAGCGGGTCGCGAATCATTTGGAGCTCCCTCCGCGCAGCCGGCCAGAGGGGCACGGCCGCGGGCCCGGCGGCCTGGGCGAAGGCGCACGCGGCCCCCAATGCGCGCAACATCTCGCGCCGAAGGAGGAGGGCCCGGGCGACGCGGTCATCGGGCGCCCGCGCGAAGAGGCCGCTGCGCCGACGGGCGCCGCGGATGGCAGCAGCGCGGAGATGTCAGATGTCGCGCGTCCGAAGGCTGAGCCGGCGCCCCTCGCGCAGCGACGGCCCCAGGAAGTCGCGCCTCGTGGACAGCGAGCCCGCGCCGCTGCAGGTCGCGCGCGATGGCCTGCAGCTGCTGGGGCACCCTGGGCGGGGGGCCGCCGAGGACAAAGCGGTTGTCCACGTAGCCCGCGCCAGCGAGCGAGTCTGGGTCACTCAAGATCTGGCAGCCACTGTTGCCGTCGGCAATCAGGTTCTCTGCTGCGAGCCCCGATCGGAGCAAGGAAGTCGTCTGCGCGGACTGGCGAAGGTGCAGGGCCCAGCTGAAGCCCATCGGGAGCGCGACCACACGCGGCAGCGGCAGCTCCTCGTCCAGCGCGCCCGCCTCGACGCAGCCGAAGGGCACCAGGCGCTTCGCTTCGACCGGGCGCAGGCCGAAGAACTCCCCCATCCCCGCCGGCACAATCGCGCGGGAGATGGCGACGTCCAAGCCAGCCGAAGAAACGCTGAAGCGGACGTCGCCGGCCTCGAGGCGGCCGCGGGCCGACGCCGAAGGCAGCTGGGTCCTATTGGAGCGAGGCGCATGTCGCGTGAAACCACACTTGGACTGCAACGCGGCCACGATCGCGACCCATCAAAACTATGTCACCGCGTTTGATTGTTCCTCCATGCTCGTTGTGCGCTGCAATGGTCGAGACTGCTGCGTGCGTGCCTGGCCGCAGCTGATGCAAAGCACTCAACCGACGTTTGATTGCAGCTGTGGCGCACTCGAACGCGCGCTCCAGTGACAACCCGCGGATGCTCTGTATATCGTGCATATGATGAGCCGTGAGCTGGATCATTACAGCCTTCTCGGGCCTCGTCTTGCACGGGCGGTCCTTTGCAAATAGTTTGACATGTTTGTGTCTCCGCTCTTGGACAAAACATGATAAAGCACCGTGCCTCTCAAACATAGCAGCTACATGGATGGCAATGTGATGCGTATACACCCAATACATGGCACCATATGCGCGCTGGTGAAGCTCCAAATGTTTCCACACTGCTGACTCAACCTCGTCGCGTGTGCATGGCAATCGCCTCGACGCGCAGAGAATGACATCCACGGCGCCACATGACGCCAGCATGATTGCTATCTGGTCTGCGACTGCATCGCATGATGGTGCGTTGACAATGACTTGCCTGATGTATAGAGCCAGCACGGGAATCGCAGATAGCTCTTGCGAGGCACTCGCCTGGAAGTCTCCCGTTTCCCAGACTGTTGCAGCAGAGTGGTGTTTGGATGGCCATGTCCACTTCGCGAAGTAGTCGTGGAGGTCGTCGGCGCTGCACGGTTTCTTGAAATCTTTGCGCTCTAGGAGGGCCCTGGCTTCCCGATCAAACATGCCACCAGAGAAATGTACGTGCATCCAACCGAAGCAGAGGAATGTCATCGCCAAGTATCTAAGAAACGGGTCCAGTGCGACATGTCTTGGATGGGAATTCCAACCTTTCACCTGCGTGACAGATGTGCATAGCGCGTCTGTGAGCTCGTCTCGCTGGTACTTCTCCCAATCAGGGCGCAACCTCTCCAAGATCGCGACGACTGTCGCGTCGGTGTTGTGCACGAGTTTGCTGTTGCCAAGGCAGGTATTATCACCGTATGTCCCCGAACTGTCGAATTGTGTGTAGCCGAATTTCTTGTTAAGGACGTTCCTGCAAATTGCGCAGAGCTTAGAGCCAGCATGCTCCCTGTTCATATGAAGCTCCCATCACTGCCTCCTCGTCTCCTATAGCACGCGCCAATCTCGCAACTATCGTTGCGTACGTTGTTGCGTCACCAAACGCAGAGACATCCAGCGCAACCCCCGTTGCCCCAACGTTAACGCCACCCGATTTTTTACAGTTAAAAAAGCTCGCTGAGCCTCATGCGGATAGATTGCCCGATGCCCCCAGGCATATCTTTTACCTTGGCAACGCGTAAGGTGCTGAGGGTGAACCATATAGCTTCGCGTTGCAAGTGTTCGCCGAATTCGGCAAAAGACCAGTACACAGCATGCATGCCACGGTAGTCTTTGCCTTTCGCGAGAGGATCGCGCGGCGATGAACCACCGAAATAAAAAAAAATCTGCCAAGGCACAGCTAAAGAACATTGGTGTTTTTGCAACTGTTGGCGCATCAATGACCTGAACGGCCCGCTTTCTTGCATATGGCGCACAAGAACGCCCCTGGGTTACACGCCCAATTCGCAAATGTGCCCCCATCGTTATCGTCGCCAACAGGCGTCTGCATGCCATTCAATCTAAGGCCATATGTGTTACGGTCATTGACCACATCTTTCTCATATGCCCTATATTTGGGACCCCCGCGAGACAGCGTCTGGCAACCCATTGTCACGAACGTAAGTGAGCACGTGAGACAATGCTGCCTGGGAAACATACGGGCCGCGGTGGACCTCAACTAATGCCTCGGAGTGCGTTCGGGACCGCTTCGGCCGCGGACCCGTCGCCCTACTAGCCAAAATGCTTACGGACTGATGCGGTATGCGACCGCAACGCAGTCGACACGACTGAGACAGGCTGCGGCGATCGCACCGTAGTTGTTTTACACCACAGATGCACAAGCGAACACATCGCTGCAACAACCAACGATGAGATGCGCTGGCCTACGACCGATCGGACCACGCCTCAGCGCGCGAGCGCACGCCAGGGCCCCACTTGATCCTCCTGTCGCCCCGCCTGACTACGGTGCGATATACCTGCTTGTCGTTCTGGGCCATGACGTAGCCAGCCCTGTAGTGGAGGTTCCCCGCCTTCGCAGGCGGCGGCAACACCTTCGGCTTCGCGACGTGGCTTGAGGGCCTCTTCGCGACGACATTGCCCGTGCTATTGCCCGTGCTCTTGCTGCCCTTGCCGTTTCCCTTGCATGTGCTATGGCCTTTGTGCTTGTGTTTGATGTCCGTGCCCTTGCCATTGCCCGTGCTCTTCGGCTGCTCCGCATCCCCTGATGCATCTGCTTCGGCGGCATCGGCGACCGCGTCGCCAGCCGCGGCGGGGCGCTCGCGCGCGGCCGCCGCCGCGGCCGCCGCCTTCGCCTTGGTGGCGAGAAGCTCGCACAGGGCGGCCTCCTTGTCGCTCAGGTTGGATCGGGCTCTTCGCCATCAACTGGTGGCTCGGCCTCCGCCGACTTGCCGGGCGTTGGCTCCTCGCGAGGCGGGCGCCTCGCCTGGTGGCTCCAGAGGGCAGCCCCCTGAAGACGCCCCTGCGTGGACCCCTGTAGACGCCCCTGCAGACCCAGCTGCATGTCCCCCATGGAGTGCCACATTGGCGAAGAGCGCCGTGGCCAGCTGCCCCCCGAACATGTTCTGGCACATCTGCATCTGCCCGCCAACCGTCGCAACTGACATCGCGGCCTTGGCGCGGGGGGGGCGCGACGGGCTCAGCGGTGGTAGTCTTCCTGGTCTTGCTGGAAGACCCTCGCACGAACTCGGGCTCGTCGGCGCCCATGTCCTCCATGCATGGGCCTTCGGCGTTGTCATGCGCCCCTCCCCACCATGCCTCGCTGCGCATCAGGCCGACGGTGTCGCAGCCCCAGATCGTCCTGCACCCGCGTTTAGCCCGCGCTTTCGCAGTGACAGTTGCGCCCAGCTTCTTCTTCACATCCTTCAATAATTTCATCCACGCACCTGAATTGTCACATTTTCCAACGACATGTGCCACCACAGCCGCTTCTCAAGCCTTACTTTATCAGATAATCTACGCACACCAATTAGCGCGGCACGGTTGACCGCAATGATTACGCACGCCTTCTCGGATACGCCCCCCCTTCAACTTAGCGAGCTCAGTCGCTGTGATGCATTTAGAGAAGATGGCTACCTCCTGCCACTTCTTAGAACCGCTGGTGTATCCCAACGAACCAATATTGTTACCAACGGCCGAACAAAGCCGGGCAAGCTATCGCGAGCTCCATTGTCCCAGCGCATTGTCTCGAATGGAATTCGCGAAGAGTGACGCGTCATCGGTGCTCAACCCAGCAGCCCTTGCCACCGTCGTGGCAGCCCGTGGCAGCTGTCCTTGCCAAAGCTGTAGCAGCCACCGACGCGGCCCTTGCCTCCGTCGTGGTAGCCACTGCCCTACGACAGGTTGGCCTCGCGCCACACGCGCTGCGCCTCCCTCCACGCATTCGCGTGGAGCCTGTTGTTCCACTCGATGTTCTTCAGCTGCTGGTAGTCGTAGCCGTCGAAGCCCTCGACCAGCTATTTCACCGCTAAGGCCTCGGCGAAGCGAATGTGCTTGCCGCCGCGCGGCCGCGGGGCGCAGTCGTCGTCGCCGCCCTTGTGGCCCCTGCCCTTGCCGCCGTCGTAGTAGCCCCTGTGGCCGCTGCCCTTGCCACCGTCGTAGTAGCCCTTGTGGTCGCTGCCCTTGTCGCCGTCGTGGCCGCTGTCGCGGTAGCCGACGTCGTTCTGGCTGCTGCCGTAGTAGCGGCCACGCTTGCCGTAGTAGCTGCTGCTGTCGTGCTTGCCAACGTGCTTGCCACCGCTGTGGTAGTAGTCATCGTGCTTGCCACCGCTGTGGTAGTAGTCATCGCCCTTGCCACCGCTGTAGTCGTCGCCCTCGCGCTCGTAGTAGCGATAGCGCTTGCATGGGCGCTACTTCGGCTGTGGCTCCTCACCGTCGTAGTCGCAGCCCCTGCCGCCGTCGTAGGCGCTGTCCTTGCCGCCGCTGTAGTAGCCCATATCGCTGCCCTTGCCCCCGTCGTGCGCGCTGCCCTTGCCACCGTCGTAGTAGCCCATGTCGCCGTGCTCGTCGTCGTCTTGAACGAAGTGCTGCAGGCCGTGCATCTGGTTCCTGCTTGGGCTTATCGCGGGCGCCATGTCGAACAGGTCGAGCAGCTGGTCCGCCGCGCAGTGCCTCACGTGCTTCGGCGGCGGGGCGGACTGCGGCGGCCGCGGCGCCTTGTGCTTCGCCTCAGGCGGCACCGCAGACTGCCGCGGCCCGAACTTCGGCTTAAGCCGCAGCGGCGGCGGCGGCGCTGGCGGCCGCGGCGCTGGCTGTGGCTCGGCAGCACTGCCGCCGCGGCGGCGGCGGTTGAGGTCCTCCGCCGCGTCCAGGAGGAGCGCCACCGCCGCCTCGTCCATGGCGCCGGTGCTGCTGCGCGTGGTGCGCTGCTGGTTGCGCGGGTGCTGCTGCGCGCGGTGCGCTGCTGGTTGCGCTGGCGGGGCTGCGCGCGGCGCAGCGCCGCGCTGGCGCGAAGGCCCAGCGCTTGGGCCTGAAAAGTGGCAACGGATGAGGTTATGGAGGTAAGGCTGCTGAGGATAGTCGATGCAATCGTATACAACATGCGTGCGCTGTCCTTTTGCTGCGCCATGCAACTACCCCATGCGCTGTACCGCAACGCATGCGTGTTGCTATACTAGCTGCATGCACCCCTTAATACAGAAGTGAAACACTACGGGCGGCCGACGACAGAATGCGGGCGACGGGCGACGGGCGCCGACGACGGACGCCGACGACGACGACGACGACGACGGCGACGACGGAGGGGTCCACCGCCGTTCGCGCTCAATTCCGAGGCCCTGCAGGGCCACGTCCCCCCGCGGCCCTCCCAGGGCCCATCGGGGACATCCATGTGCCATGGGTCTCGAGGTCCCTCGAGGACCATCTCGGTGATGGCGCCGCATTCGACGAGGGGATCCTCGATGCCATCGCGAGGTCAGCGATTTCGGCGGCGTGCGCCGAGCTGAACGAGGAGCTTGGAATGAAAGGAGAACGGAGGGGATGCGAAGGGGTGGATGGAGAGGGTTCATAGCACATACCCCCATAAGGAGCTGAAGCGCCAGTGCCAGCGCGCAGACGACGCAGAGCGCGAGACGAAGAAGCTGCAGCTAGAGATGCGCGACAAGGGCTACGGCGATGACTACTACCAGAGCGGTGGCGACAGCAGCGGCCACAAGGGCGGTGACGACGGCCGCGAGGGCGGTGGCGACAGCAGCGGCCACGAGGGCGATGACTACTACCACAGCGGTGGCAAGGGCCGCGACGACGGCTACTACGACGGCGGCAAGGGCAGCGACATTGGCTACTACGACGGTGGCAATGGCAGTGACGACGGCTACTACGACAGCGGCAAGGGCTATTACGACGGCGGCAAGGGCAGCGATGGCTACTACGACTATGGCAAGGGCAGTAATGGCTACTACGACAGCGGCAAGGGCTACCACGACAGCGGCAAGGGCAGCAATGGCTACTACGACAGCAAGGGCTACTACGACGGCGGCAAGGGCAGCGATCAGCAAGGGCTACGACGGCAGCAGACGAAGTACATCGAGTGGATCAAGAAGAATTGTATGCAGGGCGGCAACTATGACAGTGGCAAGGGCAGCGGCTACGACGGCGGCAAGGGCTACTACGACGGCGGCAAAGGCTACCACGATGGCGGCAAGGGCTACTACGACGGCGGCAAGGGCTACTACGGAGGCGGCAAGGGCAACACCCGCGACGGTGGCACGGGCAGCGACACGGGCTACTACGACGGTGGGGGCATCGACTGCGACGGTGGCAAGGGGGGCGCCTACGACGGCGGCAGGGACAGCGGCAATGGCATCGCCTGTGGCAAGGGCATCGACGCCCGCAGTGACAAGAGTGCGGACGACAGCATCGTGAGCGCTGTCGCGAGCAAGGTCACTGGCGCTTCTGACTCAGATGTGATGGTGCACGATTCTGGCACCCCAGAATCTGATAGTTCGGACTGGTGCTCGATGAGCGAGATAGAAAACAAAAAAGAGACGGATGGGGGGGAGAAGGGAGTCAGGCGGTGAGCGAGCGAGCGCGTGCTAGTCGCGATCACTCGGCCGCGTTCTCTGGATCGACGCCGCGCGCAGGCGAATCTTCTCCAGGTTGGTCAGCGCGCGAACCGTCGCCATCATCATCGTCGCCCATATCGTTCCCCTCGGTGGCAGGTGTGATGTTGTCCCGAAGACTTTGTGCAGCTTGAGCGATGTAGACTGGTTCCCAATCGTCGACTTTAGACTGCACCCGTTGCGGCACGCCGTCTGTACAACGTATCGTCATGCACACTGTTTTGCGACGCTTGCCGCAAAATACGCCAGTGACGCCAGACGTGGACCTGGCTCGCTTCCCTCGGTCATGCATGCCGATCGCTGCAGCCACCGCTGCAACGCGCACGTACTCCATAGCAGCAGGCACACACTCGATTGAGACCTTCTTGCACGCCTATAACTCGAACAGAAACGTCAACGTAATAGCATCGTTATTCAAGTGCTGGCCGCCGTGCGTGCACTCCACCGCTGGGAACGATGCAGTCGCGGTCTCTGGCATCAGAGGTGCATTGAGTATACCCCGATTGATCTTCACGATCGGGGCCTTATCGGCATCGTCCTGAAGCAACGGGTCGGTCTCTTTCATGTGTTGCCAGATCGCACCGTCACATGCGGCGCCCCTCGTCTTCATCAGACCACCAACGAAACCATTGTGCGCTAGGGGAGCGCGTGACTTTGGGGGGTTCGGGGCTCCGATGAAGTTCTGAAGCTTGCGATCGCTCTTCGACAGCTCCAAGAATAGCGAGCCAGCCGCTTGGATAACCTGTCTGGGGGCCCATGGGTCTTTCAATGCCCCCCCCCCCCCCCCCCCGATGACAGTGCGCATGTGCACTGTCACGGGCATGATGGCAAAGCCTCGAATAGAAAGGCCCGCAGACAAGGCAACGATTGCCGCAGTCCGCGCGGCATGCGAGTGGCAACTCATGGCAATGCGTTTGCCGGCATGGGAGGGTGGAGCGACGTTTTGCACATAGCCAGATTGCAATCGAACGCGTGTTTATAAGTACTGCATAGCTGTATGCATGCATCATCACTTCCTAGACTTCTTCACTGCGGGCGCAGGCGCACCCTCGGCCTTGCGCTTTGGCATTAGCGATGTCAGCGGTGCGAGCAGCGCGTCTCCCTTCGCGACGTCGCCCTTGTTGGTCAGCACCTGCGCAGACACAGACGGTATCACATCGGACTTCATAGTCGCGACCTTCATGTTTGCATTGGGTTTTTGGGCCGACTCCTGCGCGAACCAAAATGGAATGATTAAGGAGCCACGGGCCCTTGCCAGCCCCCGTATTCCCGCATTCGCCTGCGCCTCGGGCATCTTCATGCCGCCAGTGGGGAGCAGCGCGATGTTGAAAATGGTGCCGCTGAGGTCCTTGTATGACTTCACAAACACGCTCCCGTTTGGTGAGTCTTCGTTGTGTCTGTTCATGGCGATGCTCGCAGTGAGTGGGACAAGCACTATCTCTCCCTCCTGCTTTGAATGCACGCGTGGTAGTGATAGACCGATACTTAACAGGCGATGTTAAGCCAGTAATGCCCTTCAAGCAATCTGAATGCTGGGCGTGCATGTCGTCCAAGGCGACGCTGATTTTCGCCTCCTCAATTGACCGCTGCCAGTCGACGCTCATCATGGGGCCGTGGTCAGCACACTTTTCGATTGCGCCCTGGGAAAGATGGGAGTGCGTGGGGGTGGTGGTGTGTGTGTGTGCGTGTGTGTGCGTGTGTGTGTGTGTGTGTGTGTGTGTGTGCGTGTGTGCGTGTGTGTGTGTATGTGTGCGTGTGTGTGTGTGTGGGGGGGGGGGGGGGGGGGCACGCGAGAGGCGTAGCACTGGATGAGTGAATGGATTGTAAAACATACATAGAGCGGGGGACACATCGACAAAGAGCGAGCGGGGGAACGAGAGAGAGATGTGGTTATTAGATATGTATAGAGACGGAGAGACAGATGAAATAGAGGACGGGGGTATATATATATATAGGGAGAGAGATAGAGAGAAAGAGAAAGAGAGAGAGAGAGAGAGAGATGTCGTCAAAACAATTGAAGGTCGGGTTGCGACGAAATCGCATGCTGTCCTGTCCTTAGTCTTGCTCAAGACGTATTTCCCATTTAGCATCTCGTCACTGCTCTCAACCACTGTCTTACTCCCGATCGCCAACTTCACGCCCTTCGCATCGACCCCAACGAACTCGAACGCGCTGTCCCTGTCGCCACCCATCGCCAAGCAGAGCTATGTTTTCGACACGGAGCCTCTCTCCGACAACGTATCTGCCTGGTTGGGCCATGCGCCTGTCGCAGTATACTCCTTCACGCCCGAGCTTGTAGCTGTCTTGGGCGCTTCTGCAGGGGCGGCCTTGACCCCCCATGGGCTTTCCACTAGTTTGCCCACATGCGTTGCCACCGCAGTACAGAAGCTGGCGCCGATATCTGGCAACGTTTTGGCGCTCCCCAATCGTTCATCTGGTTTGATGAATACGAAGTTCACGACACGCACATCAGTCAACCCTGCGATGGTACCGCATGCGAGCGTGTCTGGCGCAACGCCTTGTCGGTTTGCGACCTCTCGCACCTTCTGCAAGAACTCATCCGCATGCAGCACAATTGTAGCCTTCTTGTCACCCGACAGCGCGGGCGCGTCACCTGGCCTTCGGGGCATAGGATGGCCATCCCTGGCGTAATTGCCACTCGCGGCCACCATGGCTTTCATGCGTGCGAGTTTGAATGCCACCGCAGCCCCCTCGCTTTTGATCGCCACTTCGGCGGGGCCCTTCGCGATGGCGCCTGCGACCACGCACTGGGCAGTTAATTGCCGTGAGGAGCCCCGCAATTCTTTGAAGAAAATTGGCTCGCCCAGACCGCCCGACATCTCTTTCGCATGCGTTGCCAATCCGTCGATTTCCCCAAGGAAGAAGGAACCCGCGCGAGTCGCCTCTTGAATGACCCTCGGCCAATCGACCTCGCCTCCTTGGTGAGCCAAACGGTTCGCAATTGATGCGATCTTGAACTTCAGGCCCAATCGGGACTCGCAGCGCGCGATCTGTTGCCCCGCATTGCCTGCTTCCCGGGCAAGGTTTGAAATCCATGGGAAAGCTTTGGCACATTCATACCGAAAGACCTTCCATTCAATGCCCTCATCGCAAGCCTTTTGCGCAGTCGGGCTGCGCCCCCCTCAACCTCTTCATTGAAAGAAACCAATATTGTGAAATCCAATCGAATCGTTATGGTTGTTTCTGCGGCGCGGGAACTTCTGCATGTGAGCAACGCAACCCCATGCTCGTATGTCCACGCGCGTAGCTGGCGAATTTAGCTTCGCATTCATATAGAAGCATTTGGCCAACATAATCTGTCATTATATTGAGCCTGTTCGGAATTCCACGCGCGCTGGATTTTGAAGGGCCGAGTTCTCGAAACCGTTCATGGATATGTTTGCGATGAGATCTAGCACATCGCTCCGAACAACCCAATCTCCATACCTGTTTTCCATGCACGCGAACATGTCCTGATGCAATCAATGCCAGGCCGCTGCGCTATGGTGCATGCCTCTTCGAACAAAGAAACAACGGGGGCGTCTGGCTGCCCATATGCAGCCTTGATTTGCTGCATCTCCTCAGCTCACGCTTGGAGGTCATGACGCCTCGCGTGAAAACCGCCTCTGTTGAGCCAAAAGCCTATACTGGGCATGCATATATGCAAAGGAGCATTGCAACCTTGCAATATGCACCCTTCGAAATTCACGAATGCATTGCACCGATCGCACTCTTGATGGGGGGTGGTGGTGGCGGTGGTGTGGTGGTGGGGGGGGGGGGGGGGGGCAGGCAAACTTCCAGCAACGCCATGCTAAAAACGAATGGCAACAATCTAAATACATAGATAAACTTATACGCCAGGGAAGAAAGCCTACACGCCATCGTTTTCCAACATATGTTAATTTAGCAGAAGTGCCAACTTTTCTGACTCCGCGTAACTATACTTAACTAGAGGGGCCAAGTTAGCGAAGTTAATAAGGTCGTAACCTATTTATACCAAACCATACTTACTTATATCAGACTCATAGCATAGTTATAACATGATTATAACTCACGGTAGCACTCGCTAACCACGCCGATCCTTTAGGTGGGGGGGGGAGGGGTTCGAACCGGCAATGACCCCCCCCCCCCCGGTTTTCCCGAGGGGGGGGAAAGGGTTGGAACCGGCAGTGGCCCCCCCGGTTTTCCGCCAGCAGCGGTAGAACGCGCTCTTTCTGATCGCGACGACGACGATGACAGCGTTTTCGCGTCGGTCATGAAGGTTCTGGAAGGAATTCAAAATGCGCGCGCGGCAGCCGCGCGAGGGTGGCTCGCATGGTATTATTGAAACGGATCGTGCCACCCCAGCACGCGCGCAAGGGCATTCGACCGATTTCGACATGCTCGCGCGCGGAGCCCCTGTGGTAGCATGTTTTAAACAGGTTGGATAACGCATGGATTTCTTGAAACTCGGCAAGGCCGCGCGCGCGCTTTTGTTGAAAATCCGCGTTGCGAGACCCTGGGTTGTTGTATGTTTGTCTGACACTCGAATTTGAAATCCGTCCGCAACCTGTGGTTTGTTTGGGGATTCCGGCACGCCGTGTGGACTTCATGTCATCTGTTGAAAAGAGATTCTTGAAAACTTATGATTGTTGCCAGGGGACCGACGAGGGGGCCGATCCCGGCCGAAATGGGAAAGCATGAATTCTTGGAAGGATTGACAATGGGTCAGAATCCTAGGGATTTTGCATGGGCTCCCGAGGAGAGAGTAAGTCGGGAGGGGGGGGGGGGGGGGGGCGGGTGCAACCTATATCCTTAAAAAATAAAAAATAAAGAAATCGACGTGCTGCCCTGTTGTGAAATCCACCCATGTTCGCAGTGTGTTGTCAACTCCACTCCTCGCGCAATCACCCCACCCACCCGCCCGCAACTTGGCGTGCAAAACTCCAGCGCCAGAGATTGCGATGAGTGCGCGCCGCTGGCCGATGCAAGCTTGCGGCCGCGCCAGCCCGCGCATGCTCGCATGCGCAGCGGCCAGCTAGTGCGGCGCGGCCGCCGCGGCCGCGGCGGGGCCGACCGCTGGGCACTTCCAAGCAGGCACTTGACTGGGCGAGGTATCATGGCGACGCCGACGCCGGAAGACACGATGATGAAAGTAGCGGTGATGACGACAAGGCCAATGACGGCGCCGACGTTGATCACGCCCACCGATACCGATGACGAGGTCCTCGCGTCGGCGGTGCGAGTTCGACGCGCGCGCGCGGCCGACGCGCTCGGGTGCCCCACGTGGCATCAGTTGAAGCGGGTCGTGGGTCGCGCCCCCCCCCCCCCCCCCCGCCCGAGCACGCGAACAAAGGCGATCGGATGAGTTCGACATGCGGCGCGATAAGCCCGTTTGGAGAAATGTGATGTCAGCGTTGAGAAATCTGTGGTCTTCTTGAGAATGCACTGAAGAGCGAGCGCAACAGTTTGTTTGAATACTGGTGTTGCACAATCATGTGTTGTTTATGTTGTCGGGGTACTCGTCTTTGCAATCTCGGCAACACGCAGGCGTTGTTGCAGGATTTCGGCACGCGCGCGCCGCGACGACACGCGCGCATGCACTTCGCCCCGTTTTTTTTTTTGGGAAGGATTCCTGCGACAGCTCACGCGCAAGGGCGTCTGAACGACTGCGCTTGTTGTTCCGTAGCCATTTGGGCTCAAGCCAGCTCGGCTCAAGCTTGCTTGGGCGAGGGATGGTCACGGGGGGGGGCCCTCTGCGGTTCCCCCGTTCGCGGCGCGAGCGAGGCGAGGCGGCGCGGCGCGCCCGAGCGGCTGCGGATGCGGCCGTGCGCCCTGGAGGCTGCTGGCGAGGCCCAGACCCGCCTGCGCGTGGTGGGGGCCGCCCTCGACTTGCTCGTCGGCGTGCCTGGGCTGGCGGGTCGGGTCCAGGCGGTAATCCCGGCACTGGCTGCGCTTGCGCGGGGTGAGGAGCCGACCTGGTTGGAGCGGCTACGGCGCAACGTGGCGCCCCATGCCGAGGCCGACGGGGTGCTGTCGATCGCCTCCGCTGCGGCAGCACCCCTCAGGAAGGCCCAGAAGGGTCAACGCCTGGGGTCGCAGGAGAAAGGTGCCCGCAGTGTGGGCGACCACGGCGTTTGTGTCTCTCGGCTAGGTGGCCTGGACATCGACGTGGAGATCTGCGAGGCTGAGCCGCTGCCGAAGCTCATGGGCGGTCTGCCGCTGCGGAGGCGCACGCCACTGAGATCTTCGGCCGAGCCATCCTGCTTGCGCGACTTCGAGGGCATACGGTGCACTTGCGGCGCAGTGGCGTTTTCTTCCTGCTCCGTGGCCGCCGCCCTCGGGGCGCAGAAAAGGTCCCTGGAGGTACTGCAGGCTGTGCGCCGCTGCCTCCCGTCTTGGGACGTGCTAGTGCAGAGCTTGGTGCTGGCGGTCGTGCCAGCGTGGACGGCTTGGCTGGTGCCAGCGATGCTGGCCCTTCGAGGCCGTCTACGCGTGGACCCGTCGAGTTTGCCGACGACGTCGTGCCGCACCTGGACGGCAGCAGCGTCGTCAGCGACGACATGGAGCCGCCCCTGGTCGCGGACAGCGTCGACTGCGCCGAGGGCGAGGGCCACTCGAGCTCAGAGGGCGTGTTCGTTTCGTTCCTGGACGGTTTCTCGGTGGCGGCGGTGGCGTGTGCGGCCAAGGGGCCGAAGTCGGGAGTTGAGTCACTCCTGGACTTGGCCGAGGCCCGCGCCCTCGGCGTCCGCCTCGGAGGTGCAAGTTGTCCAGTTGCCGAGGAGCGTCAGCGGCTCCTCGATGTTCTTTTGGACCGTGCGCGTTGCATGACGCGGCCCAAGAGTGAAGAGTGAGGCGGGCAGTTGTAGTTTGTGTGTAGATCTGCTCTCGCCTGTGGTGCCGCGCGGTGAAAGCCCAGTGCGGCCCCCGCGGCGAGAAGCGGCCCTAGACGGCCCCTCTCGGGAGAGCGTGGCTTTTTTTGTTGGCCTTTTGGCCCCACCACTCCGCCTTGAAGGCCCCGTCTTTAACTTTAACTTTAACGACTGCGTTTGTTAGCATGTTATGATAAATGGTTGAAAAAGCGAGTGGTTGCTTAAGAGCATGTAAGAGCGCGAGCGCAGGCGTTTGCTTTAAAAATCATTGTTGTGAAACGTTGTTGTTCTTGGTTTCGTGATGGTCGAGTTTGAGATCCTTACGACGCCTGAGTTGTTGTCGTAAGGGTTCGGGCATGCGCTCGACGACGCCCGCGTGTGCACTGCGTCATACGTCTTCGGAAGCGGTTCATGAAAACGGATGATATTTGATAACCAAACGCGCAGGCATAACTTCTTGGAAAAAGGATGAGGGGGAACCGTTGCCATGTGGGCTGGGATGTTACGAATTCATATTTCGGATGGACGGTTGGACGAAGTCATACGCAAATTGCAATACATTATCCCGGTGCGACCCTACCTAGGAATTGGAACCCCTAGGAAAGCAGCATTAGTAATAGCAGTAACGCTAAGCTAAAGCTAAGCTAAAACTGAGCTGAAGCTAAGCTAAAGCTAAGCCACAGCTAAGCTAAAGCTAAGCTAAAGCTAAGCTAAAGCTGAGCTGAAGCTAAGCTAAAGCTAAGCTAAAGCTGAGCTAAAGCTAAGCTAAAGCTAAGCTACAACTAAGCTAAAGTTAAGCTAAAGCTAAGCTAAAGCTAAGCTAAAGCTAAAGCTAAGCTACAGCTAAGCTACATCTAAGCTACAGTTAAGCTAAAGCTAAGCTAAAGCTAAGCTAAACGCTAAGTGAAAAGCTAAGCGAAACGCTAAACTAAAGCTAAGCTACCGCTAAGCTAAAGCTAAAGCTAAGCTAAAGCTAAAGCTAAAGCTAAAGCTCCCAGGGGACTGGGGGGAACCGCTCCCAGGGGACCGTGGGAACCGCCCGGGGCGCTTTCCATTGCCCGTCCCCTTTAAGCTAAGAGAGTAAGAACCCTTCTAGGCAGAGCCTAGGTAGGGGAAAAAAGGTGGCCTGTTCAGTCCGGGGGCGGGGTAGATCCGAATATTCTTTTAGAAAAGGAATCTAAGTGGAGCACTCAATGTGGTGCCATGAATGTGGTGCAATCGATATGGTGCAACGTGTCGTGACATCTGTGCTGTGAAATCTATGCGGTGCAGGCTATGCGGTGCAACTCACCTTGCCGAGCTGAGAACTAATGCCTCCACTGCTGGCGTAACCAGCTCACCCGCCCGCCCGCGACTTGGTTCGCGGAAGGTGCCCGCCGCGGCGATGTCGGCCATCTCGACGCCAGGGAAGTCGGCTTCAATTTCGCGGGCTGGCTTCCGCTCGTCGCAAGACTCGCCCGTCCTCCTCTCCCGCAGGAACTCCATCGCGCGCACGCGCGGGTGCCTCGGGAACAGCCCGGACGCCGTCTGCAGCGCGCGGGTCAGCGGCGACACGAGGACCACCTCCGGCTCGACGTAGTGGGTGCCGTCCAGGAGCTCCTGGAAGGACCGGGCGGCCACCTGCGCCTGGAGGTGCCCGGAAGAGCTGAGGCAGGCGTCCATGAACTGGGGGTCCTTCAGAACGCGCCTGCGGGGAAGGCCCGATACAGTCGGGCTGCTGAAACTCCTCCTCCACCTCCTCCTCCTGTTCCTCCTCCTCCTCCTCCTCCTCCTCCTCTTCCTCCCCCCCTCCTGCTCCCTGACGTCATCCGCCTCCTGTTCCTCAACGTCCTTGTCCTGCTCGTCGTCTCCGTCTGCAGGGTCGGCGGCACTGGCCGTAAGGCCTTCGCAATAAGGAACGACTAATAAGGAACGAAACCTCTTTGGGGCCCCAAAGGCGCCTACGTGCACGAGGGCTAGAGGAACAGCCATGGAAAGACCTAAGGGACATCGAGCCCCCTCCGAACCCAACCTGTTCCGTATTTCAGCGTCTTGGCTGTACCGCCACTCCCTGGACCTCCATCGGGGTGCGTTCCGACTATGATCTCGAAAATCCAGTCGTGGCGACGAGGGTCTGCCAGAAGGCCCGCACAGGCGAAAGCGAGTCTCAAAGGTAGTGGTACCGGCGCCTCCCCTTGAAGAGAAGCTGCATAGACATAAACTTTCGGAGGTCTGCACAAATGTTCGGCGGTGGACAAACCTCCCTTTAATAAACCTCCCCTTCACGAAAATGGCCTAGGACCGAAACCGACGGACCTGGACCCGCAAAAAATGACGGCCGCGACGCCCTCTCGCGAACCGAAAACGGCCAATTCACTAATCGTACGTGTCAGGGTAAAAGATTTCTTGGATCGGGGATAGAACCTCCACCCTGGCGCGCGGAGCGCGCCAGAGGCTGCGCTGGAGGCGCTGCCCAGGAGGAGGCAGCGCGCCCAGCTGATGCTGGTGCAGTCTTTAGTCCATTAGTTTCCTCCTCTGAGCCTGCGGGCCTCCTCGACCTCCGCCTCGGTGCAGCCCTGCCCCTTCGCCTCCGCCTGAGCCTCGTCACGAGCGGCAGCCGTATCCGTATCCGCGCCCTCGCTTGTCTGGACTTTGGAGCGCGATCCCGCGGATACGCGGTCGCACGGGTGCGTCCTGCGCGGGGCAAACGCGGAAACACATAGCGTGTCCGCGGGGTCGCGGCCGGGGGGTTCGGCCCGCGAAGCCAGGGATACGGATATGTTCCACGATCAGGGACACACAGAAGCCTTCGGGCCCTGAAAGATCGATGACGCATGTGCCCCAAGATTTCGTTAGGCAGGACCTCTTATCATGTGTTACTGCTCTACGCCCTCTCGGCGTGGGCGGGAGGTCGTGCACACCAATCCTGGGCCCCAGCGCAGGCAGGGCGGACAACACCGAGACCCCGGGATGGAGCAGTGATGCGTCACGTTCTTTGTCGTTTAGCGACTTCGGCGAGCATGTTTTGCGCCCACGACCCCGATCTCCCTCACGGGAATGGAAGGAATGAGGTGTAGTATATGATTCAAGACGTGGGCGTGTTTTGCTGTTATGCGCGGCCCACCACTCTGCGCTGATGGGATGTGGCCTCGGATGCTAAGCTCTCCCCACGCTGCAAGATATAGAGCTGAAGTTGAAATGGAACTGCACGGTGCCAAAGATCTTGGATTGGCATGCTTTTCGCCCACGACCTCGATCTCCTTCACGTTGTGCCGCGCCTCTGCATGCCTCACCAAGTACAACACCTTGCGAGACCTCGTGGCGTTGCCGGCCTTGGCCTCCGGCCAGTCGGTCCCGGTGGGCAGCCTGTGGGGGGAGGACACCCAGCACAAAGGAAACGCCACCGTTGGGGAAGCCATCAGCGCGTTGCGCTTGAAGAAGCACCAGGCCTTCGGACGGAAACAACGTCAGTAGCATGCTGACTGGCTCCAAACGGCGGCGAGTCTGCCATTGGTCCTCTCTTCCATTGAAGAAGAAAGAATGCTGGTCAGCGTGGGACGCCAAGTATAACGTGACTGCACTGTGGATGTGTGAACTACCTATGTGGTGCGAGCTATGCGGTGCACGCTATGCTGAGCAAGCTAGGTGGTAAAATATACATGGTGAGAGATACGTGGTGCTACCTGCGTGGTGCAGTCTGCGTGGTGCAAGCCATGTATAGGTTATGTGGTGCAAGCTATTTGGTGCAGTCTACGTGGTGCAAGCTCTGTGGTGCACGCTATGTGGTGTAAGCTGTGTGGCGCAGGCTGTGTGATGTAAGCTTGGTGGCGCGATCCACGTGCTGCAGGCTGCCTGGTGCGAGCTAGGTGGTGCGAGCTGTTTGGTGCAAGCGACTGTTCGGTGCAACCCACGTGGCGCCCACGAGGCACACACGGGCGGGCACCGGGCGAAACCTCCGGGCACCAGCCGGAAACCTCGGCGTATCCCCCTCCGCGGGGAGCGCCCACGAGGCGCCTGCGGGCGCCCGACAGCGGGGCACCGGCCGAACCCCCTTGGCGTACACGGCCAGCTCCTCCGTGCAGGCGCTGTTTGGGGCAATGCTGGCATAAACCAGGACTTGAACGTTCGTGGATGGGCGCCAGAGGCGTCGCCAGGGAGGGGCCCTGCGCCGATCGAAGGAACCCGCGCCGAGCTCCGAACGCTTGTGCTTCTGCCGCACTCCTTCCCCGAGGCGCAGCAACGCGCTGGCGGGCACCCAACGGCGGCGTGTCGAGGATACTGCTGGATGCAGCACCTGGGAGGTCAAAGTCTGACGATGCCCTGGTCCGAAGTCCGGCTGAATCTGGCTTGATGCCGCGCAATCATGCTTACTGCCGCATCACCCGCGGCCTCATCCGACGTAGCAGCCCTCCCAGTGGGGCT
Source organism: Prorocentrum cordatum (assembly GCA_963575745.1). Classification (NCBI taxonomy): domain Eukaryota; class Dinophyceae; order Prorocentrales; family Prorocentraceae; genus Prorocentrum; species Prorocentrum cordatum. The sequence goes on along the minus strand of CAUYUJ010021503.1, from coordinate 511,433 downwards.
CAATTCTCCCTCAACCTTCCGACGAAGACCTCCCAGTAGCTGCTTCCTACGGTGCTCTCTTTCCCTCCCGGCCGGTGGAGAATCCCCGCGGCGCGCGAGTGGACGGAGGCGAAGCGGGCCCTCACACTGTTTTGCCGCCTGCCGCCTTTGCGGGCGCGCTCCCGGTACGCGGACAGGAAGCTGCTGCCGGAGGACTCGGGGCCCTGGGTGCCAGAATTACACCATCACCAGAGAGAAGGGGAGGAGGGCGGAGGGCGGGGGGAGGGGGGTGGAGGGGAAGGAGGGATGGGGGTATTCACGGCAGGTTCGTGTCGTGCCGACTCCAGCGCTGGTTTGTGACACCGCGGGGATCGTTCAACCTTGAACGATCGGCCGTTTCCGAAACATCAGATTGTGCAACATCGACCGGTTCTGTGTCGCCGGCGGCGTTCAAAAATAAGCGCGGGCGGCGAGGTCGCCGCTGCTGGTCGGCACGACGCGAACCTACCGCACCTGAGACGAGGACATGGAAGAAGGGGACAATGTGGACGCTGGAGGAAGAGATGGAGGAGGCAAGCTCCCAGAGCGCCTCGGAACCAGGCCGAACGCCGCCCGTGCATTGGCAGAGGCGCCTCGATCAGGACTGGGGCTCATTATGTTGCTCCCATCGTACGTAAGGACCACACCCCAGAACTAATTTCGAGCACCCAGAACAGTATCGACACAGTGTCGAACGAGTATCGCCTCCCCGAGCCCGACGCGTAAAAATCCCCCGGCTTCGCTGCTTTCCTGGTGCTCGAACTCCATCCATGGTGGTCAAGGCTAAGATCGGCTGGCACATCATCAGACCGGGGGCGCTCTCGGTGGAAGACCCAGACCTCCTCGCGCTGCACCGCAGCCGCGCTGCAGAGTCCGCGGCCACCTTGGGCCCCCGGGTGCCCTCGCCCGGGCCCACGGACCGTCCCGGCACGGCTCCGGATGGAGAGCCCGTCTCGGTGGAGGGGGCGGGCGGCCCGAGGCGGAGAAACACCACAGGCAGGTCAGGCCAGGCCAGGCCTGCCGGCCCACGAGGGGCGGCCACGTAGGGCACACGCGGGGAAAGCACCGCAGGCTCTGCAGAACTGGCGCTGCAAACAAGGGCGCGCGAATCGGTTCACGAGGAGGGGGGAAGAGGAGAAGAGGGGAGGACGGCGAGAAGCCAGCAAGCACTCTCGTACCGTGGGAAGCCATCCTCCAACACCAGAAACAACAGAAGCATACTTCCATTCGGAACTCCGAGAGGACTTCCTGGATCGGCGCAGGCCCCCCTGGCGGTGACTCCGGCGCCGCCCCTGGCGTGCTGCGCGCGACGAGAAGGACGATCGGGCGCAGATCCTAGAACTCCGAGCGGACCTCCAGAAGCATGTGCTTATTTACCATTCCTGCAAGGACCTTTCTTGGGGTGCTTCCTGGCCAAGAATTCGAGGTCAATCCAGCCGTGGTGACGAGGGAAGGGTAGTGGCATCGGTACCTTTGCCTCATGTGAGATATTCCATCTTCGAGAAGAGGAGGACGAGGAGGTGGAGGAAAGGAACGGCGATGGAGATGGGCCCGACCTGGTCGCCCCAATCCACGCCACGGCCGCAAGGCAGGCACTGCACGCACCAGCGCAACATGGCCCTGCCGCACCCCCCGGCGTTCGCACCCCGCTGTGCCTCGCCGGGGCGCCGCTTCAAGAGCAGGGGGGAGAGGGGCGCGGGAGAAGGAGGAGGAGGAGGAGGAGGAGGAGGAGGAGGAGAAGGAAGCGGAGGAGGAGGGCGACGACGAGGAGGGGGGCGGCGAGGAGGAGCTGACAACTCAAATTCTGACCGCTGCTCACACCTCAGAACGACTCGGGATGGGCTTGAAGAGGCATGCCTCGGTCCGTCCTCACGTTGCTCACGTGGGTGGAGCAGGACAAATGCTCGGTGCCTGAGATGCCGAGGCCACGCGTGAGGGTCGGGATTCGGCCCGTGAATCATGACAAACTGCAGTGGCGACAGCCGCACTCTGCGCGGGCACGGCGCGGAGCACAAGGACGAGAAAGTTCGTTGGCCTCCATCCCTCTTCATATGGATGATTCCCCCCTGTCGCACACCGAGGCCAGTCGAATGAGCGGGCCGGGCGTTTCGCCTGAGAACTCCTTAACACTTAGGATCCTGAAACTTGACATTTGCAATGGTCTCGTGGATTGAGGGCGGTCCGCTTGAAAAAAATGTGGTTCTCGCTTTAGCGCAACGCACATTCTTGCTTCTCCTCCTCCCTCCTCCAAGGCCCCTCCTCCTCATCATTCCCCTCTTTGCGCAATCATTGAACTTTGCCCGTTCGGTTTCCGTGGAGGTGCAGGCCGAGGAGATGTAGAAGGCGTGACAAAGCGGTCAGAGGGTACGGACGGGCGAGGCGCCCCAGGGCGCCTTACCGCACAGGGAGGGAGGTGAGGACGTGCGAAAAAAGGGAGGAGGAGGAGGAGGTGGAGAAAGAGGAGGCGGAGGAGAAGGATGAGGAGAAGGGGGAGGGGAGGAGGGGGAGGGGGGGCAAGCTAGGTGCGCTCGCGTCATATCTGACGTCCTACCCCTCCCTCCCATCCCTTACCATGGCGCTGATTTTCTCTATCCGCGGACGCGTGTCGTAGCGGACCTGTGGCTCCGCGCGCGCGTGCGTAGTGGGTGGTGGTGCGCGTGCGTGCGTGCGTGCGTGTGTGCGTGGTTGTGGTTGTGGTTGTGGTGGTGTGTGGTGGTGGTGGTGGTGGTGGTGGTGGTGGTGGTGGTGTGGTGGTGGTGGGGTGGTGTTGGTGTGGTGGTGGTGGTGGTGGTGGTGGTGCTGGTGTGTGGTGGTGCTGGTGGTGGTGTGGTGTGGTGATGGTGGTGGTGGTGGTGGTGGTGGTGGTGGTGGTGGTGGTGTGGTGGTGGTGGTGGTGGTGGTGCGGCGCAGTGGTGGCGGGCGGATGGGCGCGCGAGAAAGAGGCCCGCGCTGGGGCGAGAACGCCATCCTGAACGACGGAGGCCAAACACCGATCCGAAAATGAGGCCCACGCTGCAGTGGGAGCACGATTCGGAACGATTCGGGAGCAGAAATGAAGCCGACGTCTCAGCGAGAGCAGCATTTTGGAAAAACAAAAAAAAAAAAAAAAAACGCATGCGAAAATCCGTTTCCCGGGAATCCTGGGGGTCGGCGATCACCCAACCGCCATCAGGGGAAGAGGGAGAGTATTTTCATATTGAGTAATTGTGGAGGGAGGAAGGGGAGGGGAGGGGGAGGGGAGGAGAGGAGGGAGGAGGAGGAGGAGGAGGGAGGAGGAGGAGAGGAGGAGGAGAAGAGGAGGAGGAGGAGGAGCTGGTGCCCTCCGTCGCGCATCGCGTCCAGCGAGCCTGCCCCGCTGGGGAGCCGAGGGAACCGCCGCCGCGGAAGGCCCCAGCGCCTCGGCTGCGGGGCGCGCTGGGAGGCAAGGCCACCTGAAGCTGGTGATGCTGCAATTTGCTGGTGAGGTATGCGAGCGACCCGTGGCGGTGAACATCCTTCGCAAGCGCCGCCTTTCGTGCCACACCTCGGACCCCGAACTACAGGGGGAAACCCCTGCCTCGCCCGCGTGGGGCAGGAGGCCGGGAGACTTGCTGCAGCAGTCGAGTGCTGACGCACAGGATGTGGCGGCCCGCGTCAGAGCGACCGCATCCACACCGAAGCCACCTGTACGGCAGTCCCGTGCGCCAAGCATGTGCGTACGCTGGTGTTTGGTGGCAGAGGCGGCCCGTGATGGCACGCGCTGGGCGCGGTGCAAGTAAACTGCCAGGGTATGTCCACAGTAGCATAGCACATCTGCGGCTGTTTTCGGCGCTGTGGCCAATGCAGCTTAAGTGCACGCATGTGGTCTGCGGCAGTGCGCCCGCCCCCGCCCAGTGCAGTTCCCTCGCGCCCGCCCGCGCCTCCCTGGCAGCGATTGCGCAGGAATGTTGTCACGTGCACCTAACACGTTGGCGCCAGGATGCTGCGATGACTGGTCTGAGCGAGCTTTAGAGCGGGTGCAGGAAAATGCACGGTTGTTGCCCAATCATTTGGGTGGTAGTGGTGTTTCAGGTCCCGAGCAGAGCAACACGAACCTCGACCACGACGACGCCGACAATGACGACGGTGACGAGGCAGGAGAGGAAGAGGCTAGACATCACAACGACAATGCCAAACAAACGTAAACCCCCATGAGCTTACCAACCACGGGCGATGCTAAAAACATCCCCCCCCCCGCAACGCCGTAGTTATGCACCCGTTTCATCCCAACATCACCAAGGATGTTGGCATGCAATAAATTCAGGCACGACGCTTGTCCTCTCAATCGATGCCTGCTTATGTCCAACCGCTGAATTCGCGTCCGCTGCGCAGCCCGTCGTGCTACAAAACAACCTATGTTCGCAGCGCTTGCATCGATCGCCAACGGTCCCTGCACCCCGCGGTCGCTTCGCACATCGGGCCCAGCCGGTCGCTCGGACGTGGACCACCGCTGCACATGCCATCTGGCCACTACCTGGACCTGGAAATTACCTTCGGAGACACTCCAGAAACGGTCCCATGCACATGCGCTGGGATATTCAAACACGCACACAGACACATGCGTGTATACATATATATATATATATATATATATATATATATATATATATTAGAACCACGCGCGCTTCGCGCGCGCTTAGGTTCTAGCACACGCAGGCGCTTGACAATACCACGGCTGCGCGTATTGACAAAGTCACGGCTGCACGAATGCACGTGCCGACGAATGGCTTCAGCATGGTTTGAACGATCAACATGAGCCTGGCCCCAGCAGAGAAGGGTCTCTTGGGCGCCGCCGGGGGTTAGTCCAGGGTCTCGTCGGGTGTTTGCGGCCCATCTCACTGTGGAGCTCACGCTGTGCAAGATGATTACTCGATCACGCGAGGCAATATGTATGGGGGAGCGGGCAAGGAGGGACTGAGGGGAGGGGGGCGAGAGAGAGGAGGGAAGATAAAGAATGGAACCGATGCCCCAGCGTCCGCTTGTGCCAGGAACGAATGCGCCTGATGGCATGACCCACTGGGAGACTTTTCGGAAGGAAGGGGAAAGGAAAAGGAGGGCGGTTCCAGGAGAGGCCCTGGGAGGGTGCCAAGAAGGCCTTGAACGACTACAGCAGGGCGCGACCTCAAGTCACGCGAGAACCTCCAAGCGTGTCTTGCTTGTGGACCCCCTTGGGGCCTTCCTCCGGGCACCTGGCCTTCTCTTGACGGCTCTGGAGGGCCAGAGCCACCCCAACAGGGTTCCAACAGTGTCCCGAACAGTGCAACACAGGCTCCACATGAAGTTCTGCGGAAAACGAAACATAATCCAACGGGTCATTAGAGCGGAGGTGATTTAGCGCGTTTCTTCTTCCAACCCTTTTCTTTCCCTTCAGGGATGGGCTGACTCCTCCCCCTACCCTCTCCCCCTGGACCTGAGGGGGAGGGTCGCGGGTCATTGGGGCGTCCAAGATGGCGCCAAGAGGGCCTGCGAAAGCCCAAGATTACATTCAAAATACCCCGAGATACTCTAAGATCGCTCTCAATATGGGTTCTGACATGCTCGAAGCCTCCCAAGGGGGGCCCCCAAAAGACCCAAATCCTCAAACAAACTGGAGAAAATCGATGATGTTGGTTTTCTCGTCCTTTCGCTTCAAATAAGCTCCCGAGGCCAGAATATGGCTCCAATGCGGCCCAAGAGGGCCCCAACAGAGGCCCAAGAAGGCCCCGCGAGTGCCCCAAGAGCGCCCAAGAGCGATCCAAGAGCGCCCCAAGAGGCGACTGTTTGGGGCTCAAGAGGGGCGACGCTAATTAGGGGCATCCCCTCTTTGATAAACGAAAACAAGGAAAACAACACATTGGTGTCGAAGGATGGATGCTAGCTGTTCGGGGGAACTTTCGAAGGCTGTTGGCCCAAGAGGGCTCCAATATTGCCCCAGATGCATTAAGATGGCCTCCAAGACGGCGCAATGTGGTTCAAGTCGGCTCTATATGGCTTCAAAGAAACCTCCAAGTGGCCCCATGCTGGCCCCAAGATGGGTCCGAGTGGCCACAGAAACCCCCAAGGAAGCCCGAAGAAACCCAAGCCGCTCCAGAACCCACAGAAAATCAATGATGTTGGCCCTCTCGCCCTTTCGCTTCCAATGGGCTCCCGAGGACTCAAAATGGCTCGAAGATGGCACAAGAGGGCCCCAAGAGACGCTGAACGTGGGCCCCAGACGTCCCCAAGAGCGCGCCAAGAGCGCTCCAAGAGGCCCTGAAGAGGCGACTTTTAGGGCTCCAGACGGGGTGCGCTAATTAGCCCCCCCCTCTTTGGTCGAGATCCTCTAATCTTGTCCTGACGAAGCCTGCATGGCCTCATGGAAGGCACCAGGGGCCACCGCACGCCCCCAGGGGGCCCCCACACGGCCCCAAGCAGCCCCCAAGCGGCCCCCACGAGGCTCCCAAGAGGCACTTACGACGCCCCAAGGGGACCCTTGGACCGCCAAGAGACCCCCAAGACGCTCCAAGACGCCCGGCCATGTTGCCTGTCATCCTCCTCCGCCTATTTGTTCACCCTCCTCCTCGTCCTCATCCTCGTCCTCCTCCTCCTCCTCCTCCTCCTCCTCATCGTCATCACCCCTCCACTCCTCCTCCTCCTTCCCTCCTCGTCCTCCTCCTCGTCATCCTCATCATCACCACCATCCTCATCACCGCCACAACCACCACCATCATCATCATCATCATCATCATCATCATCATCATCATCATCAGCATCAGCATCAGCATCACCATCATCATAACAACCACCACTACCATCATCATCATCATCATCATCATCATCATCATCATCATCATCATCATCATCATCATCATCATCCTCATCCTCATCATCATCATCATCAGCAACATCATCCTCATCCTCCTCATTCATGATGATCAGCATCATCATCATCACCATCACAGCATCATGATCATGGACATCAACATCAGCAGCAGCATCATCATCAACATCACCATCACAATACTAATCATCATCATCAGCATCATCATCAGTTTCGTCACCATCATCGTCATCAGCTTCATCATCATCAACAGCATCATCATCATCGTCGCTATCGTCATCAGCATCATCATCATAATCGTCATCATCGTTACCATCGTCATCATGGTCAGCATCGTCATCATCACCACCACCATCATCATCATCATCATCATATATATATATCGTTATCACTACCACCAACACCATCGCCATCATGATCAACAACATCATCGTCGTCATCGGCATCGTCATCGTCATCGTCAACATCATCATCATCATCATCATCGTCATCATCGTCGTCCTCATCGTCGTCCTCATCGTCGTCGTCATCGTCATCATCATCATCATCCTCATCATCATCATCATCATCATCATCATCATCATCCGCTTTTGACTCATCATTTCCCCTTTTCTCCCTCATCCCTCCTCCTCCTCCCGTCATTTTGCTTCTCCTCGCCCCCCCCTCCTCCTCCTCCTCCTCCTCCTCCTCCTCCTCCTCCTCCTCCTCCTCCTCCGTCTCCTCTTCCTCCTCCTCCTCCTCCTCCTCCTCCTCACTTGACCGATAATTGCTGCCCCCGCCATTGCTCCTACACGTCCCTGATCATCTCAACTCGGATGGGCGTTTTTTCCAGATACGCTGATGGGTATTTTTTTCGGTCGCGTCCACAAGCGAAAGCGCAGGCGGAGTCAGAAGCGTTCCGGGACACGGTAACGGCCTAATTAGCTACTGAACGCGCCGCAGGCCGGCCGGCCCACTCACCAAGCAGCGGACTGTAGGGACTTCTTAGGGACTGTAGGGGCTTCTTTGGGGCCTTCAGTGGGCTTCGTGGGGCCTCTGGAGTGCTTCTTGGGGGGAGGCAATTTTGAAATGTTTCGAAGCCTCCGGGGGGCCGTTTTTGGGGGCATCTTGGGGCCTCTTTGGGGTCTCTGATGGGGGCATTTTTAAGCCTCTTGGGGGTTCGATTCTTCATACCCGAATGGAATCGATAGGGTTCGTCGAGCGCTTTTGGGGGCTTCTGGGCACCTCTTCGAAAACCTAGTGGGCCGTGGCGAAACAACGACGCAGACGAAGACTGACTGAGCGGGACACACATGCATGCTGACTGCAGGGACGCAAGTCACATGATACACGGTGTGAGAAGGTACCTCAGAACTCACCTCCCCGGGCGCTACCCCGACGACCGCGTCTCGCGGTCAGGCATGCGTCCAAGACATTGCGGGTTCATCCTTGAATCTCTCCCGGGTCCCCCCCCTTGACCGCGTCTCGCAGCCGGGGGGGCACCTCGGGACACCGCCGTTTCAACCTGGAGCGCCCCCTCGGGCCCCCCCCTTTACCGCGCGTCGCGGCCGGGGGGGCACCTTCGGACACCGCGGCATCGACCTTGTGCGCCCCCCCGGCCCCTCCCCGTGACCGCATCTGGCGGCCGGGGGGGCACCTCGGGACACCACGGCTTCAACCTTGAGCGCCCCCCGGGCCCCCCCCCCTTGACCGCGTCTCGCGGCCGGAGGGGCACCTCGGGGCACCGCGGCTTCAACCTTGAGCGACCCCCCGGGCACCCCCCGTTGACCGCGTCTCGCGGCCGAGGGGGCACCTCGGGAAACCGCGGCTTCAACCGTGAGCGCCCCCTCGGGCACCCCCCTTGACCGCGTCTCGCGGCCGGGGGGGCACCTCGGGACACCGCGGCTTCAACCTTGAGCGCCCCCCTTGACCGCGTCTCGCGGCCGGGGGGGCACCTCGGGACACCCTGGAAGTAGGAGAGGTGTCACGGGCGACGGGACGGGCCACGAATGGCCCGCCCCATCGCCTCGCGGGCGACGGGACGGGCCACGAATGGCCCGCCCCATCGCCGGGCGACGGGCCGCGGAAATGGCCCGCCGCCCAAAACCACGCTCCTCTTGGAAGGGGTAGATGGCGCCTTGGGCACCAATGACGCTCGTAAGGACTTCATTGGTCGTGAGCCCGTCGCGACAAAACCGAACCGGGGAACCTTCGAAACGAAGACGCAGTGGGCGGAGGGGGAGGGCCAGATTCGAAACGCAGCCCCCCCCCCCCCCCCCCCCCCGGACGCAAAGCACTTCCCGCGTCGCCCCCCAGGCCGCGCGCCCAGCTAACGCCTGCCGTTTCGAAGCGGGGGGAGGGGGGGGGCCCCAAGCGCTTTGCGCTCGTGCCTCCCTTGGCACCCCCCCTCACCTGGCCTCAGTTCCCAGGCTCGGGGGGGCTGCCTTAGGGGGAAGCACGACCCCCCGGGGTCACCAGGCAACGCTCCCTGTGGGTTCCTGGTGCCCCGGGGGGTCCTACACCCACTGAAAAGCGAAGACGAAATGCGCGTCGCGACCCCAACGTGATCGGTTCGGTTCGTTAAGCTGAAAAATGGGATGTGCACCACGGTCCTCGCCTTCCTCCTTTTCCACCTCCTCGTACACCTCCTCGACCTCTTCACTCCTCCTCCTCCTCCACCTCCTCCTCCTCCTCCTCCTCCTCCTCCCTCCTCCTCCTCCTCCTCCTCCTCCTCCTCCTCCTCCTCCTCCTCCTCCTCCTCCTCCTCCTGACCATTGTGGTTCGAACTGATATCGGCCATCTTGCCCTTCTCTTGGGGCCGTCGTGAGTCCTGGGGCCAAATCAACAGGAGGGCAACGGGTGAAGCCGCCACCGTGCATGTGTTGTGGGTCAAAATCATATAGGATGTTTTTTGGGGTCTCTTGCGAAGCTTCCAAAGAACATCTTCGAGGCAATTCTGATGCCTCGTGGGGCTCGCCCGTGGCTGCTTGCGGACTGTAGGGGCTTCTTTGGGGCCTTCAGTGGGCTTCAGTGGGGGAGGCAATTTTGAAATGTTTCGAAGCCTCCGGGGGGCCGTTTTGGGGCATCTTGGGGCCTCTTTGGGCTCTGATGGGGGCATTTTTAAGCCTCTTGGGGCCTCTTGGGGACCTATTGGGGCGGAAATCTCCATTGTCGGTTCGTGTTCCCCCTCTTTGGCACCTCTTGGGGCCGTCTTGAAGCCCTCTTGGGCCGTCTTGGGCCGCCTCTTGGACCGTTTGGGCGCCCTCTTGGGCTGTCTTGGGGGCCTCTCGGGGGCCTTTTGGGCCGTCTTGGGGCGATGTTCGAGGCTTCCTCGGCAATCTTGGAAGGTCAGAAGCCCGAAAACGCGGGCAAGCAAAAAACATTGAAAAACACAATGCAAATCTATGATATTAGCCTCTTGGGGCTCTCTTGGAAAGCCTCTCGGAGCGCCCCTGGGGCTTCTTGGGGGCCCCTTGGGCCTTGATGGGGCTATCTTGATGGTCTTGGAGCGCTCTTGGGCTGTCTTGGCGGCTTCGTGACGTCCCCGGAAGCCGTGGTGGACGCCTCCGGGGGCGCAAAAGAACCTCCGGACGCCCGGGGGCAAAGTGGGTTACGGGGGGGGGGGGAATTCGGGAGGGTGTCCCAGCCCGGGGCCCTGGCCCCCGGTACCCCGGTATATGATATGATATATATATATATATATATATATATATATATATATATGGATGTGTGTATGTATGTATGTATGTATGTATGTATGTATGGATGGATGGATGGATGGATGGATGGATGGATGGATGGATGTATGTATGCATGCATGAATATATGTATGTATGCATAAATATGGATGCATACATTCCCTGCCCCAAATTAACAACACGGACGACTTGTCCATTGGCAACTCTCAATGAGGTGACGCTCCCGGATGGTAGAACACGCCGGTAACAAACAACAAACAAAACAACCAACCGCACAGTGGGATCACTACCGCAATGCCCGTTTCCCAGAAAATGGGAAGACGCGTGGATGACTGGTGGGCCCCATAAAACCATAGCCAAAGGCTGCGGAGCACAGAGGGAGACAAACGGTGATACCGGTGGAGGCATGTACGCTTCGCTGGTCGTACCTATTTCACTTTCCGCCAGCCGCCAGAAGTTAGCAACACTGTATTAGTGGCATCTGTCGGCGAGGTTAAAAGCAAAACTGATCCATGCAAACCTGCAGCAAACAACTACGCAAAACGCACAATGGATATGATCGCAAATCAGAGTCTCTCAAATCCGCCATCGCATGCAGCTCTGGCAGGAGGCAGGGATATGGGAACTACGGGGGAGACTTGTTTCACCCGAACATCTTGCTGAACGGGGTGCTGTTGTGATAGAAGCTAACTCCGGCCGAAGAAATTCAAAGCAAAAACGTTCTCAAAAAAATGTGGTGGTCCGGGCGGTTTCGCCTGAGACATCCTCGCAATTCTCGTTCCTGAGTTGTCCAGGATTGGGCGTTTCGCGTGAGACATCCTCCAAATTCTGAGCTCCCAGATGCCGCGCAAGAGGTGGTCTGGCCCGTTTCGCCTGAGACATCCTCGAAACTCTGAGCTCCCAGATGCCGCGCGAGAGGTGGTCCGGCCCGTTTCGCCTGAGACGTCCTCGAAACTCTGAGCTCTGAGATGCCGCGCAAGCGGTGGTCCAGCCCATTTCGCCTGAGACATCCTTGCAACTCTGAGTTCTGAGATGCCGCGCAAGAGGTGGTCTGGCCCATTTCGCATGAAACATCCTCGAAACTCTGAGCTCCGAGATGCCGCGCGAGAGGTGGTCCGGCCCTCTGAGCCCTGATATAGCGTGCGCGAAGTGGTCCGGCCCGTTTCGCCTGAGACATCCTCAAAACTCTGAACTCCCAGATGCCGCGCGAGAGGTGGTCCGGCCCATTTCGCCTGAGACATCCTCGAAACTCTGAGCTCTGAGATGCCGCGCAAGCGGTGGTCCAGCCCGTTTCGCCTGAAACATCCTCGCAACTCTGACATCGGAGACGCCGCGCGCGACGTGGTCCAGCCCGTTTCGCCTGAGACATCATCGCAACTCCGACCTCGGAGATGCCCTCCGCGAGGTGGTCCGGCCCGTCTCGCCTGAGACATCCTCGCAACTCTGAGCTCTGAGATGTCGTGCGCAAGGTGGTCCGGCCCGATTCGCACAAGACATTCTCGCAACTCTGAACTCTCAGATGCTGCGCAAGAGGTGGTCCAGCCTGGGGGCCCAGAAGACCACATGTTACATATCCCCTTTGGGACCCTGGGAGCAGATTCCCATGGGGCTCCCCGGAGGCCCCATCAGGTGCCGATTCGTTGATTGTTCCTGCTCTTGTGGCCCCCCCTCCTTTTAGGGGGCCCAGACGGCCACATGTTAGATATCCGTCCCTGGGAAATCGTCCAGACGGCCAGTCGGGTAGAAGGGGAAAAGGGGAGCCGGGGAGTCGGCCAATCAGCAAGTCGGCCAGTCAAGGAGTCGGCCACTCGGTCAGTCGGGGAGTCGGCCTTTCGGCCAGTCGTCCAGTCGGCAACTCCAGCAGTCAAGCAGTCGGGGAGTCGGCCAGTCGGGGAGTAGGGGAGTCGGCCAGTCGAGCAGTCGGCCGCCACTCGGCCAGTCGAGGAATGAAGGAGTCGGCCAGTCGGCCAGTTGGGGAGTCGGCCAGTCGGCCAGTAGGTTTGTCGTGCAGTTGCACAATCGTGCAAGCGGGCAGTCGGCCAGTCGGGGAAACTGGGAGTCGGGGATCGTCGGCCAGTCGGCCAGTCAGCCAGTCGGGGAGTCGGCCAGCCGGCCAGTCAGCCAGGCAGCCAATCGGCCAGTCGGGAAGTCGGCCAGTCGGGGAGTCGGGGAGACGGGGAGTCTGCCAATCGGCCAGTCGGCCAATCGGCCAGTCGGGGTGTCGGCAAATCGGGGAGTCGGGGAAGTCGGCCGGTCGGGGTGTCGGCCAATCGGAGAGTCGGGGAGTCGGGCAGTCGGCCAGTCAGCGAGACGGTCAAACGGGGAGTCGGGGAATCGGCCAGTCGGGGAATCGGAGAGTCAGGGGAGTCGGCCGGTCGGCCAGTCGGCCAATCGGGAAGTCGGCCAGTCGGCAAATCGGGGAAGCGGGGAGTCGGCCAGTCGGCCAATCGGTGAATCAAGGAGTCGGGGAATCAACCAATCGGCCGGTTGGCCAGTCGGGGGGTCGGGGAGTCGGCCAGTCGGGGAGTCGGGGAGTCGGCCAGTCGGGCAATCGGGGAGTCGGCCAGTCGGGGAGTCGGCCAGTCGCCCAACCGGGGAGTCGGCCATTCGGCCATTCGGCCATTCGGGAAAAAGGCCAGTCGGGGAGTCGGCCGGTCGGCCAGTCGGCCAATCGGCAAATCGAGAAGTCGGCCAGTCGGCCAATCGGGGAGTCGGGGAGTCGGGGAGTCGGCCAATCGGTGAATCGGGGAGTCGGGGAGTCGGGGAGCTGGGGACTCGGAGAAGCGGCAAGTCGGAGAGTCGGCCGGTAGGGCAGTCGGCCAATCGGCCAGTCGGGGAGTCGGCCAGTCGGGGAATCGGGAAGTCGGGCAGTCGGCCAGTCGGCCATTCGGCCAGTCGGTGAATCGGCCAATCGGCCAAACGACCAATCGGCCACTCGGCCAATCGGCCAGTCGGCCAGTCGGGGAATCGGCCAGTCGGGGAGTCGGCTAGTCGGCCAGTCGGCCAGTCGGCCATTCGGCCAGTCGGCCATTCGGCCAGTCGGGGAGTCGGCCAGTCGGCAGTCGGCCAGTCGGGGAAACTGGGAGTCGGGGAGTCGTCGGCCAGACGGGCAGTCGGGCAGTCGGCTAGTCAGCTAGTCGGGGAGTCGTGGAGTCGTGGAGTCGGGGAGTCGGCCAGTCGGGCTGTCGGGGAGTCGTCGGGGAGTCGTCGGGGAACGGGGAATCGGGAAATCAGCCAGTCGGCCAACCGTGGATACGGCCGAACGGCCAGTCGGCCAGCCGGGGAGTCGGGGAGTCGGGGAGTCGGGGAGTCGGGGACTCGGTGATTCGGGGAGTCGGCCAGTCGGGGAGTCGGCCACTCGGGCAGCCGCGGAATCGGGGCATCGGCCAGTCCGCCAAACGGCCAGTCGGGGAGTCGGCCAGTCGGCCATTCGGCCAGTCGGGGAGTCGGGGAGTCGGGGAGTCGGCCAGTTGGGCTGTCGGGGAATCTTCGGGGAGTCGCCGGGGAACGGGGAATCGGGGAGTCGGCCAGTCGGCCAACCGGGGATACGGCCGAACGGCCAGTCGGCGCCAGTCGGGGAGCCGGGGAGTCGGGGAGTCGGGGAGTCGGCCAGTCGGGCTGTCGGGGAGTCGTCGGGGAATCGTCGGGGAGTCGTCGGGGAACGGGGAATCGGGGAGTCGGCCAGCCGGCCAACCGGGGATACGGCCGAACGGCCAGTCGGCCAGTCGGGGAGTCGGGGAGTCGGCCACTCGGGCAGTCGGGAAGTCGGGGAGTCGGCCAGTCGGCCAAACGGCCAGACGGGGAGTCGGCCATTCGGCCAGTCGGCCAGTCGGGGGGTCGGGGAGTCGGGGAGTCGGGGAGTCGGGGAGTCGGCCAGTCGGCCAATCGGGGAAAATCGGGGAGTCGGCCAGTCGGCCAACCGGGGATACGGCCGAACGGCCAGTCGGCCAGTCGGGGAGTCGGGGAGCCGGGCACTCGGGGAGTCGGGAAGTCGGCCAGTCGGGGAGTCGGCCACTCGGGCAGTCGGGGAGTCGGGGAGTCGGCCAGTCGGCCAAACGGCCAGTCGGGGAGTCGGCCAGTCGGCCATTCGGCCAATCGGCCAGTCGGGGAGTCGGGGAGTCGGGGAGCCGGGGAGTCGGCCAAACGGGGAGTCGTCGGGGAACGGGGAATCGGGGAGTCGGCCAGTCGGCCAACCGGGGATACGGCCGAACGGCCAGTCGGCCAGTCGGGGAGTCGGGGAGTCGGGGAGTCGGGGGGTCGGGGAGTCGGCCAGTCGGGGAGTCGGCCACTCGGGCAATCGGGGAGTCGGGGAATCAGCCAGTCGGCCAAACGGCCAGTCGGCCATTCGGCCAGTCGGGGAGTCGGGGAGTCGGGGAGTCGGGGAGTCGGGGAGTCGGGGAGTCGGCCAGTCGGCCAATCGGGGAGTCGGGGAGTCCATTCCAGCACCGTAAAAATTGTCCAAATGCCGGGGCGGTCCGGGCCCCCCGGCGCCTGGGCCCCTCGGGGCCCCGACGTCTCCGCCCATCGCCGAGCGGACCGGTCCGCGACCCCATGCAGCTCAGATCGGGCCCAGCGAGCAGCGGGACTCGAATCGTTTAGCAACATGCACGCGGCGATGGGCCGGAGGACGGTGGCAAAGTTGCAACAGATCCCCGAAAGCGCCCCGTCGCTAGAGCGGCCCCAAGCTGGTCTCCGACGAGTAACATGCGCATTCCATGCAAACGAATTGATCTCATGGCGTCGCACCCCGATCACCAACGCCCTAGCTTCCGAGATGGGCATTGCCTCCTCCCTTGTGGAAAACATCGGCGAAAAAAACATAGTGGCACTTGGCGGGGTCCACGAAGGCCTCCGGGATATCGAACCCCGGGTTCACCTCCTTTGAGCAGGGGCCGACCGTCACGGCATTCCCATAGTCCCACCACGAAATGGTCTTAAGCCCAAAAATGTTCTCAGAACAAAAGCAATGTTCTTAGAATATAAACCGATGTGTTCAAACAAGACAGACTCCACCAGAAATTTTATAAGAATATTTCATGGAAACCACAAGCGGTTCTTAGAACATTGTTTGGTGGGGCTAAAGGCGAGCGAGGACGCTTCGCCACTGCTTGACTCCTGGTCCTCTCGCGCCTCCCCAAGGGCCTGCCAGGTAGCCGCCAGAACAGCATCCACATCTTGTACAGAAATCCACCCCAGAGAGAGAGAGCAGACCAGGACGGCCATGAAAAAGGTGGCGCGATCGACATCTCCACAGCTCGAAACATTCGGACGAAACTGAACATTAAGAGCTAAGAAGATATAACACAGCGGCCAACATCGGCAATTTGGACGGGGTCGGCACGACGCGTGGACACCCTTGCCCCGGACTCGCACGCATCCGTCGACGCAACTGCATCGCGCCAAGACCTGCCCAGCTGCGCCCAGCGAATCTCGCGCCTCGCCGGCGGCCGCAAATGCCGAAGGCTCTTGTCAGCGGACTGCGCGACGCCGCGGCGCGATCTGAGCACGGGCAGAACCTATCATCAGACGAAGAATCTGGCGACATGTCCGAAAAACTGGCGCGCCTGCCTTCTTCGTTGCGGGTAAATGGTAAACCGCCTTCCAAAGCTCCGCGCGCCCAGCGACAACGTTCGCCGCGCTCTGGCTCGTTGCGGAGCGCCTGAGAATCGCAGCGGAACGCGCGCCCAGGCGAATGCGCAAGCGTTCCAGGCTCGGCCTTCCCGCGAGCCGCGAACTGCACGAAACGGAGTTTCTTAACAATGATGTCCTGAACCTCCTTCGCCCACCCACCCCTCCCGGCACCTGCTGCGTCGATGCTGCGTCGGTGGGGTCGCGCACCTAATGCGCAGAAAAAATGGATGTTGATGGCAACATGCGAAGGCACTTCAATGCGCAAGTATTTCCAGTGCTGTAATGCGCATCAAGAAACAAAACGAAGGCGGGGCAAACTGGACCGCCGAGGGCGCCCCCGCGACGCCCTGGCACGAGGTGCTCGAAGCAGGAGGCGCGTCTTCCTGCAGCCCACGATCGCGCGTCGCGCGCAGCTTGTCCTGCTACGCAGCGGCGAAGCAGATGGCCCCCGAACTCGGAGGCTCCTCGGTCTTACGGATCACCGCGACGTTTCCACGATCCCTTTAAAGCCGTTGCGCGCGTGTCTCGCTGCGTCTGGCAAATCTACGCGAGACGCAACCTACCCATGCGCCCTGCCGACGCTCGATTAGAGCCCCGCGTCGGCGGGTCCAGCCAGTGGATGGGCGCCCCGTGATTTCAGCTTCCCCTGCTCAAGTTTTGCAAGGACGCTTGAAGCATAGGGCCTCCCGCGGTCAGATCGAGACACTTGCCCCCTGCACACGTTGCCCAGAGAACCGACGATGCCTGATAAGAGCTCGCGGCCCCCTCCCTGATTCACAGAATATGAAGCGGCGGGGCGGATGCGACGTCGCGGGGGATCGCGTCCTCAGACGGCGCCGCGGCGGACCGCATCCTGGGGCAACGCATGGCCATGCGCGGGGGGCCCGTCATGTCCCGCAGCGCCGCCCTGCATCTCATTCACAGTGAGCGAGACAGAAGTGGTCGCATTGTCCGGAGCGTCTTCGCACCGACCGCGAGGGGTGATCTTCAGTGGCAGATGCTTCAACCACTTCGGAAAGAAGAACGAGATCGCGCGGGCGAGCTCTCTCCGAAACACGCGGACCGCGAAGGTGCCTCTCTGCCAAGGGGCACTTCACCCCTGTCCCTCTCCCATATTGCCCTTGGCGCCCTTGCCGCTCGATTGGCGTCGAAGACGACGCTCCTCTCAAGCCTTCCGCTATCGTTACGCCATCTGATCCTCGTCGCGAAGAGAAGGTGCAACATGTTGCTGAAACTGCGGGGCGGTCATCGCACCCTGCCGACGCTTGCGTTTCTTTGTTTTGAACTTCGCGCGGGGTCATCCGCAGACGCCCAAAGGACGCGCAGATCAGCGAGGGCGATAAGAGAAAGGCGGCCCAAAAAGCCCCCGCGACATGGCCGAGCAGGCGAGATGCCGCCAGACGATGGCACCTGAGCTGCCGACCAAGCTTCCCCAACTGGGAATCCATGCCAACATTGCGAGCAGATAGTCTCAACGCCCCATCAAGCCTGGGAGCCTGGTGTGCAATGGATCTTGCGAGTGTAACGTCAGACGCAAGAAGAGACAATTGGCGCGGGGACGACTGGGGAGGAAGCCTGTCCGAAAGTTGCAACCTCGATATGATATCGCGCGCGGCCTGGGGGGCAAGCCGGAGACGAAACCCTGCAGCCCCGAGTCTCATCATCTGGACGTCATCAAAGCCGAGGCCAACCATAAAGCGCCAGAGTAGCGTCAGCCTCGGGCATGATGACAGCACGATGCAAATAATCAACGAACCAGCATCCCGCAACCGCCGTTCTACCGACAGCCTGCAGAATTGACGCATCGTCCAACCATCATCACGATCATCAAACATCCGGGAGAACGGTAGAAGTGAAAGAGGACGGACAGTAATGCAGGGCCGAAGCCGCATTGCACTGCGCGCCGAATCAAGATGTCGCGCCTCGCGAGCTCAGAGGCGTTGATCGAGTCCAAGAGCAAAGCCAAGCAATGGAGCCCCCCCCCGCCATCGCATATTCTGCCACCGCGGTGTACTTCCACACAAAAGTTTGGACACGATTCCCTGGGACACCGAGGACATAAAGACGGGCGCGCCGAGAGACCGAGAGGTTGCCATAGGCGCCACGGAAGGAACGTGCCATCATGCGCACGAAGGTGGTAAAGAGCCCAACTTGGCGATCGCTGGCCTCGGACTTCGGGGCGATATGCAGTGGCAAATAAGATGCCACAGGCGGAAACTGCCCAGAGGCGAGAATAGCCCGCCAGAGAACGCGCAAGAAGTAGTAGGCAGATCCGATGGCAATGCGTCTCGTGCATTTCTGCCCCAGCCGCCGGAACTGGTCGCCCGTGGGAGCGGGAGGGGATTCAACGTGCCCAGCCAGAATTGGCGGAAAGGACATGGCACTTGCATCCCAGAAGGCATGCCAAAATTGCCCACGCGCGGCAAGGTGATGTTCTGGAGTGCCCACAAGCGGAGCGCCACGCGGGGGGCCGTTAACTTTCTGGAACGGAGCCCAAGGAGTGGGAGGACAGATTGCCGACGCCGACGCCGAGAAAGTTATTGGTTTTACAAGCATGGAACGCGTGATTTGGGCCAGCGCGAGCCCGTCCTGGCCTTCGGAATCGCGGCGGGGTTGGGGGTGGAAAAACATCGCGCGGGGCGCAGGCGGGGGGGCGGGGGAACAGGCCCTGGCCAACTTCCGAGTCGTCGAGAGGCTCCGCTCCACTCGCCGTTCCAGCGGCGGCCTCGGTGCCGGCGTCGGCGCGCCAGCGTTGCCTGGGGCGAAAACCCGGCGCCAGCACCGCGACCCCGTTGGAAGAGATAGAGGCCCTTTCCCCGCGGGGGCAGAACGGCCCAGCGGAGCCTGCAAAACGCGAGGTGGCTCGCGTTGCTCGCTACATTCACTGGCCATGGGGCTGACGTGGTTAGAAACGCCCCATGCGGCTCATGGCGGCCCTGGGGACGGCGGGGATGCCGCGGTCCGGCGGGGCGCCCAAGGCCCAGAGACCCGACGTGGCCCTGACGACTCACGGGGCCTTTGGGGGCCGCGCGGCTCGCCGGGCTCGCGCGGCGCATTGAGCCCGCGCGCGTTGCGGCACCCACGTGGCCAAATAAACATTTTGTGGGTCTTGCGGCGCCCATGGGGGCGGCGAGGTTCGCGCGGCCCACGGGCCGCGCGCGGCCCATGAACATCCTAGAAAGTCCCTTGGAGGAACTAGAGAAGGCCCGCGTTGCTCCCGCGCGCGCAGGGCTGACATTCATCGACGCGGGACACGTGAGCCCGAAGACACGGGCGACGGCATTCAGCAGAGGCACTGAACTCTTCTTTCCCATAGGGGACCATGGCGCCGGCGCCGGGCTCCAGTGCCCCGAAGGAGATCGCCCCGCGATGGATTTGCGCGCTGCAGACGCTGCGTGGTCAGTCACCGCCTCGAGAGCCCAACTGGTCAAATAATCGCGTCGGCGAGCAGCGGTCGACGTTTCAGCAGCTTCTGCAAGAACGACTGCCTGATCGTAAAAACTCGGGAGCGGCCTGCGCGCGCCACCGCAGCCTTGCTGCTGGAGCGGCCGCCCGACGCTCTGGAGGGCGAATCGAGCAAGATCACTAGCGGACGTAGCAAAAACGAACCAGCGAAGGCTCATCAGGCGCGAAACATCCTACGCCGATTTAGAATGGCCCTCCTGCGCCTTCCCACGCCGCCGGACCTAGGCAGCGCCCGAACATCATCCATCCGAAATGCATTCACCTCATCAAAGAGAACCATCTGCCTGAACGGGGTGGCGGCTCTCTCTCCTAGCACTACGGTGCCGGCAAGCAGCTCCTGTGGACTATCACCTCGCTGGCGTCCACGCTGGCGTCGATTATGATCTTCGGCGCAGACCCGCGCGCGTCCCGGCTCAGCTCGGCACGCTCCCGCAGCAGCAGATCGGCCAAGCCCTCGACGCTGAAAGTCGCGGATCGGGCCGGCGACATGAGCGGGCAGGAGTCGGAGAGACCCCCAGCATGCCCTGCGCTCCCGCGCAGCGTCTGCCGCGCTCGCGGGGGGGCGCGCGAACGAAACCGATGGGCCATATTCCCCCGCGCGCGCCGGTCGATCACGAGCCGACCCAATCCAGCGCTCAGCCCCCACAACATCGCCAGCGGCGATGTTGAGCTGAGAATAGCGAATGAGCGTCACCGGCGCTCACTCCAACGACCTAATGGAACAGGTCCTCTCCGCCCCCCTCGTTCTTGATCAAAAGAATACCTCCTCTGGCGGCCATTAACATTGTCGGACTGTTGGAGAGCCCCTCGCCGGCTAGTGCAGCTGCGACGTGCTCGGCGACCGGTCGCTTCCGATTGTCTGCGCCGGCGATCTGTAAATGCCAGCGAAAGCGAAGACGCGCATCCGCGTGCACGCGCGCGCACATATGCAGACATGCAGTTATATGCAGACCACGCATGTCCAGCCAAGCGTCAGCGCCCTCGACGTCACCGCGCCGCTTGTCACTCTCTGTGCTCGGCAGCCTCTGGCTGAAGATGCACGGGGCTGAACGTTCGATTCAGTCCTGAAGGCCTTGTCCCCGGCGGCGAGAGATGGGCTGCATGGGCGGGCGCCCTTCGTCTGGCAGGGGGGCCCTGCTCCCGGCGTTACCTCCGAGGGTGGTGGAACCAATCCCGAGCGTCACGTCGAGTGCCCGGAGGTGATCTGATCGCGCCCCGACATCAAATGCCCGCGGCCCTCGTGCCCCGCTGTAGTCTGCGAGCCCGCGACGATCCAGACGTGCCTCTTGTCGGCCGAGGGCCCCCTGACTCTCCTCGTCGGCATGCTGGCGATTGCATTGGTGACAAGCTTTGTCCTGGGAGAGTTGAGCAGAAAGTGCCGCGCGGCACCAGCGGGCCAGTCGGTGACAGCGACCAACTGAAATCCGGGTGCCAACGCAGCTGGACAACGCAACGATGCCAAATCCAATGGCCCGGGCAACGAAGAAAACGCCCGGGATCTCGGAAGATGGGCCTGCGCGTTGCACGCGCGGGAGCAAATGATGGCGCGCTCCAGAGCCATCCTGCGATCGCCAGGACTCTCTCCAGTGCGAAGGCCAAAGCGCGCGATGAGACACTCAGGGGCGGCGATCCTGATGTGCCGGGCAGAGCATGCCGCGAACCGCATGTGCGGGCAGCTCCAGTAATGAAAAATTACGTCGATGGCCCAAGCATTCTCGCAGCTCTGGCATCCGCAAACGCACGATTGGCCCCCTCCCGCGCGGCGGAGGCGACGGCGCGCCGCCCGCCCGCCAGATCACTTTTTAAGTAGGGCCGACTGGCGCGCGGGGGGGGGAATCTTGACCAGACTCAGCGTCGAGCCCCAGTCGATCTGATCGTTGCGACGGACGGTGCCCGCAGGGGCACGCGACTGAAATCGAGCGAGGGAGGTCGGGGCGAGACAGGGCTTGAGGAGCGAAGAGACGAGGTGGGCACGGGGCAACCTCTGCGCGCGCAGGCGAGCCGAAGGCCCGCTGGCTACAATATTGGCCTCCTCCGCGCGCCACGCGCTCAGTGCATTCGCGCGGGCGTTGGCCGACGGGCACTGGCTGCCCAAATGTCTGAATCCGCGCGCAGCCTGCTGGGTCGTCGACGCGATGGGTGCCTCTCTCTCCGGCGCGACGGCGCCGCGCGATCGGGCTTCGCCAGCTGGGCCAATGAGAGAGGAACTCCTCAGCTGAGGACTTGGAGCCGCCGCAGCCAGAGGTCCCAATTCTTGATGGCATCCTTCGCGCTCTGCATGAGGGTGGCCCAGTGAATGATCTCCATGGGGCGCGGATTGAGGGGTGACTATTACCACTGCGCAAGAAAATCTTCGTGGCGAGATGTTTGAGGCGGGATGCGCCGCGACCGATGTGGGGGCCATGGCCCTTGGCGGCGGAGTGAGCTGGGCCAATATAGAACCGGTGCAGCAGCAGGGATGTGCTGGTTGGGGCTCCAGCATCAGCGATCAAATTTGCCGCGCGCTCCAAGCTGGCCGTCGCGCTCTGCCAGCGCATGTCGTTCGTGGCTGAGTGGGCCAGAAACACACCGAGGTACTCCGCATTGGGCGTCGCTTGCACGCGGGCCCAGCGCGGCGCCAGCTTGGACAGCTCCGCCTTGATCCCCGACTCTATGTCAATGGAGAACCCCTCCGCCAGCGGAAGAATCTTGCACTTCAGCGTCTCGAGGGCCAGGTGCGCAAGGTGCTCCGCGGCGCAGAAAACGCTGCGCAGCGGGCAAAGCGCCTGCGTCGAAGGATGGGGGGGAGGGGGGGGGGATCGCACCCGCGTCGCCAGCGCAGACGCCGCTGACCCTCTGCTTGATGTGGCGCGCGCGCGGTGGGAGGTCCTCGATGACGGGGCCCGCGTCAGTCGCCCAGAGCGTCCCAGACCACGAGCGCCCCTGCAGGATGCCAGAGGCCAGCCAACTGAAGATCTGCAGCGCGCCGCTCAGATTGGCCCTGGCCCGCGGGGGCGCGCGCGCCGCGTCGACCACGTCGGCGACGCCGCGGGGGGGAACCGCCGCACTTGAGCACTTGAGAGAAGAAGTTGCGGCAAATCGACGGAAACGCGTCACCGAGGTCAAACGTCATCATGAGTGGGCCCTTCTCTCGAGCATTCGGCGGCGCGGCCGCAATGCGGGCATGGGCGCCCGCCATCGTCACGCGCGCAATGAATTGCACGTTAGGGGCGCAGCCCTTCTGCACGTGGCGGGCCGGCTTCGCAATGATTGGCTTCACTCGTGCAGTGCGCATCGCCGCCGCGATCTTGAAATTCGCACTCTTCAGGGGAGTGGGCGGCTCGCCTGCGCCAGCCTTGTCGCGGTCGGTCAGCCCCGGGGCCCCTTGCCATTCGGCGCGAGAACAAGCGGCGGCCCATTGAGGCGCGGAGGAACACGGGGGGGGGCATTCTCGCGATCTCGACGGCGCCGTTGAGGAGGATCTGCGCAGCCTGACGGGTCTTCCTCCACCATGTGGGGTGGACCGCCAGGGCCAGGCGCAGAGTTGCTCAATTTCTTGATGCGGCGCTGCGTCTCGCCGAGGGTGGGGCCACCCATATCATCGCAGTCAGTGGTAGCCATGGGTCCCCAGTTAGCGCTTCGCATTGTTCTGGTCACTCGGCTTGGCCTGGGACACGGACCCCCAACGCTCGCGGTGTTCAGCGATCATCCCAGGAGAGGGGGTTGCAGTGGAGTGGTCCTGGAGCAACTCGACGGCCTTGGGCTCGAGAACCTTGCCCGAGGGGCCCAACATTTTCCCTCGACGCTGCAGCGCGCGATGGGCTTTGCCCAAGCGTTGGCGCTCCTTCCGAAGGGGTGAGCTGGGCGCTGGCTTCAGCGAGGAAGGCCTCGAGACGTCGGTCTTGACGCTCGCGCTGGAGCCCCCCCCCCCCCCCCCCAACTGCCGCCCGAACGCCGCCGCGCCCTTCGCAGTGACATTGTCCTTGTCTGAGAAATCAGGATGTTCAGCTCCCAGCGCTGTCCGAGCATGAACCACCCAGTCAAAAAGGTTGTCATTCATCCATGCGGCTCTCGGGATCGCCCTGCAGGTGGCGAGCGCCGCCGCCGAGCATGGTGCATGAGCGTTGGTGAGGTCGTTCTCGTCAGTCTAGGAGCGTCACGTTGGAGGCGTTAAATCTTCTTGAAATGAGAGAAGGGCGGAAGGTCTTGCCATTGGAGGTGGTCCGTGAGCCGCTTTCAGATAGGATCCGAACAGTTGATGTTCAAAGATGTGCTGCGGGATGGGCTGAGAGGCCAAGGCTTTGTCTGGAGGCGAGCCGGTGGCCGAAGGTGCACTGGCGCATGGTCAGAGACGCCGCGATCGTATAGTTCTTTTGGCGGCGTGGGCACGTCAGCGCGTGCGCACCATTACATGGGCATCCCGGGCGGCGCGCTGACGTTGATCTTGCCGATGCGCGCGCGCTGCTACAACTGCTCCGAGTAGCGAGTAGGAATACAAGGGTCGATCTCCGTCATGGTCGAGAACAACCCGTTCCCACAGCAGCTGGCGTTCAGGATTGTGCCGACGGAGACGAAGAAGGCCTTTGTTGATGAGGGCCGTTTGGACCCCAAACGGAGCCTCATCCATGAAGTTGAAGTCGCCCATGACAACGATCGAGATGCGATCTGGCTGGGCTTCCGCTAACGACAACGCAGCCCGCGACAGTGACCGAGCGCGCTTGCTGTCCAGTGAGTCTGCATTTGTGGATGTTGAAGATGAGGACCATGGTGGGCCACGAGTCTCCCTCGGAGTCGATGTTGATGCGAAAGCGTTGAACTCGGCCAGGTACGACTTCCGTTGCCGGCGTCGGCCTGGCAGAGGCCAGGGAGGAAAAGAGCAATAAAAGAGCAACACCGCCAGTGCCGCGCTCAAGGATTTGAGGAACATATAGCCGCCGACCGGTAAGCGAGGTGCGCCGCGTGAAGTAACTCAGCACGTGGCCCGTGAACCTCCTGGCAACCACCGTCGAGACAAGAGAGCTCGGGCATTCCACGTCGTAAACGTGACAGGAGCAGAGGAGCACGCAGGGCGCCAGGGCGCCAGCGCGTGGTTAAAGCCGCCATTGGACATCTCTTTCCCCGAGGGCGTTCTGGAAGAGCTGCTCGAGCGGGTCTTGGAAGCTTCCCTGTCGATGTTGTGCCTGATGCAGCCGTCGTAGTTGAAGAGGAACGCGACTGTCTCGCGGGTGGCGCCCGCCACGACGGAGACCAATGGCATGATGCTGCAGTAGAGGACGCCCTGTTGCCGATCAGAGCACCATCTGAAGTCAGGGTCAATGTCTCGCCCAAATTGAGCGACCTTTTTGGACTGGAACTCTCCGCGCGCAGATTTCGCAAAGCGGTCGAGGCCGAGGTGAAGCCTGGAAGTCTGGCTGTGGACATTGCGGACCTCGGTGTTGATCCAGTTGCCGTCGGCCTGCTTGAGCTTGCTGTAGAACTTCCTGACCTTGCGTGCTGCCACACTGGCGTCACCCGAGAACTGCAGCACGAAACGTTTGGCAGGGCTTCGACCGCGAACATCCCACTGTCCATCCTGTGTGTGCGTGCGTGCGTGCGTGCGCGCGCGCGGGCGTGCGTGCGCGCGGGTGTGCGTGCGTGCGTGCGTGCGTGCGTGCGTGCGTGCGTGCGTGCGTGCGTGCGTGTGTGTGTGTGTGTCTCTGTGTGTGTATGTGTGTCTGTGTGTCTCTGTGTGTCTCTGTGTGTGTGCCTGTGTGTCTGTGTGTCTGTGTGTGTGTGCGTGCGGCCGACATGGGGCTCCTACGGGCGCGCCCACGGGAGCCGCAGGTGGAGCTCCATGTGGGGGGCACGCCCTGCGGCTTGAGGACTGCGCCGAAATAGGCGGGGGGGGCCATGCGGGCGCGCCTACAAGAGCCGCAAGTGGAGCCTTCTCTCTGGGGGCACGAAACTTGTGAAGGGTGTGCCAAAATGAGCGTGAATATAGAGGGAGCTGAGGTGCAGGTGTAACTGTGGTGTAGGATGTAGCTCCGTATGAGGTGGAGCTCCCAGGCGAGACATTGAAGCGTGATTCTGGAGTTGGTCGTGCAGAGGTATCGGGCGAGAGTGGAAGTGCAGACTGGCGACAGGAGTGATTCTTAAAGAAATTGAGATGCAGTCCTGGGCAACATCGCGGTGTCATAGTAAATTTGGAGAAAAACCCATGCGAGAGCACGACTCCTTAGGTGTTTGCCAGGAACTCTCCAGCGACAACGAAAGCCAAAATACATTGGCAAAGTCGTAACCGGTATCACTGTTATTGCCCAAGGGGGGCAACGTGACGATTTGACCAAGAAGGATTCAGCAACTGCGAGAGACGCGGGGCGCACTTCAATTGAACATATACATGGGCGCCAGTCTGGAGGGGACCCACAGTAATAAGTTTTCAGAGATGACAATTGTAAGGTGACCCCGACAACCTCCTCGACAACGAAGACCCCGACGACCTCCTCGACGACGACGACGACGACGAAGGCGACAACGACCCCGATGACGCCGACGACGACGCGGCCACGACGACGGGCGAATTCCGTTCAAATCTGTCCAGGGACCCCTCCCAAGGTCCGTGCTGGGCAGGTTTTCAAATCAGGTTTTTGTCCAACTGCATGGCCCGGAGCAGGCGTCGACAGGCCAGAAATTACCTTACACCAAACTCAGATGCCCTGATTTTGTGAATGCGGAGTCCCTGGAAGCCCCGACTCGTTCCCTGGGGGCCGCTTCCGCATCCTGAGCCGTTTCTGATGCGCTCCTGGGGCCCGTCGAAGGCCACCAGAGGCCGAGCACTACGACGAACACCCGCATGTTGAGGGATGCAAAGACGCCCCCACCCTGGGTTACAAGTGCGTGGTCTGTAAACCTCCAGGGAGCTACCAAAGGCCAGAGGGCCGCCAGGACGCCGCGCGACACGCGCGATATGCAGGGTTTACCGCGTCACCCCGCAGGAGATTCAGCGCACAGCGCCTCGTAAACCAGGGTAGGGACGCTTTTAACGCCCTTGAATATGGACTTAAAAATACGTTTAAGTCGGGCCTGTCCCCCTACAGGCGGATTTTGGGCAAAAAATGAGAAACACTCAAAACATGCCCCGCAATTGTCAAGAAATACTCCAAAATCGTCCCCAGACTATTTTTCCACTACTTTTGAATATTCCTCTTGTAGAGGGACACGCCCGCCTTAAAAATACGTTCGAGGTCTGTGACCTCGATCCTGGATGCTCGAGGCGACGACGGCGGCAACGGCGCGCGACGGCGCGCCTCGATGAGGGCCCTGAGAGGCTCCTTGACCTGCCGGGAGGCGGCGCGACGGGCCGCGGCGACCCTCGGGGGCAGGACCCCGTGGCCCCAAAGCCGTGTGGCGATTGACCACCCCAACCCAACCCGAAGACCCGAATTTCGGGTTGGGGGGGGTATCGGCTCCATATGCGTTATTTCGATGTTCCACGACCCCCCCCCCCCACTGGAAATGGAGGGCAAATTGAGGCCTTCGGGTTGGGTTGGGGCGGTTTGGTCGGTGGCGACCTCGGAATCACCTTCGACCTCACCGCGCGGTCCGTCACAGAATGGTTTTGGGACCTTGAGGGCCCCAGTCGCCCGAGACGTCCTCCGAGAAAGAACCAAATCCCGAAGCCGCGCGGTGACCCCGAGCCCCCACTGACTCACCACACCGTCGCTCCCCCGAAAGCTTGGTTTGTGAGCCATAACTCAGGCCTCCGGCGGCCGTCCGGGACGATCGCGGCACTCCCAGAATGCTTTCGGCGAGGCGCAGATGCCGGTGTACGCACCCCAGGGCAGAACCCCCCCCCCCAGAACCAACGAATTCGCCCGAAAACCCCGAAACCCCACTGATTCACCACGCGGCGGGGTCACCACACCGTGTTGGGGTCGCCGGTGGACGGACGGACGGACGGAGGCTAGATCGCCCGAACACCCCAACACACCACTCATTCACTACGCGGGTGGTCACCACACCGTGCTGTTGGGGCCGCCGGAGGACGGATGGACAGAGGCTCGCATGCGCGCCGGAGCGCGGCCGTCCCAGGACGGAGCGGCGAGCGGCCTGGTGCCCCTCCTCCTCCACCTCCTCCCCTCCTCGTTTTCCTCCTCCTCCTCCTCCATTTCCTGCTCCATCTCCTCCTCCTCCTCCACCTGACTCCTGGTCATCCTCCTCCTCCTTCGCCTCGCCCTCCTCCTCCTCCATCTCCTCCTCCATCTCCTCCTCCATCTCCTCCTACTCCACCTCCTCCTCCACCTCCACCTCCATCTCCCCCTCCTCCCCCTCCTCCTCTTCCTCCTCCATTTCCTCCCTTCCTCCTTCTCCTCCTCCGCCTCCTCCTCCTCGTCCTCCTCCTCCGCCTCCTCCTCCTCCTACTCATCCGCCTCCGGCTCCGCCTCCTCCATTTCCTCCTCCTTCTCCTCTTCCTCCTCGTTTTTCGTTTCTCGTTTCGCATCCCAAGTCGGGCGCTCACCCGCCGGCCCTGGCCAGGTTCCCCCCGCGCACCGCGCGGGCATACATGTGTAAATACGGCAATACATAAAACATAGATGGCCCAATAACTGATAAGTAAATAAAGCAGTAGATCCATAAGCACCCCTGCGCATATACGAATACGACTATGAGTGCGCGCCCGCGCGCATGAGCACGTAAACCCAAGAGCCGCAGAATGAATGAATGGGTGGCCGGTGACGCTGAATGGCCGGTTGACAAGGCATCGCCCTGGCAGCCGTCACCACGCAGCGGCATCCGACCCTCCCCAGCTGCTGCTCCACCTCCGCCCACTGCCCAGCAGCAGCGCCCACTGGTCAGCCTCCCCCACTTGGCAGAAGCGCCTTGCGCCCCATGCAGCCCAGCAGGGCACGCCACACATACTGGACATGCGCGGCCCCATGGCCTGGCCCGAACACCGCCCTCACCAGCTCCGGTTGCGACCCGCGCGGCATGGCGCCGACAACCGCTTCCAGCTCGCGGAAAAGCGTGAGGGCGCCCTCACACGCGCACAAAGCATGGGAGACGGCTACCCGCTCGCTCCCGCAGGCCATGCGCCTCTCCAACTCCCACGGCATGTCGCCACCCCCAACCACCTGCAGGGGCCAGCGGCCTGCGAAGCGGCACACCGCCCACATGCGGCACACGAGCGGGGCGACCTCCATGGCCAGCTCCGCCCGCGACTGCGGCTGCATGACCGGCTGGAGCTCGCGGAACGTCACGCCCAGCGACGGGATGCATCTGTCCGCGCCGAGTCGAAAGCCGCCTGGTCGTATAACCTCAGCGCCGGCCGCGCCACCTCCCACCGATACCGCCTCAGCGCTGCCTTGCGCTCGGCGGCGGAGGTGGCGGCGGCCTCCACAGCCCCCATCAGCCCCTCCACCTCCCAGATGTCTGGCAATCGGCCCCCTGGCAGGTCGGCCATCCGCTGGCCCACCAGTTGCCACCGCGTGTGCGCGGTCGAACGCCGCGCCGCTTCCCGCAGGAGCGTGCCCGGGCGCCCTCGCGGAAGGACCCGCGGCCGCGCGCGCGCCGCGAACGCCTGCTCCAACATGCGCGTCCCTAGGCGGAGTTCCCAACCGCACTGCGCCCGGCACAGCGTCCACTTCAGCCGAGGGCCCCTCTTGCAGCCTAGAGTAACCCGCGCCCAGTGGTACTGGGGCCGGTTGAGGTCAGTCTCCACGCCCTCGACTCCAACCAACATCGCCGCGCCGTACAGCACACCTGGCTCCACGCGCAGCGGGGCCTGCGCGGCCGCGACAGGGGGTGGGACCCCCCCTCATCGCACGCCTGGAAGAATTCCTCGAACGCCGCCCTGCCTTCGGCCAGCACCTCCCGCGAGCACGGCACGAACGTAAGGTCGGAGTCCACCTGGATCCCAACGAGCGCGTGGCAGCTCACCTCGTGGAACCCCCGGCCCTCCGCGTGGAGCGCCGGGCCCCCACTGATTGCCATGCGCTCTGACTTGCCTGGCCCGAAATTAAAGGCCGCCTTCTCCCAGCGGGCGTGCCGCACGGATGCGGACCGCGCTGGCTGGTCCAGAACCGCCATGACCGCGCCCACGGACGGGCAAGGCATCGCGGCGTCGTCAATGTACTGCAGCGGGCCCAGCTCGTGCGCACCGCCGAGCTCAACCACGGTCGCCCGGTCCGCCAGGCACGGCAATGTGGCCAATTGCGACGCGGCCTCGAATTTCGACCGCCCCGCGGCCTCGACGTCGATGCGCGTCCGCAAGTCGGCCTCCCGCGCTGGCGGGCCATCTAACGAACGCGCCGCGCAAACCTGCTGGGCTTCCACGAGCGCGCCCCGCGCCCACTCTGGCAGACACGCCCCGCAGCCCCCTGGAACGGCGTCCGTCAAGTCATCCTTCAAGGACCGCAACAGCGCGTTAAACGCCGGCACACTAAACCGGCGCCCCTGGGCGGTGCCGCAAGCGAGCACGAACGCCTCCGACAGCAGGCCGCGAGGAGCACGCCAGCGTGCCCCGCCACGTCGAAGCCCCATGTGAGGTCCAGGAACGCCAAGTAAGTGGCAAGACCCTGGTACCTCCTGAGCCCCCCGAGGAGCGTCACCGCGATGACAAAGGACAGGGGGTCGGAGACCCCCCCCACCTGGCCCTCCCCGCACCAGACCTGGACCTTGCCGAAGTTTCGGTCCACCCACAGAGCGTCTTGCAACTGCGCCATGTCCGAGCAGATCGACACCTGACGGAGGCGCGCGGTAGACCTCACGAGCTTGGGCCCGCATTTGTGGAGGGGGGTGTACTTGCGAAGTGACCAAAGGCTGGATGCGCCCCCCATGTGGCGCGCAAGATTGACGAGTTCGGCCGCCACCTGCCTGTGAGCCAGAACCCTGGACTTCAGAGCTGCGGCGGCGCGCCCCAGCGCTGGGTCGGCCCGCGCGCAGCCGCGAGATGGCCCGCGCCACCTCCTCGGCGGAGCGCGGGACCTCGGGCGCGTGCAAAACCGATCCCGCTTGACCCGCGGCACCGAAGAGTCTCGACGACGCCCCGCGCGCGCGAACGAGCCCCAGCTCCTGCTGGTGCCGGAGGGCCGCCTCCGGATCCCTTGGGAAGTCGTTGTTCGCGCGCCCCTGAAGGCCCCCCACAAGCGCTCGCAGCATCTGTTCCCTGCCGAGGGAGAACCCGGAGCCCGCGTCCAGCAGGGCCACCTGGAACGACGAGCCGGCCTTGAGCCACTTCGAGAGGCTCCTCTCCGCCGCCCCAGGGTCGCTTTCCGAAAGCGAAGCGTGCTTCCGGAACGCCGCCCTCCGGGACTTCCACGCTGCTTCCGCGGCGCGTGCTTGAAATCCTCAAACGACTCGAAGTCCCTTGGCGACGGCCCCCCAGGCTGCCGCGAGTGGCGGCTCGGGGCGCAGGCCGCGATCGCCCCTGCAGAATGGCCCGCGAACACCGCCAGGGTGCCCCGGCACCACGCTGTGCAGTCTAGTATCTGCCTCCGGACTTTGCGCGGTGCTGCACCGCCCGCTGGCGGCGGCCCCAGTTCCGGGCAGCGCCGCAAGGGGGCGACCAGCGCCGCGAGGCGCTCCAGGGCCGGGGCTGTAATTAGCCCGTGAAGGGCGTCGTCCCACTCTTCCGTTGACAGCCATGCCACTCGCCTCGCGACCGCCTGGCACCCAACTGCAGCGTGATTGGCATCGCTCCCACCACAAAGCGGGGATCGGATTCCGCGACAAACTCCAGGGCCCGCACCGCCAGGGGCACGAGAAGGAGGGCCACGAACACGTCAATCGCGGCGCCTGAGGCGTGGGTTAGGGTTCGCGGGTTCCGGAGGCGGCACAACACCGCCTCCGACACGGTGGCCTCCACCGCTCGGCCCCCCGCCGGCTGACGGCAGCGCGAGCACCGGCAGCCGCTGCTGTGGTCCAAGAACACCGCCCAGTGCGCGTTCCCACCCCCCACGAGGACGCTCCACGCTGCAGGGGGCGCCTGCGCCAGCTCCTGGTGGATCCTGACCACCTCCTGCCAAGTTTGCGCATCGCCCCCGGAGGCCGCGCAGAAACCGCACGCGCGCACCACAGGGCCCGCCGGGCCCATCTGCAACGTGCGCCAGCGCTCCCCGCAGCGCCCCTCCACCGTGCAGACAGATCTCGCGATCTCCGCCTGGGCGAAGAAACCCGCCGAGGCATAGGGCGACGTCTGCCGCCCGATCCACGCGCACGGGATGTCGCCAGGGAGCCGCGCTCCGGGTGGGAACCGCGCCCCTGGCAGTGCACAGACGTGCACACCTTCGCGCCGCAGCGCGGCTGCGATGCCCCATAGCCGCCAGTAGAGCACCTCATCCGTGCCGAGGACCGCCAGGCCCGCCTTGCCCGGGTCAAGGGCGGCGACGCGCAACTCGCGGGTCGACGGCGCCACGTTCGGCACTGCAGCGGCCGCGGCCGCGGCATTGACGCGGTCGCCGCCGGCGCATGGAGAGATCACAGGTGTCGCCCCCCCCCCCCCCCCCCCCTTGCCCCCGCAACGCCGGGGCCGCTTCCCTCCGTAGGAAGGCCCCAATCTCCACTGCGAAGGCCGCCAGCGCCGTTGCCCCGGGAGCCTGGCCATGGGCTGGCATGGCGACCTCCAGGGCCAGTAACGCCTGGACATCCTTACTCAGGGCTGCCCTCTCATAACGTCTGGGATCGGCCGCTTGCCAACTGTGCAAGCATGCCCGCAAACCGCCCATCCGTCCGTTGGCGTCGCCGCGTGGCCGAAGGCGCGGCCGTCGCGCGCTCGCCCGGCAACGCGCGGCGGCGCTATCGCCCGCGCTTTGCGGGCCGAGGGGGCCTTGAGCCTGGATGGCCACGCGCGCGTGCCACAACCACGCGCGCAGACGCGCCGCGCCAACACGCACACGCGCACATACACGCACACACGCACACACACACACACACACACACAGAGCACACACAGAGCACACACGCACACACGCAAGCACGCGCGCACCCAAAAACGAGACGCACCACGCATAGACCGCCTCCAACCCTGAGCGGTCAGAGCGCCCTCGAACATGAGATCCGCGAGCGTGCGTGACAGCCAGGGCGGCGCGCCGACGCGGACACTCTTGCTTCGCGACCTCACCTGTTGCGGAAACTGCTGCGGAAGCCATCTCGGACACTCTTGCTTCGCGACCTCAATTGTTGCGGATGCCATCTTGGACAACCTTGCTTCGCGACGTGTTATGCATCAGGAAAAAAACGGCAGGGGGGGGATTCCGCGACAAGGAGGTGCCCAGAAGGAGGGGGGGAACAACAAAAAAAATGCTTCCGCCAGCCCCCGCCAAGCCGCGCGCTTCCGCCAGCACCCGCCGAGACCCCTTCACCAGCGCGCGCCCCCCCAGACCCTGGGAACTGCAAGCAGTTCGTCGGCCGTCGGTCTCGTTCCTTGTGCCTCGCGCACTCTGCGGCCTTGCGCGCCCAAGAAAAGGAGGTGTGCCGGCCGATAATCGTCGCGGGCAGCTCCTCTCCACGCCCATTTACTGCCGGGGCGTTTCTGGGGGACAACCACGCTAAGACCCCCTGAGAAGAAGCGGGCAGCTTCGCGATCCCCAAGGAGAGGGGGGAGGGAGGACGGGCAGCCGAAATGCAGGAGGAGGAATACTTGAAGGCATTTACATGTCATTCGCACTCAGATGTAGGGGCCGCCCCGCGATCGTGGTCCGCAGCCTCTGCCGGCGATGCTGAATGGCCTGATGGCAGGATGTGCTGGCGCCAAACAACGCGCAGAGGTAGCGCGGCCGGCGCAGCTCTCAAGAACTCGCCGCGGGGTTCCGGAAATGGGAGGGGGGGGGGGGGGGGGCGCGCGTGCAGGGGGGGGTCCTCCAGCCACGTGAATCATGCAGCAAACATTAGCATTAGCATAGTAATCATTTTGGCTCAAGGTCTTGGCTCAAGCCGGCCAAGATTTGCCCCGGCAGTTTTTGCCACAGCCGTGCTTGGGGGTATCTCGTGTCTCGGCCCTCCAGCGTGGATCGTCTACTCAGACAGGGTCGCGATCACCATGGGCGAGGGCAGGGGGCTCAAGGCAAACGGGGGCAACGCGGACGCGCCGGACAAGAAGAATGCGCGTACGAATGAAAAAGATGAGGCAGGGAAGGCAGAAGTGGAGGATGCAACAATGCAGAATGGACATCAAGGACATGATGACAAAGATGATGAAAATGACCTCACCCTCCTCGTCTTGCTCGGTGAAACAACGCGTGGGCAACGCGCCCCCCGCCCTGGATGACCCCCCCCCCGCGGGGAACTTGAACCCCGGCCTTCCCGAAACGAAGAAGTTAGAACTCGAACGCGCAGTGGATGATGCACCGAGGAGCCCGCCGGGCTTGGCGGCACCACCCGGGGTGCGAGAGGCTGGCGGTGCAGCACTGCGCCGGCTTGGGACAATGAGAGAGTCCCACGCATGGCTTGGGGGATGCATCCCGCCGCGTGCGCCCGTCCGCATTCCCCCAGACAGCCCGCGGCCTCTGCCAATGGCACTGAATGGCCTGATGGCAGAGTTTGCACTGGCACCAGGCACCACGCAGTGGCACCGCAGCAGACGCGGCCCTGAGGATCCCGTCGAAGAAAAGTCAGCGCGGCCACCGCTAGCTACATCCAGACTGTGGGACGCGCAGATGGCGTAGAGGATGCACCCATTCACGTGCGCATGCCCGCCTTCCTCTGGTCTGCCCGCGGCCCCATGCCAGTGGCACTGAGTGGCCTGATGACAGCGTTTGTGTTGGTGCCAGACACCACGCAGTGACACCGCAACAGCCGCGGCCCTGAGGATCTCGACGAAGAAAGGGCAGCGCGGCCGCCGCGGGCCACCCCCAGCCTGCAGGTCGCCCCTATGTCGGCGCGGATCGGCCACGCTGCTGGCCGGCATGGCAGGCCCACGCACGGCGCCGACCGGCCTGATCACACAGGCACCCCCGCGACCAGCGGGGGGCCCCGCAACGCGAGGAAAAGGAAGGGGGAGCAGCGCGGGCAAGGGGGCGGGCAAGCACGCAGGCGCAGCGGCGATGACGATGGGCGGCGGGCCGCGGTGCGATTTCAGGCCCGTTCCCTGCAAAACATAAATGATAATAGAATTGTCCCCGCGCCCGCGTCCGACGCGCGCGCCGTCGTCGCCCCGCCGCTCACCTGGGCAACGCCTTCAGGAGGCCCACCTCGCCGCCCCTGCCCCGGCCCCTTGGGGCGGGCCCCATCGCGTCGACCGCGGGCCCGAAGAAGGCCGCGAACAACTGCGCCCTGCCCACGACAATGCCGCGGCGCGACTTCACGGTCAGGATGCCCTTGCCGACCGGGAACTGCATGCTGGCCCTCTCCTCCGGCGCCGCCTTCCAGATCACGATGAGGCGCGGCTGGTGTACGTCACCGGCCATGGCTGCGTAGGGGAGCTTGCGCCGGGGCGCCGCCGCGCCCGCGGCCGAGTCGGCGCGCGCCTGCGCACCCATCGCGGCAACCGTATCGTGGAAAGCCCGCGCGTCTTTGAAGCCCGGGGAGAACGTCAGGGTGACCCACGTGAGCGAGCTGTCCGCGACCGCCCTGAGCACCCCCTCCCAAGCCGCCAACGCATCAGCCAACTGAGACCGCGTAGTGGGCTTCGCCCGCGCCATGTCGGGGCTGAGCGTGGCCCCCCCCTCCACAGGTGTCGCCGCCGTCACCGGCCCCTCTGCCCCCGGGCGCCCGGCGCCGCCTGCGCCCCCTGCCGACCCCGCTGCGGGGGGGGGGCCATGGAAGCCGCACCTGCTGCTTCTGCGCCCCCTGCTTGTCCTGGAGGGTCTGCGCCCGATCCTTGAGCTCCTGCGCCTTGCACTTGAGCTTCTGTGCCTTGCCCTTCATCTTCGCAACCTGTTCCGCCTTGTCCTTGAGCTACTGCGGGACCTCCCACATCACCTTGCCCGCGTCCTTGTTCCGATAGAAGTCGCGGCCGCTCGGGCCCTGTAACATCTCCCGCGCCTCGCCTTTTTTCTGGAGCTCGGCAAGGTCCTTCATGGCGTCCTGGAGCCCTTGCCCCATCGATGACGGCCCGCCGCCCGCGACCACGGGGGCGGAGGCCGCTGCCGTCGCACCCGGCGGCACCGCGGCGGCTGACCCCCTGGGGCCGCCCCCCGCGAGCCCCGCAAGCGCCCTCGCGATCATCTCAGCGAACTGCGCCTCGTCTGTCCCGGCCGGGACGCCCTGCGGAGCGTGCAGTGTCATCTTACCCGTGTCCTTGTTGCGGTAGAACTCGCGCCCGTCCGGATCCTCGCACTTCCCCCACGTTTCGCCCCTCCCCTGCAGGAACGCGGTAATCTGCTCCTTGGCGACCTGGACCCCCTGCCCCAACGACGGCGGCCACGGGGAGCGGGTCGGCGGTGAAGCGCTGGACCGCCTCGATGAGGAGCTGCTCGCGGCTTATACCGCCCGCCCAGTGGACCGCTGCCGCCGCGCCTGGTGCCGCTGCCGAAGTCGCCTCTGTGGCGGCGCCCCCCGCGAACTGCGCAAGCGCCTTCGCGATGCTCGTCACGAACAGCGTTTCGTTCGCCCCGCGCTGGATACCTCCTGCGTTCTCCTCCACCTCCACCCCCGCCAGGGTGCCCACGGGCGAGGTGGGGGCGATCGCCTCGCTGCCCTCGTCGTCGTCGTCGTCGCCGCCCGGCTGCACCCCGCCCGTCTGGTCGAAGGCGCCCGCAAGGTCCTCAAGCCCCAGCGGTTGCTCACCATGCCCGTCTGCGGACGCCGGGGGCCTCGCACGAGCCTTGCCCGTCGCGCTGAGGCCCAAGCTCCGCCCCCTCTGGCCACGCCGCGCCAAGGGGGGCCGCTCGTCCCGCATCGCGACCGGCATCTGGCTCCAGCGCTCCCTCGACCGGCCGCGCGACCCGCTGCGCCCGTCGCGGCTGCGAGAGCCGCGGGGAGCCCGCTGAGCCCGGCGGCTGCGTTCTTCACGCCGGCCGCGGCTGCGCTCACCGCGGTGGCTGCGGCTGCGTTCATTGCGGCGGCTGCGGCGGGCCGATCGCGAACGCGGGTCCTGGCGCGCCCTGGGAAGATCGGTCGATCGGGATCCGGAGAGCCCCAGGGCGGGGGGAAGGGGGATGGGGACATTGGCCTCCTTGAACCAAAATGGCTCCTTGAGCCAAGGCTCCTTGAGCCAAGCCTCTATCTCCTCCTCCGCCTCCTCCTCCTCCCCCTCCTCCTCCTCCTCCTCCTCCCCCTCATCCATCTCCTCCCCCTCCTCCGCCTCCTCCTGCTCCTCCTCCTCTTCCTCCGCGAGGCCCCCCCTGGCGGGTGAGCTGCGTGCGTCGGCGACTCCAAAACGTGTGGTCTGCAAAGGGTGCGAAGCACGAAGCGAGCCCGCAACGCACACGTCACATGGCCACCGTCTGGGGTGCTGCGGGTGCGGCGCCGGAGGGCCAAGGGTGTGGTTTGCAAAAGGTGTGGTTTGCAACCCGCCGCCACTGCCCCGTGCCGCGCCTCTGCCTTGGTCCGCGCGCCGCCCTGCGAGGCGTGCCCAGCGGCGACGGGCTCGCTGGGCTGCGCATCGCCACGTTGCATGAAGGAAACGGGTATTGTGGGAAAGGGGTCCTGGAATTCGAGGCCATCCCCAGGACCAGCTCCGGCGTTTCCGCAGGGTGTGGCTTGCAGAGGGTGTGGTTCGCAATCTGCGCCTGAGGGGGGGCGGGCGCGGACCTCGACAGAGATCTCTGCCGCGCCCCGACGAGGGCTCATCGAGCCTTTGGCGCAACGTGGCGACCCCTGAGCCCCGACGGCGCAAATCGCAAGCCACACCCTGGCGTAACCGCATCAATTGTAGCCGCCGGCTCTACGTGCGGCAGGCTCGTGCCCCGCGACGACCTGCGTGCTGGGTTCTGCCACCGCGTGCAGCGCTCAGCCTGGAATGATCGCGGATTTTCCGCAGCGCAGACCTTTCGATGTCAGGCCGACGACCTGCGCGCTGGGTTCTGACACCGCGTGCATCGCTTAGACTTGAACGTATGCGGATTTCCCACAGCGCAGATCTTTCGATGCCGTGCGACCCTGGACCACTGTCGGCATTCAACCTTGAACGCCCGTGCTAGGTCAAGGTCAGTCAGCATCGGATCGGGAGATCGGATCAAATCAGAATGTGTGTCGGATCAGGGCCGCATCGGCACGGAAGCGAGATCGAATGGTATCGGCGCCATGCCATGCCGTGCGCGCATCGGCCCGCATCGCACCCTCGGAAAAGCGGAACCGAATCGGATCGGGCCGGCCGAACTCGACATCTCGGCGGATCGATCTGATCTGTGTGCGTCCGCATCGGTTGCGACCTCAGCCTCGAGCGCCCGCGCCGGGGTCGCCGCCGCGACGGCACGGCACGGACCTGCCGTACCCCCCTCCCCGACCCTCTCGTTCCCCTGCCCCTCCCCGCGAAGGGGTGAGCGCGCCTGCTCGATCTGGTCGGGGGCCCCCTCGCGCAGGAGAGAGGCAGGGGGAGAGAGAGAGAGAGAGAGAGACCAAGAGGGAGCGCGGGAGACAAGGAGAAAGACAGAACAGGAGGTAGAAAGAGAGGGGGAGGTAGAGCGAGAGAGAGAGAGTGAGAGAACGAGAGGCAGGAAGAAAGACAGATAGATAACGCCATTCCCTCAGCAGCGCTTGCAACTAGGGCTTCTTGCCCAGCTTGCTTGCGGGACTGGAGGAGCACGTCGGTGCTTCGGCTGGTGCCTGCTGGGTGGGCGCCCGTAAGAGCCCCACGGGCGCCCCGCACTGGCGGAAGATGCAGACTTTTTGCCAGGTGCCCGCCCGTGGGCACCTCGTGGGCACCCCGCGCTGGGGGAGGGGTACGCCGCGGCTCAGCCCGGTGCCCGCCCGTACGCAACACAGCCAGCCACACAGCTGCCACCGAAAACGTGTGCCACCTCGTGGCTCACGTCATACGGCCAGGCCCAGGGCACACGAACATCCTTCCAAGAACGTGAGACCCTCCGCTGGCCCAAACACCCCGAACCGTGAGATGACCGAGGGTACCCTCTCCCAGAATGCACAAGAGCACCCAGCAAACACGAAGGACATCAGGGCACCCTCCCCACACCGATCTCGACCTCATGACTCGGTCCGACCGTAGCTCAACCGCACATCTTTCGAATCCAGGTCACACCATAAAACTTGCACCTCCAGCTCACTCCACATAGCTTACACGGCACAGCTTACACCACATTCCCCAAGCAGTGCTTACACTTAGGGGTCCTTACTTCTCTTCTAAGGAGCTGGGCCTGTCTGCCAATCTGGCGGCAAGGTTGCCGCCGTCGCCGCCCTGTCGCGGCCTCGTAGCCGATTGTCGTCTGGGCCTGTGTGCCCGTCTGGCGGCTATGCTGTCGCCGTCGCCGCCCAGTCGCTGCCTGTCGTCTGGGCATGTGTGCTTGTCTGGCGGCAATGCTGCCGCCGTCGCCGCCCCGTCGTCGCGTAGATTGCACAGCATTCGCAAAACCACATAGCTTTTCCTTTCCAAAGCCATATGAGTATCTACCCCCGGGGCTGACGGGCCACCTTTTCGCACTGCAATTTGCATATGATTCTGCCCCTTCGTCCATCCGGGTAGGGAATCCATACCATCCCCATCCCACAGGCAGGCCAATATCGGTCCCCCCCCCGCATCCTCAACAAACATACTATGCGCGCGAACACGTGTATCAAAACCGGTAAGTGCTGAGAAGCCGTTGTAAAACATATATATGTGTGTGTATATGTATATATGTATATATATATATATAGACGGAGTGCACACGCGCTCGTCGTCGCGCGCGTATGGAGATTGGTTCAACAAACTTTGGGTTTTGGTATGGGTTTCAAACTTGAAAATCACAAAACATTTGTGTGTCAAAACGTGTTTTCGCAACGAAGGGCAGTCAAACAACAAAAACCTGCGCCCACGCCCTTGAGATTTTCAAAATAGATTCTATCGTACATAAACAACATTCGGTGTTCCAACATGCTTATAGAGTGCCACCACACGGGCATCTCGCGCGCGTCGGAATCGCTCGAGCCCCCTTGCGCGCGCGCTGTCGCAAGAACCCCTTGCTTAAAACACTGGACGACGTGCGCACGCGCGCTTCGTCGCGCGCGCATGCCGGATTTGTTTTGTTTTTTTGGGGAGGTAAGAAAGCGTGGGTTTCGCAAGGATTTCAGAAACGAATGTCCCGAAAACATTAGCCTGGCGAAGGACCCAGCCATATGCAGTTGCGAGTACCGCAAGTGTAAGAATCTTCTTCGGTGAAACTCCCCATGGGGCCACGAAGCGCTGCACTGGGTGTGGGGGAACGCTGCTCTGGGTGAGTGGTGTGTCAAGTAAGGTTTCCGGGGCGCATGCGGACGGCCCCACTGGGGGCTTCGGTGGAGCTCCCTATTATGGGGCCACGAAACGCGGTACTGGGTAAGTGAAAATGCCAAATTGGGCTTCCATGACGCATGCGGACGGTCCCACTGCAACGCCTCGGGTGCCCACGCCTCACTGCACCGACCTTGCAGACGTGGTTTTCTGTCAATGCAAGACCTTGGAACGGCGAGTGAAAAACGACGTGATGTTCGCTTGGATTTTTGCTGAGTCTTCGTTCCTGGCCAAATCTAACCGCACGAAATTCACCTCGAAATCCGGAACGAAATTCTCCAGGACACTCTGGGCCCATCCTATCGCTTTCCAAACGAAATCCGCTCGGCGATGTCGGCGCCATGATACATGCCATCGGTCAGCTCGTGGCAAGGCTGGGCCACATCGAATCGACAAATACTTCCTCGGGGCCCGCTCACTCCCACGGATGCTGATGATCCTCTTGTTCCTCCCCCTCCTCCTCGTCCTCTTGTTTCTCCTCCTCCACCTCCTCATCAATCTTCTGATCCTCCTCTTACCCCTCCATCCTCCTCCCTTGAGGACCATCCGGAACGCAGGACAGGGCAACGTCACATAGCAGCGAGGCATTTCCATGTTGCCATTTTGCTGGGGGCACTTTCGCGAGACCTTAGAAAGTTGTTTCCGTGCCTCTTGGAAGTCTCGGGAAGACCGGCTGCGAGGGCCTTCAAGGCCGTTCGGAGAGTTCTGGGGGCGTATGGCGACCTTCTGGGGCCTGTCTTGGGCCGCCTGGGGCGGTCTTCACGAAATCTGAGCCATCTCGGAACCGTCTCGAAGCATTCCGGGGGGCGTCGTGGCCCGCTCGGGCGCTGTCCAAGGCTGCTCGGAGGCTCTCCAGAGGCCAACCAGAAATCAGATTGAGCCCTCCAGGGCGGCATTGCAAAACAAATGAATCACCGTGTGTCTGAACGCATGTGTCTCCTCAGCGGGCCCTACGCTAATTTCAATTGGAGAACGGTGCTGTTGGAGTACAACAGCGCCTGCCAGAGGCGTCGCGATCCAAATAATGGAGCGCGACTGAGATATGCGAGAACCTTACGACATGGATTGAGAAATTGATTGACTTCTATTGCAATTAATCGCGCGTCGCATATTCGGACAATTGAACCGGAACATGAAATGTGTCCAACTCGGCAATCACGTGCGCAAAAATCAAGGTACGGGTATGTGCGGGATTGCCGTGACGATGCGAGGCGGTGCCCTATTCTTGAACCAGCGACATGGACATGACGAGGCTCGGACACCCCACCGCTTTACACTTGGAAAGGGCTATATCCTATATCACAGGTGCAGCTTGCACAACGGGAAGGGCGCCTCTGAGCGCTGTCTCGAAGATCGCGGGGCCCCCCGTGGGCCCGCACGGAGTGTGTACCGATACTGTCTGCAGGGCCTCCTGGACGCACGCCTAGGAAGGAGAGGGGTCAGGGGGCCACGTGCGGACCCCACCCCTACCCCCCACGATTTCTGAGGGGGAGGGTGGGGTTCACTTCGTCTGGGAGCTCCCGAGCGAAGTGAACCCCACCCTCCCCCTCAGAAATCGTGGGGGGCAGGGGTGGGGTCCGCACGTGGCCCCCTAGGGGTCTCGTGCATCCGTCTTGGGGCTGGCTGCGGTGTCTCCTGGCCTGGTTGGCCCTCCTCGCGTCGCCGCGGGGCTCTCGCAGTCCGCCCGAAACGGTCCCAAATGCGCCCCGCCGAGTCGGGGGCGGCCAAGAGGGGGGCGTCCAAGCGGGGGGGGGGGCGCAGATCATGACCAGCGGCACGTGCGCGGCCCAGGGAGGGGGAGGGGGCCAGGAACGTAATGAAATAATAAGAGGCGCCATGAAATCTGAGGAAAGATCATGGCCCACGCCATGACGTCCACCCCCCCTAGTCATCACCCCCCTCTTGGCCGCCCCCGACTGAGCCCGAG
Organism: Prorocentrum cordatum; assembly: GCA_963575745.1. NCBI lineage: Eukaryota > Dinophyceae > Prorocentrales > Prorocentraceae > Prorocentrum > Prorocentrum cordatum. The sequence continues at coordinate 469,578 of CAUYUJ010021503.1, read as the reverse complement.
AGAGCTCTGGGTCCGTGACCCCCTGTGAGGCCCCGATCCCCCACGGAGCTTCGAGTGCCCCCGGCCGGAGGCCGGGATGCCTCGGTGGCCCCGCCGTGGGCCTGCAGGGGCACGAAGAACATCGTGGAGGCCATTTGGGAGGCGTCCGTGGTGGTCTGAGGTTCGGGCCGGGCGAAAGGGGGGGGATAGCAAAGGGGGGGGGGGGCGAGAATCAGCTCACGTAGCTGATTTTCCCAGCGCTTCCAGGCGCTGGAGGCGGCCATGTGTCGAGGCATGGGCCCCTCGGCGGGGCCGAAACTAGCGGCATGCAGCAAATCTCGTAACCCCTCCTTTCCCTATCCCCCCCTTTCGTCCGGCCCGATTCTGGGAGGCGTCCGTGGTGGTCTGAGATGCAGGTTGGGAGCCGCACCCCCGAAGAAGTGCAGTGAGAACCTCCCAAGACTCCTCGTGGGGCCCTGTTGGCGCCCACTCGGGGCGGTCTTGGGCCATCTTCGGAGCTTCTCGGCCCGTCTTGCGGCATCGGAAAAGCGAGAACACTACAACCTTCCTACTAAACGAAAACCAATGATTTGTCCCCCTTGGACGCCTCTCGGAAGTCTTCTTCGGTGTGGGGCCGCACTGGGAGCCTGTTCAGCCGTGTTGCGGCCATTCTGGAACGTATGCGGCCCAATATTGCGCCTAGGGGGGTCACTTGGGACCTTCATGGGACGCCTCTAGGCCCACAGTCCCGGCCGCTGGTTGTATGTATGTACGTATGTATTTGTGTATGTCTACAGATTTATATACACACACAGATATGTGCTCCAGGAAGGCGAGAGGAAGGAGGCGGAGGCGGAGGGTGGACAAGATAGGGAAGTGAGGGAAGGGGGAAGGCGCAGGGGAGAGGAAGGGCGAGAGGGAGGAGGGGAAAAGAAAAGGAGAGGTGGGGAGAACGACGGGGAACCGGGAAACGGACACGGCGACAGGGGCCGGGAGGAAAGAGGTCTCCACCTGCTGATTGCTGTTGCTGCTCCTCCTCCGCCTCCGCCCCCTCCCCCTCCTCCTCCTCCTCCTCCTCCTCCTCCTCCTCCTCCTCCCCCTCCTCATCCTCCTCCTCCCTTCTCCTCCTCCTTTATGCCCTCTCCTTGTAAATCATTCCTCCCTTTCGCACCTCCGGACATGTCGGTCGGACGGGCCGGGCGCTTCGCCTGAGACTTCCTCGCCACTTCTGATCCTGGAGCTTGAAGTTGGCAACAATTTCACGGATGGAGGGCGGGTCGTTTTGAGAATGTGGCTCTCGCATTGGCGCCGTGGACATGTGTGTAACGGCTTGCAACCAGTTCAAGGATGGAGCGCGGTTCCTTTTCAAATTTAGCTATCTTTTTTAACGCCGCGCGCATTCACCTTATAAGTTTGCAACCATTTGAAGGATTCGGAGTCCCAGGAATAGTGTTCTGGCAGAGTGTACGATCGTCAGGGTGCAACGGTAACGTTGATTCAGGGTGTTGTAATCCCAAGAACGGTGTTCTTCCACGATGTGCGAGTGTCAGAACGCAACACTTACGTTGATCCACGGCGTTGGAGTCCCACGACTTGTGTTTTGGCGCGAATGAAGATTCTCAATCAGTCGTCTTCTAATGGGCCACGTCCCGCAAGAGAGGCCAATCCATTCAGGGAACTATGAAGAGGGAGGAGGTAATTCAATATCGTCGATGCGTATTGGGTTTACACTGGTCGAACATCCTCCTCCTCCTCCTCCTGATTCACGGGGCTCTCCTTCACCATGATCTGCCCCTTCGCCTGCAGGGCTGCGATGGTCTGGGCGCGCGGCGGAGGGCGGGATCGCAGAGCGTGGGATGCAAGGCTGGTCTGGGCGGTGGCATCGCAAGTTAAGACGAAACCACGATCGGGACAAAATAGGACCGGGATAAATCGGGGATCTCTGAAATCCAGCGGGTTTTGCGGGATGTATCGAGTGCCGCGGCCTGTCCAAAGCGTTCTGGAACGCTCTGAGAGGGTTCCGGAACGCACTGGAACGATTTATCCCGATCCTAGGCTCGCGTTGCAAATCCTTGCCATGCCGTGAATGACCAGAGGGCAGCAGAGCAGGGAGACAAGGGGGGAAGAGATGAGGGTGAGGATAAGAAGGGGCAAGGACCGCGGAGGAGCACGAGGAGCAGGATCATCTGCAGGAGCGTCGAGATCCCGAGAAGCAGCAGCAGTAGCGGGAGCAGCACGAGCAACAGGAGCAGGGGGAGGAGACAAGGCAGACCAGGAGCACGAGCAGGTGCAGGAAGGCAAATGAGAACGGGGGAGGGGCGACGATGACGATGATGAACGAGGTGAGAAACGAGGAGGGAGAAGCAGAGGAAGCATCGGCAGCAACGGCAGGAGCCGCAACAGCTCATCGGCAGCAGCAGCAGCAGCAGAGGCAGCAGCAGGACGGCGACCAGGCACAACTGAGCTGGGCTGAGATGCACGAGCCCGTGCCGGCCAGGAGACCGAAGCGCGACCTCGGTGGCGGGGCTGCGCAGCACCAAATCGCCTCCAGAAGAAGACGAAGACCCAGCGTGGGAACTGCGGCGGGCCCGCTCTCACCCCGCCATCCAGAGAACTCCACCTCCTATCCTCAAGAGTCCACATCCCTTCCATGGTGCACGGGCCCCCCGACGGGCTACGTGATCCCCGCATGGCATGGCCGATGGACCGGCCACGGACGTCGCAGAAACGTGCTCCAACGGTTGCAGAGAAGCGGGCGCCAGCGACGAGCGGGCGCCGATCGGCTGTGAGGCAAACGTGATCAGCCACATTGCTCGGGCCACGGCGCATGCCGCAGCCAGGCGGTAGCAGAAAGCAGCGGGCGCCGCTGGCGAGACAGCTCGCAGCGGTAGCAGACGTGGGAAGGCGCTCGGGCCACGGCGTGCGAGAGCTGCAGGCAGTGGCAGCAGGCAGTGGAAGGGGCCAGCTCGAGCGAGAAAGCGAGTGGCAGAGGAGAGCCAGGCCCGCCCCACGATCCTGGCCGAAAGCCAGGGGCCAGGGCGGACTGCGAGCAGAGGATGCGGTGGCGGCAAATAGCGGGAGGAGTGAGGGCCCACCGTCGTCAGCTGCAGCGCTCGGGCCACAGCATGCGAGAAGGGCAGGCAATGGCAGCATGCAGATCGCTGCAGCGATCTCGAGGAGGAGGAGGCGCGCGTGGCGGCGACGGGCAGCCAGGCCCGCCCCACGAGCCCTGTCACATGTCGGGGACCAGGGCGGACTGCGAGAACGGCGCGCACTGCTGCTCAGCAGGGGGAAGGCGGGCGCACCGTAACCATCTACAGCTCCAGGGCAGCAACTTGCGAAAAAGGTGGGCAGCGGCAGCATGGCAAGCGCGCATGATCCATGCCCTCAGCTCCAGGGCAGGGGGTCAGTTCGGGTTCGAACTGAGCCTCCTTGCACGGCAGGGCGCGCATAACAAACGCGACCAACCACAATGCAAACGTCAGCTCGTGCGAAGGAAACGCAAAACGGCTCGGGCCACGACGGAAGAATGCAAACACAAAGAAGACGGAAGACGGGGTCGTGGTGTGGGGGGCCACGGCGGCAAGGGCGATCAACCGCTAAAAAATTACGATCCAGGCCATTTGGCTCAAGAGGACACGCGCGCACAGGCGAGCCATATCATCAACTGTGGTGCCTGGGTCCCTTCGTGTTGGAGAGGTGCAGGACTGCGCGGCAAGCTGGCGCTAAGCTGGGACGTCATCAGCTACATTTGAGGGTCCAACACTCCTCTACAGCTGTGTTGGGAAACGTTCGGAGTAGCAGAAGTGCATCCGCTGAGGCCCCGAGCACGATTGGCCCAACAACACAAGCCAAGCCAATCCAGAATCATCCTCCTCTTGTTTCTCCTGCTCCGCTGGCTCGTCCTCCTGGCGCACACACCTGGTCCCAACAGCCGCGCATGACACGGACGAACGTGCGCGATGCAACACTACTCCTGAACTCCGCGTCCCTGGCCCAGCTCGTCTGGCAAGGCCAGCAGAGTTGTGGGGGGGTGGGCGGCTCTGCGAGTTTAGACACCACCTCCTTCCCAACACTGTAGGGGGCTGCAAAGGTTCTGCAAACCTTCGCTGTGTTGGCAACGCCGTGCCCCCGCACGCGGCACCGCCAGAGTTCACGAAAACAACACCATCACGGCTCGGGCTCTGGTGCGATTTTACCTACCCCCTGTTCCCAACTCCTTGGCTGGGCGCCCTCGGCAGACGGTCCAGCACTTACGCCCCCATGTCTCGACCACGCTGTATGGGCTCTCCTGCAGCGTTTGCTCAAAGCGCTGAACCCTGGAAGCGCGACCGCGGGCCACGCGATGAGCACGGGAGGTGGCCGAGTGAAAGGATGGCGTTTCACGCGCCACTCGCAGGGATATATATATATATATATATATATATATATACACACATATACACATATATAGATATAATCTACTGAAACCATTGCGCGCTTCGCGCGCGCTCAAGTTCTAGCTAGCTTCTTGGAGCCTCCTCGGAACATCCTGGGCTGCTTCTTGAAGTCCTCATGGGACCTTCTTGGCATGTCTTCTAGGGCCTCCTAGAAAGCATGTTGAAGCCTTTTGGGTGCCGTCTTGGGCCTCTTGGAGCCTCTTTTGGGCTTGCTGGGGGCCCCTTGGGGCCTCTTGGGGGCCTCTTGGGGCCTCGGGGCCTCTTGGGGGCTTCCTGGGGGCATCTTGGGGCTTCTTGAGGGCATCGTTGGTCCAGATTTCATCCCGGTGTTCATCCCTGAGGGTCATCCGATTTTCTTGGGCTGTCAAAGCCCGCTTTGATTGTGTACTTCACCAGCAGGCACCTCGAAGCGAGTTTTTCAGATTGTGGCCGATGACATTGCAGCAATTTCAGCAATCGACGGAACAACATTTACCCAAGTTTGTACCAGCCGTCGACGGAGCAGAACTTACCCAACTCTGCATCAGCAATTGACGGGACATCAATTACCCATCTTTGTGTTCCCACAGGTAGCACTGTAGAGTTAGCACAGTGTTCCATCAACGGCGCCCTGAGCCGTAGCAGCTTGGAAACACACTCACAGCATAACTGTGACAACAACTTGCATCATAGATGCATGTGTCTTCGACAAGAATTCGTGCGCTCGGGATTGGTCTTGAAAAAGGGGTGCATGGGAGGGGAGGAGGGGGTGAAGGGTAGGGCGAGGGACTGGACGCGAAGAGATTTGGCGGAACAATGTGCGGCAATGAGAGGAACAGTCCAAGCTCTTTATCCGGCTACTGACGCTCCACGGCTACAATAGCTCCACGGCTTCCCCTTTGAGCCGCCAATATCTAAGATACCTTCAAGCATTGCGTCTGCTGTGCAAGGGCCCTATTGAAAGCGAGGTACTGCTGCAGCGTGGAAGGCATCTATCATTACATGTTGATGAAAACTACTGCGTAAGCGGATCACGGTTGAAGAGCAAGCCTTGCCCGTCCTTCTGAGCTTGACTCAACTGGGATCGTATACAAACACCATCATGGCCGTACGGCGAATTCGTGTCCTGACGACTCGTGCTTTGATTCCTGACACCGCGTGGATCGCTCACCCTTGAACGATCGCAAACCTTGCAATGTCGGCCGATTGCGGGCCACTGGCGGCGTTCAACCCGAAACCGCCCGCGCCAGGATCGCCGCCGCGTCAGCGTGGCGTGGGCCTTGACGAGCCACGTGAACGTTTTCTTATTCGGCGTGTAGACATTGAACGAAGAGGGGGGGAGGGGGGGGGTCTGGCTCCGGATCTCTGCTTAGTGCGGCTGTTTGCGACAGTGCGCCCTATGGGGGTGGGACTCCACCTGCTCGAAACAGGCGCCAAAAAACAGCCAAGACCCACTCCAGGGGGGGGGGAGGGGGGGGGAGTACGAGGGCCCGCGCCGATCTGCAAAACCACGATTAAAAGTACGACCACCATGCTGGCCAGGGTGCCTCTTGGGAGGGGGGGGGGCGTGCCTGCCAATCTCCCCCACCTGAACCTGGGCCCCCACACCTCGCGCTCTCGCGCCCTCGCGATGCCGCCCTCGAGGAGGGCAACTCTCCGCTCACGGCGCGGCGACCCCGCCCTTCCGAGAAGGGCCCTGCCCTCCGAGAAGTTCTTCGCCTTCTCTGAGGGCCGCTCCCCCTCGCACTGCACCCTTGCGCATGCCGCCAACATGCGCTCCTTCTCCTCCTCCTCCTCCTCTTGTTCTTCTTTTTCGTGGTCTTCTAATTCTTAGTCTTAGTTTGATTACTCTTATTTTTATTATTATGATTCGTATTCTTATTGTATTGATCTTATTATTTATATTATTATCCATATTATTATTACTATTATTATTATTATTGTTCTTCCTCCTCCTCCTCCCTCCTCCCTCCTCCCTCCTCCCTCCTCCCTCCTCCCTCCTCCCTCCTCCTCCTCCTCCTCCTCCACCTCCTCCTCCTCCTCCTCCTCCTCCTCCTCTTCCTCCTCCTCCTCCTCTTCTCTCTCTCTCTCTCCATCCCGCTGGCAAAGGCCGCAAGGCACTGCAAGGAAGTCTCACACGAAGGCGCGATCTGCGCATGCAGTCTGAGGGCTCAGCATTACCTACGTCGCCATGTGCTCACACAATCGGTGGCGACGGCCACACGATGGCAAGCAACAAATCATGGGCTCCGGCGGGCCACACGGTGTCGACGGCCACACGGTGGCGGTGCGCCGATATAGCCTTACGCGCCGCCACGCTGGTCTCGGACAGGATGTGCTGCCCAGCGGGGGGGGAGAAGCAAACGCAGGAGTAGCATAAAACGGACGATGATTGATCGGGAATCTATGCGAGCGGGCGAGTCTGGAGGATGTATCGGGCGCCGCGGCTGGTCCCAGAGCACTCTGGAAAGTTCTCAGGGCGATCTGGAACTGTCTGGAGCGGGCTATCCTCATCCTGGGCCTGCCTAACCTTTTGCGCGTCGCCAGCGTGGCCCACCTCCGCCACTCTCCTCTGAGGGGCAACGATCGAGGGGGGACCGGCTCAGGTGGAGAAGCGTCGACCTCAGATCGGCAGTACATCGCCGACAACTCTGCGATAGGCGCCCGATGGAGGAGCCGCATGGGCTGTCGGGTCCCTCTCGGCGATGAGTGGGCCATCGGGGGTCGATGTGTCCCCGCATGAACCTATCCCCTCTCGTCCTGCTTTCAACTCGCCTGAAGCGACTGCACAGCCGAAGACCAACGACACCGAAACCGAGACCGACCGAAACCGACAAGCCGCAAGCAATCTAGGAGGGCGCGGCGACACAGCAACGACGACCCGATCGAACCGAACCGACCGATCACAGCCGACTGCGAAACAGCCGAAACAACCGAACCGTGGACGCCGTGGACACCTTTGGTGTACACGCCCTACACCGATCCTGGCCCTTCAGTGGGCCTGTCCTGGTATCCACCGGGGACAGAAGTTGACCTGGAACGGCGATATATTGCCGATGCGCGATGACGGGGAGCACTCACAAGCATGTCGGTGATGAGTGGCCATTCAGGGTCGACCCCCCTAGACCGGTGGAACATTACCCTGGCGAAGTACCCAACCCTTGCGCAACGCGTGGCCGAAACAATCCGACAGCATTTATTCGGGATGATCGCGTGGCAAAGACTGTCTTTTGCTTAGAACGATGTTCGGGAAGCTCGCGAGCTGTGCGACCAGCAAGGGCCGATGGCTGGACAGCCGGTCCTGTTGAGTCGTTCCCGTTCGTCCCCGCGACACCCCTCACAAGGAATGCGAAACACGTGAAAAGTGAGCAAACGGTTTAACAAAGACTTGGGGCGGGATGATTCCAAACATGGTTTCGCCTTCCTGGGTGCCCCCACAGTAGGGGGAGATGGGCTCAGCCCACGCAGGGTGACACCACAGGTTGGCCGCGGGGCCGTCTGGAGGGCCAAGAGCCCGAGGGCTGACAGTTCGGAGCGGGGGGGGGCGATCCAGACGGGTGAAGGCCCCCAGCCCCTGGCGAGCCATGGCCTCCCTACGGCGCTCCCAAGCGCTCCCAGCGCGCCTGGTTGCGCTCATGACAAAACCGTGAAGAACTCAATCGACGGAGGGCGGCTCGCGATTCGGATTGCGCTTCGTCGTCGACGTCGTCGCCGCCGTCGTCGTCACAATCGTCGTCATCGACGTCGTCCTATTATTAGTAGGTCGTGGTCGCAGCGCTGGTAGTCGTACTAGTAGTAATAATAGAAGAAGAAGTAGTAGTAGTATTAGTAGTAGTCGTAGTAGTAGTAGTAGTAGTAGTAGTAGTAGTAGTAGTAGTAGTAATAGTAGTAGTAGTAGTAGTAGCAGTAGTAGTAGGAGTAGTGGTAGTGGTAGTGGTAGTGGTAGTGGTAGTGGTAGTGGTAGTGGTAGTGGTAGTGTCAGTAGTAGTAGTAGTAGTAGTAGTAGTAGTAGTAGTAGTGGTAGTCGTAGTCGTAGTAGTAGTAGTAGTAGTCGTCGTCGACGTAGTCGTCGTCGAAGTAGTCGTCGTAGAAGACGCCGTAGTAGTCGCAGAAAGCGCAGTCGTAGTAGTGGCAATAGTAAGAGTAGTCGTCTTAGAAGTAGTAGAATTAGTAATAGAGTTAGAAGAAGTAGTAGTAGTAGTAGAAGTAGTAGTAGTAGTAGTGATAGTAGTAGTAGTAGTAATAGTAGTAATAGTGGTAGTGGTGGTCCTGGTCGTAGTAGTGGTAATGGTAGTAGTAGTAGTAGTAGTAGTAGTAGTAGTAGTAGTAGTGGTAGTAGTATAGTAGTAGCAGCAGTAGTAGTAGTAGTAGTAGTAGTAGTAGTAGTAGTAGTAGTAATAGTACTAGTACTAGTACTAGTACTAGTACTAGTACTAGTAGTAGTAGTGGTCGGCGTGACAGTAGTAGTAGCCATATTAATCGCAGTAGTAGTAGTAGTAGAAGTAGTCGTAGTAGTAGTAGTAGTAGTACTAGTAGTAGTAGTAGTAGTGGTAGTAGTAGTAAAAGTAGTAAAACTAGTAGTAGTAGTAATAGTAGTCGTAGTAGTAGTCGTAGTCGTAGTCGTAGTTGCAGTAGTAGTGATAGTAGTAGTAGAAGTGGTAGTAGTAGTAGTAGTCGTAGTAGTAGTAGTAGTAGTGGTAGTAGTAGTAATAATAATAATAGTAGTAGTCGTCGTCGTTGTAGTAGTAGTGGTCGTAGTAGTAGTAGTAGTAGTAGTAGTAGTAGTAGTAGTAGTAGTAGTAGTAGCGGTAGTAGTAGTAGTCGTCGTAGTAGTCGTAGGCGTTTTCGTAGTTGTGGCAATAGTAGTAGTAGTAGTAGTAGTAGTAGTAGTAGTAGTAGTAGTAGTAGTAGTGATGGTAGTAGTAGTAGTAGTAGTAGTAGTAGTAGTAATTCTAGTAGTAGTAGTCGTCGTAGTAGTAGTAGTAGTGATGGTCGCAGCAGCAGCAATAGTAGTCGTAGTAAGTAGAAGTAGTAGCAGTAAGAAGAATAATAGTAGCAATAGTAGTAGTAGTAGTAGTAGTAGTCGTAATCGTAGTAGTAGTAGTAGTAGTAGTAGTAGTAGTAGTAGTAAAAGTAGAAGTAGTAGTCGTAATCGTAGTAATACTACTAGGAGTAGTAGTAGTGGTAGTAGTAGTCGTAGTAGTAGTAGTCGTCGAAGTAGTAATGACGGAAGTAGTAGTGGTCGTAGTAGTAGTGGAAATATTAGTAGTTGTAATTATAATAAGAGAAGGGTGGTGGTAGTAGTCGTGCTCGCAACAACAATAATAGGGAGCGTAGCGGGGGGGGTACGATAAAAAAACAAGTTTCCGACCCCCGGATTTGATTAGCTAAGCTCTTCCAATAGAATCAGGTCCTCAGGTTTCTGTTAAACGTTTACCCAAACTACGTCGTTCCAACTTTCGCCAAAAGGCTTTCCCTGGGCGAGCACACGGAACGAGAAATGTCGAAAATTCCGCATGTCAAGATTTCATGAACATTATGACCGGACCACGGACTATTGCAACTGTTTGCAAATCGAACTGGGACTTCCTGAATATTGAAATTAACATCCTGTGTTGTGCTGCTCCCTTCGCGCCTCCTTCTCCCTCTCCCGCGTTTGTTCCTCGTACGCTCGATATCAAAAAACTCGAACGGGCTTTCGCGAAAAAACAACTACAAGAGAACTGGACTTAACCCCAACTCGAAAGCTTACATCTCGTGTTTTCTTTTGGGGGTAACGAGTGCTACGGTCGGGGGGCCGGTCGGGGAGGGGGATGGCAACGGCGGCCGCGGTGTGCACCACCCAAGGCGCGCCCGCGGCACTGGCGCAACAATCGCACTTGTGTCACAACAGTCCCAGCGTACACGGCAACGCCTGCGTGCAACATAGCGCTTGTGTAGAGCACGCTGCCTCTGTAAACCCTACCAGCTTTGGGCACCATAGCACCACGGCGCCTGTGTACACCATACAGCCTGTGTACGCCGCAGAGATCGCGTCCGCAACATCGCGTGCGTACACCACAGAGCTTGCGTACATCGAAAGGAGTTTGCACACCACAGCGCCTATACACAGCACAGCAAGCGTGCGCACGAAAGCGTCAATGTACACAACAATGCTTGCGTGCACCAGTGCGCTTGTTCGCACCACAAGGTCTGTCCACATCGCAGAGCCATGTGCGCAACAGCGCGTGTGCATAACAGCGATGGACAACATCGACTGCACACAACAGTGATGCACAAAACATGTCCGCACCAACTGCACAACGACGCCTGTGCACAACGCAGCGCCTGCAAACACCGCAGTTGCCATATGCACAGCAGCCCCTGTGTACACCACAATGCCTGCGTGCACCACAGCGCCTGTGCACAGCACAGCGCATGCGCACCATCGCGCCAGTGTGCATCACCAGCTGCTGCAGCAGCGGTAACAGTTTGCCCCACAACACCTCAACGCCTTTCGTGCACCATAACGTGCGTGCACCTTCGGAAGCCTCCAGGCCACGTCGGTCGCCGTCTTCCTCCTCACCGACCCCCCGATCGCGTCCTCATCCCCTTCCTCCTTCTCGTCCCTCCTCCTGCTCCTCCACGTTTTCCTCCTCTTCCCCATACTCCTCCTCCTCCTCCTCTTCCTCCTCCTCCTTACCAAGCTCCGCTGTTTACGGACTTGCGCAGTGCTGAAGAGTTGGTTAGCTCCACGGACTGCCCAAGTCGTTGTGCTTGGCCATGCCTGCAGGGTGATACCCGTGGACAATGCGGTGTACCAGGGCACAGTTCTAGCCCGCCAAATTGGCTGGTATTCTTCGCGGATTCGTGCCTGGCTATTCGGGCCGCTGCGTTCGAAGAACTCATCTTCGCACATCCGCCACCGTGTCGCTGGGCACGGAGTGGGCGTGACCTCAAGTCAATTGCCTAATCCCTCAAGCACTCCTGCGGAGTCTTTAAGGGGCCCAGACCCCAACTTCCGAAATCCCTCGGGGCCTCCCGCGTGCCGCCCTGGGCTCCGGCGCATGACTTGTTCGGACCCGAGGGCGCTCCAAAGCGGGCCAAGAGGGCCCCACGAGGCCCCAAGACTCAAGACCCCCAAGACGGTCCAAGAGGGCCCCGAGACGCCGAAAGATCGCCCCAAGACTCCCAAGACTGTCTCAATATGGCCCAAGAGGCCCCCAAAACGCCGCAAGAGGCCTCCAAGAGGCCTCCCAGGAGGGGGCTCAAGAGGCAAAATCCATATCTTTCAGGTTTTGGGAGGATCTTGAAGTTCTCGCCTTTTTCCCCAAACAGCTTGCTGAACGGGGTGCTGTTGTGATAGAAGCTAACTCCGGCCGAGGGATTTCAAAGCAGAGACGTCCTCAAAAAAATGTGGTGGTCCGGGCCGTTTCGCCTAAGAAATCCTCGCAACTCTCGTTTCTGAGTTGTCCGGGATTGGGCGTTTCGCATGAGACATCCTCCAAACTCTGACTTTCCAGCTGCCGCGCAAGGGGTGGTCCGGCGCGTTTCGCCTGAGACATCCTCGCAACTCTGAGTTCTGAGATGCCGCGCAAGAGGTGGTCCAGCCCATTTCGCGTGAGACATCCGAGATGCCGCGCAAGAGGTGGTCTGGCCCGTTTCGCCTGAGACATCCTCCAAACTCTGAGCCCCAAGATGCCGCCCAAGAGTTGGTCCAGCCCGTTTCACTTGAGTCATCCTCGCACTGTTGCATTCCGAGATGCCGCGCGAGAGGTTGTCCGGCCCGTTTCGCCTGAGACGTCCTCGAAACTCTGAGCTCTGAGATGCCGCGCGCGAGGTGGTCTAGCCCATTTTGCCCGAGACATCCTCGAAACTCTGAGCTCTGAGCTGCCGCGCGCGACGTGGTCCAGCCCGTTTCGCCTGAGACATCCTCGCAACTCTGAGCTCTGAGATGCCCTGCGCGAGGTGGTCCGGCCCGTGTCGCCCGAGACATCCTCGCAACTCTGAGCTCTGAGATGCTGTGCGCAAGAGGTGGTCTGGCCCGCTTCGCACAAGACATTCTCGCAACTCTGAGCTCCCAGATGCCGCGCAAGAGGTGGTCCAGCCTGGGGGCCCAGAAGACCACATGTTACATATCCCCCCTGGGACCCTGGGAGCTCCAGGAGGCCTCAGAGAGCTTCAGGAGGCCGCAGGACGCCCAGGACAGGCCCCAGGGGTCCCCAGGAGATTCCCAAGAGGCTCCCAGGTCCCAGGAGGCCCCCTATCAGAACGTGTCAAGCTAATACACATCCGGTGCCGATTCGTTGATTTTTCCTCCTCTTGTGCCCCCCCCCATTTTGGGGGGCCCAGACAACCACATGTTAGATATCCCCCCTTGGGAGCCCCAAGAAACTTCAGGAAGCCCCAGGTGGGGTCCAGGAGACCACAGGAGGCCCAGGGGGAAACCCCAGGAGGTCCCCAGGAGGCCCCAGGAGGCCCCCGCAACTCGGAGCTCTGAGACGCCGCGCTCGAGGTGGTCCGGCCCGTTTCGCCTGAGACTTCCTCGCAGCACGTTTCGCCCCAGACGTCGTCGCAACTCTGGGGTCCGCGATGCCGCGCGCGAGGTGGTCCAGCCCGTCACGCTGGAGACATCCTCGCAACTCTGGGCTCCGAGATGCTTTTCGGGATGAAGAGGAGGTGGAGGAGGAGGAGGAGGAGGAGGAGGAGGAGGAGGAGATGGAAGGGAGAAGGAGGATGATGTGGATGAGGGAACATGCAGGAGGAAGGGGAGGAGGAGGAGGGATAAGGAAGGGAGTAGCAGGAGAGGACCTAACGGGAAACGAGTGCGACGTGGACTTGTCAGAACGTGTGCGAGAGGTTATCCGGCCCGTTTCGTTTGAGACATCCTTCCAGTACTGAGCTCCACGATGCCGCTCGCGAGGTGGGGCCCGTTTCGCTTGAGCCATCCTCACAATGCGAAGCTCGAAGATGTTGCGCGCGAGATGGTCTGGCCTGTTCTGCCTGAGACGTTTCGTATCACAGGGGCTTCAATCACAACCTCTCTCATTCCTTCTCCCGCCTCCCTCTTCCCGCTTCCCGCCTGGCTCCTCTTCCCTCTTCCCTCCTCCCGCCTCCCGCCTCCCGCTGCTGCGCCTCTGCCTCCGCCTCCCCGTCCCCGCCGTCGTCGCTTCTGCCGCCTCAGCATCCGTGATGCGCGCCCTGCATTCCGCCCTCCCCAGACATCGGGCTTCCTGATAGGCATGCGTCACACAAGTTGTCGTGTAAACATCTCATGTGCAAACATCATGTTATCATGTTTGAACATGCCATGCCAGCCCGCACTGGACGGGCACGCAATCGACCTTGGAAACCGCAGTGGATTTAGAAACCCTGTTTGGGGAGACTGCACTCCAGCTAGAATTTGATGTCCGACGCTCCCAGGCAGCCCAAGAGGCCCCAAGACCATCCCAAGACAGCCCAAGAGGCCTGCAAAAGGGCTTCAAGATGGCCTAAGAGCGCCCCAAGACTGCCCAGGAGGCGCCCAAGGCGGCCCAAGGGGGCCCGAAAACGGCCCCACAAGGGGCCCAACAAAGAGAACACGAACCGAAAATCCGAGCCTTCCACCCCAAGAGGCCCCCCCAACAGCCCTCGAAAGTGGCGACAATTTCGCACCACGCAGGCCCCCAGCGAGCCCCCATACAAGACGGCGAGGCAGGATGCAAGAGGCAGGCAGGAGGCAGGAGGAGAGAGGAAGGAGGCGGAAGGAGGTCGCGACCGCAGTGCTCTATTCAAAACGAGAACCCAACACAACATAGTAGGGTTGGGAAACAAACGGCATACATATACAATTCGTAGGGAGGTCCACGCGAAGTTCTGGGGTCGGTGCCTTACCACCCTACCTGGCGCGCGGGGGGGGGGCCAGCACAGATCCAAGAAACCCGCGAGGAGCTTCGAACATGTAGATTTAGGCAGATGTTACTTTCTCGATCCAGATGGCACTCTCGCCTGGGCGTTTCTGGAAGCCTCTGGTGGCCAAATGGTGCCTCCAGAGGCCTCGAAAAAATCCCAGGGCGCCCTCGGACCTCCGGAGGCCTCGGCGCCATTTCGGAATCCACGGGGCCCCCCGCCTGACCTCGCGAAGGATGCTCTGGAGGCAACCAGGCCTCCCCAGAAATTTGGGGGACACCTTGGGCCAGGGACTCTTCGGGCCATACGCCCACGCCCCACCCCGTCCCCATCAAAGGGAAGTGGAATCAGCGTAAGCATGAATTGTTGGTCCGCGCAAGTTTCTTGGATCGGCTCTGGACCCCCCTACCTGGCGCGCGATCCGAGAAATCCACGCGCGTTTCGCGCGCGATTGCGATTTGGTGAAGAAAATTCGTACCGCAAGTGCCCCATTGAGAATGGGGGACGTGTCACATTTTTGTTCGTTTCTGCGCATCAGGCGCTTGAACATCGTTTCTGCGGCCATTATCCGACTCTCCACGCCACCGTGCTCCTCACAGAACCTTGCACAAAAACTCCCCAGATGAGCACAGGACGCAGCAAAACGTTACTGAAAGAGGTCAGCACGTGGGCTATGAGCTGGGCCAGGATGCTTAGCTTAAATCGAAGCCCAAAAAGCCTTGGGGGAGGGACGTCTTGGACCGTTCCTCCTCGTCGTCCTTCCCATCCCGCCCTAATTTCTTGTGGAATTTCTTTGTTCCTCCTCCTCGTACTTCTCGTCTCCCTTAATGGTCTTCCTGCCTGTCTTCGTCCCTGTGTTGCTGGTGGTCCCTTTTCGTAGTTGTTTCCTTTACTCGTCCTGCACACAAACACACCTCCCTGAATTATTCCTAACCGTCTGCCTCCTCCTGCTCCCCCCGTTCCTCCTCCCAGTCTTCTGCCTCCTCCTGCTCCTCCTCCTCCTGTTCCTCCTCCTTTGTTGCCTTTTGCCTCCTCCTCCTCCTCCTCCGCGTCCCTCTGGCCACGCCTGTTCAGCTCCCGCGCCCGCTGCGGCCGCGCCGCCGCCTCGCGCCACCGTTGTGTTCCTTTGCTTTTGCCAGCGCGGGAGGGCAGGCCCGCCCGACCGCCGCGCGGACCAGCGTGATGCGGCGAGTGTCTGCGTTCGTGCTGATGCGCTTTTGACTACCTACCAGACCACCCCAACCCAACCCGAATACCCAAATTTCATGCTGGGGGGGTACGGGTTCCATGTTTTGTTGTTTCTCAGTGCTCCCCGAAACCCCCCAACTGGAAATGGAGGGCACATGGAAGCCTTCGGGTAAGGTTGGGGTGGTTTGGTGGGCGGTGATTTTTCAATATGGAACAGCATCTCGCCTGCAGCGGAGACGAATGCCTGCTGCAAAAAGCGGAGGAGTTCAAGAACGCAGACGTCATAATACAGATCGGTACCCAAAGAGCAGCTTGGATCGGCGGTGGGGTCCGCGCGCAGCTCTTATCACAAGGTATACGGCGGTGCATTTCGGCTGAATACAAACGAGCTGTTCAGTACGTCGCGCGGGATCACGAACCTGCCGCGAAAGTACAGCATCGAAACCAAGACTACAATGCGGACGTGAAAATGAAAGCCAGGTCCCCGCGGTCGATTCGCAACGCTTCGACGTGGAGGTCACAACTTCGATATCACAACCGCCGCATCACATTGCTGCTGAAAAAGATCCGGATGATGAGCAGGTCTTGTTCACACGACCGGTGCCCGATGATTGAGCACTCCAATCTGCCAGCCTGGTCTGCGCGCGCGTCATGTTCGGTGGGGCTGCGATCTCAGGAAAAGCAAGGGCAAGTCAGCCCGAGAAGGAAATAACCGAGACGGGCACGTGAATGCATCGCGGGGAACAGAAGGGGAGCTGAAGGGCAGCGCGCGTGCACGCGTATCACCGCACATCTACGGCCCCAGACAATCTCTGCTCCCTTCAGCCTCGTCTTCCCATCCACTAGCATAGCACGGTGGTCCACCGCGCGAATATCGCAGCCCATCGCGTCCATGGACTGGCAAATGATTTGGACCTGCGTCGAGCACCCCTCGTCGCGTCCTCACGCGGCCTCCCTTTGCAGGTAGTCGCGCGGCGACTTCGCATCTAGGGCGCACGGCCCATCGCGTAACATCTCCTCGCTCTCGCCCTCGGTGTTTCGCCCAGCGAGCGACTGCGCCCCCCGATGCACGCGCCGCCTCTCCGACTCGTCGAGCGCAAAACCAGAAGAGAAAAAAGAACATAAACAATACAACGAACGACATATATATACATATATATATGTACAAATATATGTACAAACGCGGACTCTTGACGCGGAGTGGCCACCCATCCGAGCTCCGCCACTCCAGTATTCAGAGAAAGCGCGTCTGCGTGCATGGAGGAAACCACGGCGCGAAACATCCTCAAGCTCCTCCAAGCCAATGAACTGGCTGGCTGTCGTTCTCCCTTGGAAACTCCAGGCGTGGTAGAAACCGCTGCATCTGAACCCTGAGATCCACCTTCACTGCAATTGCGCAGACTTGCGCGCGACGCCGAGACGCACGGCAGCCCCTCCAATGAAATCGTCAAAACTGCCATTCCCATGCCCCCGCCTCCTCCGCGTGATTCACCAGACGGTTAGTCTCCATGACGTCATCGTAGGCCAGCTTGCTCAGCGATTGCTGAATACCATATCACATATTACTTCGAGATCAGGCCCAGGCTGGACCAGACCACGACAGATGACGACGCAGATGGGGCCACATTGGCCTGGCAAGGGCGTTGAGCAGCGCGCGCGCGGCCGCCCTGCCCAAGCAAGAAATCGAACAATAACTGCAACGGATCACCAAACGCCCGCCGGAAGCCTCGCCTTGGGCACGTGCTTCACGGATGCTTCCGACATGGGCGACAGGCGGGGAACGCTGTTGGACCGCAACGCAGATGGCCGGAACGCAACGCTTCGAGGCGACCAGTAGGGCAATGCTCGTGGAAGGCCAAGTGCTCGCAAGAGGAAGTATGACATCACTCGAGGACAGGCGGCGGGCGAATGCTGCGATGGCGGGTGACATGGGCAGCGCCCTGCGACTGCATGGCGCCACAACAGAATAACAGACAATCAGAAGATGAGCACGCGGCGAGCGAGAGCGACACCCGAGCGAGGAGCTGCATGAGGCGGCGCGAAGTGGAGACACATCAAAGGGGACTGCGCCGACATCTGGCTGCTGACGGCGCGGGGGCCAAGAGGATACCGACCCGATGCAACGCCGCCGGCAGCCAGATGGAAAGCGCACCTGGCAACGCCACAAGCGCGAGGAGGAATCCTTAGGCGCAGGAGGCGGAGGTACAAGCGAACAGCGGCATGCTGCCCCCCGCAAGTGGCGACATCACCGAAGCCGTCGACGAGTGCGACCGGGTCGCGCGAGGACCGAGGAGCGCCAAGAGGCGGCGAGCTGCTGTTCCTTGGTCGCCACCTGCAGAAGCATACGCGCTCCTGCTAACAGAGAGATTGCGCCGCCACCGACGTCGGCGGGGCTGGGGGCGCCACCTCCGACGCGCGCAGGCGGGCCCGCGAGGCACTGGAAACTGGAAGCGCTGGCATCGATATCACAACAACGACTTCTCATCGCGGATGGGGGCCGATCGAACGCGCGCCAAGCCCCAACGCGCAACGGCAAAGCAAGAACGGCGGCGATGCGACTTCGGCATGGGCTGCGCGCCGGAGAGGTGCCGCGGGCCCAGACCGCTGTCAAGACCGAAGAGGGAAATGCCACGAGGCGACTGCAAGTGCCTGCCGCAATGATCGAGATCAAGAACCGCGCGGGCGGCAGCCGCGCTGACATGGAGGCGCAATCAGGCGACGGACTTGAGCGCCGACAAACGACGCGACATGCAGACCGCCGTCGCCCGCGCGAACCACGAGGCCCTCGACGACGCGACGGGGAAGACCAGCAAGCGCGACGCAGGCGACATTCTGACGACGAGGCGCCGCGGCGACTGCTTCCTGGAGGAGGCCCCCGACGAGGCCTCTGCCTTCAAGAATGAGGCGGGGCGCTGCGCAGGAGACGCGAAAGCGGCGACCCTCTATCACGAGGCCGCCCAGCTTCCCATCACAGGCTGGGCCAGCGCGATCCACGAGGCCAGGCCAGCGCGAACGGCGCGCGAGGTGCCCCGTCTCCACGGAACCGGCGGCCCTCTCTCGCGGCGAAATTTGCGTGCGCTGGCGACGTGGACAAGAAGCGCGAAGTGGTCCACCCTGACGACGTGCCCGAACGCGTTAAAAAAATCCGACTTCAGGCTCGGCAATGTTGCAAGCGGAAGCGCACCGCCAGCCGCGGTTTCGCTACGCACTCCCCCCCGCGCCCGGGGACAGGCTTCCCCTCGTCGGGATGCTGGCGGGAGGAGATGCCAGATGCCATACGATCGAGGAGAGGGCGGGCCCACATGAGAACTCATGGGCCAACAAGCGCAGAGTCTTCCGCGGCATCATTGTCGGCTCAGCGCCCTCTGGCACCTCTGCCCTCGCCCCGACTACCGCGCAGGTGGGCCGCCCGGGCGTCGAACGTATAATGTACGAGACGTCTCCAATGAAAGGAGTGGCGAAGCGAACGGGATTAGCTGAAGGAGCGAATTTCAAGAAGACATCGGAGGAGCAGACATGACACTCACTTCGGCCTCCATCCGCCTGGCTGGAGCTATAGAGTACGGCGGCGGCATTGGATAAGGCGCGTCTTCCTGGGGCCCAGACCCCGGCGCATTCCTTCCCGTTTCAAGGCGAGGTGGGTGGTCAGACGTTTGGCCGCCCATCGGTCGCGAGACTCTGGGTTCCCCATCGAAAGTATCCTTATCTTAAACTTCCACAGTAGTGCTTCTACGCGAGCGCCAGTAACTGGCGGCTCGAAATCTGGACCGACACGCGCAGCAGGGGCGCTCGGGATAGTGACCTACGAGCCAGGAGCTCTTGGAGACGCAGAAGGAGAAGGAGGATTACACTGACGCGCTGGCAACGTTCCGCATCAGCGAGAGCGCGAGGGAACAGCTCATCACGATCGGCACGTCCGAACTGACGACGAATTGGCTGCTCCGGTGCCGGCGCCGACGGAAGTGGAGGCCGAAGCTGACGAGGTCGCCGACAACGACTACGCGCGCTGCGTGGCTCGTGAAGGAAGCCTTCCCCATGGCCTCAAAGGGCCCTGGAAACGGCAGGGCCGTTTTTGTTACCGGTTCCGTTTTGTCGTTTTTTTGCCGGTTCCGACGCGTTTTGTTTACCTGCTCCGTCGCCGTTTTTTGACCAGTTCCGGCTCCGGTTCAAATCCTGGAGCCGTTTTTGCGCCGTTTCCGGTCGCCGTTTTCTTGCCGTTTCCATTTTCTAAAAGACATGTTTTTGGAAACGGTGAAAAAACGGCCCTGCCGCTTCCGGGGCCCAAAGCCCATGGCCACCGCTGCAAAAGTAAACGAGCGCTGCGCACACTTGAATTGCACGCTTCGGCGCACGTGTGGGTGACCAACATGCAGAAGCTACGGGCGGAGGGGAAGCCGGGCGACGAGCTGGAAGAAGACGGCCAGATCAGCCGCCCGGCCCTGGGGGGATCCTCGAGGGCCTGGGCGACAGCGTCGGACGCGCGAGCCAGGTCAACCTGGGCTAGCTGCAGGCAGACATTCAGAAACTCGCAAAATATCCATGCGAGATCAGGTTCCCGTTTGCGAAAGCGGCGTCAACGCAGAAGGATACGCGCGCCAAACTTATCATGGGGAAATCGGCGGACACCGTGCTGATGTCGAATTGCCTGGAACTTCTGGGCGGCGAGATCAAAACAGGCATGGCGCCAATGTCGCATGTGGAAAGGCCGCTTCACGCCGAGCTCGTGGCCTTCGAGAAGATCTAGACCATGCCTCGTCGCCAGCTGCGGCGTCGCTGGCCTCGGCGCGCCCTGCGGCGCTGGGAGCTGGTCGCTAGCGCTCAGGGCCCAGGTGGATCACGCCAGCAGGGCCTAGCCGTCTTGCTAGGACTAGGCCGGGCATGTCCCCCTGCAGGCCCCGCAATAATCTAAGACTACTTTGAAATAATAAAACAATCGTCCCCCGAATCTATTTTGACTACTTCTGTTGAATATCCCCCCATGTAGGGGGCTGAGCCCGACCCAATTCCAGGAGCATGACGTCGCTAGCTGCGGCGTCGTCGGCCGCGGAGCGGCGCGCGACGTCGGGCGCTGACGGGGGTTTTGGCCTTAGGCGGCGCTCGAGGTCCAATGCGATCGTGCCGACGGGGTCCAGCATGCTCGCCGGGACTGCACCGGCCGTGCACGTCGCCGACGGGGGCGGCGGCGACTCGGACGCTCAACGACGCGGTGGGGCCGCCGCGCCACGTCTCCTGAAAGCCGCCGCTGGTCGGAACGCTCTGTCGGGAGAGACTCCCAACGAGTCTCGCGGGAGCGGGGTGAAAGTCGCGGAACATAGACCTACCGCTTAACAGCGGTCAAAAAAAAACTAATGATGACGCCGCGCGGAGACGCCCCCCCTGGCGCCCCACCCGCCCCCCCGCCTCCGCAGCCCCCTCTTCCCATGCGTTTCAGAGGGGCCTCGGTCACGGGGCCCCCAGCACAACTCAGGGCACTGGGCGAGGGGTCGGGCAGCGCTCGAACGCTGACACCGCAGCGCGGTCCCCACAGGCAGTCGGCAAGACCCCCGAAATCATCCGACTTTGTTGGGGCGGGCTTGTCCCGGCGGGCCGATCCGAATGCTCTGTTAGACAACGAACTCAGACACGCATCATACTGCTCCTTCTCCGCCTCCTGCGCCTGTGCCACTCGGTCCAGTGCATCTACTCGCTGCTACTGCTGCTACTGCCACTGCTGCTACTGCAACAACGACAACAACTACTACTACTACTACTACTACTACTACGACTACTACTACTACTACTACGACTACTACTACTATTCTTACTACTACTAGAAAAGGGGACGCGCCTCCGGGAGCGCGCAAGCCCCGCGGCCGCAGACGTCGACGGGGCGGCGGGCGGGGGGGGGGGGCCCGGCAAAAGCAAGGGCAAGGCAATCGGGGATGCGGGCAGGAGAGGGAGCGGCGCTGGCTTCCAGAGCTTGCTGGGACTAGGGAGCAATGGGGGAGAGGAGGGCGGGGGACAATGCGCCGGCAGCGGCGGGCTCGAGCGGGGGCCAGGGGCGGGGGGGGGCGAGGCAGAAGGAGGTGGGCGGCGACAGAAAAGGACAACCCAGACGGTCTCGGCTGGATCAAGCCGAGTCTGCAAATCGGGCATGGGTGGAAGGATCGCTGGGGGGCTCTGCCAACAAGAGAGAGTCTGTGGCAGACGAGGTAGTGCGCCTGCGCATCGGGCCTCTGACATCCGAAAATGCACGATCTGCTCTCCTGGAGGTGGCTTTCCGTGCACCGCGAGCCGCTTGCCGTTTCAATGAAGCCGTTGGCCCAGGGCGGTGGGCAAGCGACAGTGGCAGACTGTGGGATTCGGGTAATCACCGGCGAGGAGCGAAGGAAAAGGCGGGGGGAGGGGGCGAGCCGAAAAATCACGAGCAAGGTTCGACGGGAAGAGGCGAGAGGAAAATGAACATAAAGCAGCCTTCTGCACTCTTCCGTCCTCAGCGAGGGCGAGCGAGGCGGCCTGGGCGGCTGCGCTGCAAGCCTGAGTCCACCGGGGGGCCGATGGGAAACCGTTGGCTGCATCCTGCAGCTCTAGGACAAGCGAAAGAGAGCTCCAGAAGGCTGGGAACCGCCGCCCCTGTACATAGGCGGCCACGGGAACACATTCGCGAGCGCACATATTGAGATCCGTGGCCAGTTCTTCCCAGATCGTGAGCGTCTTTAGAGCAGTCCTGAGCACGTCGGCGAAGTTGGCCAAAATAGCGCTTCGACTACGGGCACCTCGCCACTCATGACGATGAATCCAGTCAGCACGCGTTAGAGAGCAGTGCGGCATCTTAAACATAGACTCGAGAATGCGCTGCTCAAGCGGGCCGGTCTTCTTGACTGGGAGACGGTGGAACTGACCCACATGCGACAGCGTGGAGAGCGCACGCGCGTCGCACAACATGGCGCATATGCGGGGGGGGGGGGGGGGGCTTTGGAACGCGCGCGAGCAGACCACTTGGAAAACGGATCGCCCCACGAGCCCTGGGCAGCACCTGGCCCTGGCAGCATTCCGAAATACTTGAGATGGCTGACAACCCGCATCTCCGCACATCCGGGCAGGTTAGCGGCAATGCAGGAAGTGCATATGTGCTGAATGGGGGGGGGAAGGCGCCAACAAGCGGCACCACGAAACACTTGTTCACTTTCAGCTTGAGGTTCGCAGCTCTTTTGCAAGCCTTAAACACAAAGAAAAGCTGGCGCAACGCCTGGACTTTGAAAAGAACGCTGCCTCTGTCATCCTCGCAGGCCCTCACAAGTCCAAGACGGGGGGGTCTCCAAGAGGGCCTCGGAGTGGCGCGCGAACGGGCGGGAGCTGATGGCGCACAACATTCCCTAAGCAGGGCGCCCGTGAATGATCCCCGAGGCGATGGCAGAGAGGGCCCTGGGCTCGGCTCCAACATTTCCAATGCACCACACATCTTGGCAAATCATCTGGAGGGGCCAGAAGAGGGGCTCGGGGATCCTGGGAGCGGAGGGCCAGGAAGATCCAGGCGCGAGCAACGGACGGGAACGCCTGGTCGAAGTCGACCGCCGCGAGCAGGGGCATCCGAGACTGCGCGTCGCCTTGCATAGACGATCCTTCTGGCCGCGTCCAGCTCCAGGATGTTCCCAGAAGTTGCGGGCGGGGGCGAAACTCATATGCTGTCTATGTGTGATCTGGGGGGGGCGCTTCGGGAGGGCTCTGGGGCCAACGGCGGTGGGGATCTTGATATCGGCGCTCCTGGGGCCCAAGGGTCTCGTTTGGCTAGCGCGTCTGATGACTCCCGCGTCGTCGTCGGCCTCGCCCCCCTGAGCTACGCAGACACTCTTGAACTCTTTGACCCCATGCAGAAGCGACTTGCCCTCCAACGTCCAAGATGGCGGTTCGTCCAAAACTTTCGCGCCGAAAGGGCGAGCCTGCCTGGCATCGTGGGGGGGCGCGTCGGGCCCGGGGGCGCCGGCGTTCAGGCGTCGGAGGCATTTCTCAACATCTAGGACAGTTGGCGGCGGCATGTCGCTGTCCATTCCTCGATACCCGAAGCGCTCGACGCAGCGCTTCGCAGCGGCCTTGTCGGTGGGCTGATCGCAAAAGACAAGGCCCCAGTGCGTCGCCAGCTCGCGCAACATCTCGGACGGGTCAGCAACGGCTCGATCGTTGGTCGACGGGTCGGTAGTCGGGCGAATACCTCTAGGACGCAATTTGCGGCGCGCTTTCTGGAGACATCTGAGTCGCTGGCGACGCTTGGAGCGGGAGACCTCGCATGCGGCCTCCCACAGACGGAGCCTGGCCACGTCCCGCTCGGACTGGAACAGGCGGCAGTTGGCTGCGCCGGTGGTCCGCCCGGAAGCCTCTACGTCCTGGGGGGGATCTCATTGGGCGCCGTGCCGATGTCCAAAAACTTCTCGCCTAACTTGCGGGCGCGCATTACGCGCTGGGCGAGCTCGATATTCTGCCGCCAGACCACGCGAGAGATAGTCCAGAGGACGATGAGCTGAGCAAGTGGATCGCGTGGCTTTCCCCGGATGCGCCAGTCCCTGGTGGTCCGAGCGGCCCCTAACATCACCCCCATGTGGAGGGCGAGACGGAGGGGGGGTCTCATTCATGTTGGCTTGCTCAGCAATCCCCCCGATATTCGCGGCGAACTCGGGGCGCTTGAAATTGCCCGACGGGGGCGGCGCGATCCTTGGCGGGCCTGCTGGGAGCGAGGGCGCAGGAGATGGTCGCGCGGTCGGAGAGGCGGGCGCGGCAGAGGATCCCAGGGGGCCCGTGGGCGCGCGCCGCCGCGCGCGACTGAGCCAGGCACCGCCCTGGAGCAGTAATGAACAAGCGCTCGACGTTGCTGAGTGCCCCTTGGGCATCATGAAACTGGGCGGGTTCACTGCATTCGATCTCGCACAAGGGCCCGGGGCACCAGTCCCAAGCCCGGTTCCTAGAACGACGCCAGCCCAGGTTCTGGGAGCGGGTAATAAAGGCGTTCTCGTCAGCTGCTTTCGGAGGGGCACTCGCAACCTTGAAATCGCCACCTACGATCACGAGGATCTTAATCGGTTCTGGAGAGCCAAACCGAGGTCCTGCTGGATAGCCTCTATGATGGAGACCCTCTGGGTACTAGATAAACCAAATATGCGAGTGCTGCAGTGGGGGGCCAGGGTCCCGCCCGAGAAACTGATCCGAACATTAAAATGCCTCCCCTGGGCTAGCAGGCAGTCCTCGATGCACGGCAAGGCCCACCCTGCCGCTGCCTTCAACTCCGGGAGAAACGTAACCACGCCGCCAGCGCGCGAAGAATGAGGATGCAGAGGCGAGCGAGCCTGGACAAGGAGGTGATGTCGGTAGATGAGGTTCTGAGTCTCGGCCTCGGCCCCGTGGGCCCCCTGGATCCCAAAGAGGCCGCCTTGCCCCGAGAGCTTCCGAAAGTGCTGGGATTTAAGATCGCGAAGACGCCGAGAGCAGTGGAAGAGGGCGCGGGCGTTCCAACAGCCGAACAGGATGAGGGCACGGGAGGGATGCTGGCGGCACCACGCAGACGAAATAGTGCCAGTGCTAGGACCGCTGCACAGGCTCTGGCCCCGACGCGAGGTTCGCGACGCAGTCGGCGATCCGCTGGTGGTCGATGCCCTCGCTGACGAGGTTGGACTCGGCACGCTTGATGGACGGGGGGGCGTCTCCCGGGCCCGGGGAGATGGCGGCAATCGGCTTCCAGCCCACGCTGATCTCGCCCTTGTGCTTGTTGCCGAACAAGCGCTTCGAGGGGTTGGCGTCGGCGCAGGCGCGCCTGATGGCTTTGACCAGCTGCTCACGTTTGATCCAGCACGGGGACTCGTCGGAATCGAGGAAGAGGTCGGTCGAGCAGCCAGACGTGTCTGTGACCGACTGGCGCGCCCATTGGTTGTCCCCGAGACGCGGCGAGCCCGATGGCGCCACGAACGCGCGCATGAATCCTCGTAGATGCGGGGGCGCCCTCGAGGGCGACCTCGGAAGGAGAAAGATTGCTGGCCTCCAGGACCGGGCCAAGACTCTTCTTGAACTCGTCCACGGTGCAGAGGGTGCGCGACCTCGTCACCAGGATGGCGCAGTCTGGGTCACGGTTGAACGCCGAACGGTCCTCCAGATACTCCAGAGGAGGTTTTTCTGAACTGATAACTCCCCCCAGACGTTAGAGTTCTGCCAACTTGATGTCAATCGCCCCGCTCGTCGTGCGCCGCGATCTTGATACCGACAGCCGCCATCATTCGCTCGACCTGCTTGCCGAGGGGCTTGCACGAGGCGCTGACCGTGGAGACAAGGTTGCCGATGGTGGTGGTGAAGCTGTTGGCCATGTCGGGCTTCGCGCGCTCGATGGCCGCCATGAGGGAGTCCTTCGTGCGGTCCACATAGGTTTTGATGTCGGCGTCGCCCACAATGCCTAAGTCGTCATCAGTGTGGCCAGCAGAACAAGGACGTTTCGGAACACTCGCTGGGGCCGCTCTCTTGGTTCCATTCGGAACGGGGCTGGGAGGAAAACGTGGGCATCGAATCCAGGGCTGCCGCGGTGTCCTGCGAGAGCTGCACGGGATGCTGCTGAGATCCAGCCATTGCTTCGCACGACTACACAAGTAGGCGGCACCCGTCAACAAAGACTGTGAAAGAGAAGTCATGATTATCGGCACGGCACCTCCAGGTGCTCGCCAGATAGAGAAGCCACAGACCAGACCCCTGTGTCGCGGGCCGAGCCTGGTCAGGGCGCGCACTGGCCTCTTCGCCACCTCGAGGAGATGGCAACTTGAGCCAAAATGGCTACGGATTCCTTCTCCTCCTCTTCCTCCTCTTCCTCCTCCTCCGCCTCCGCCTCCTCCTCCGTTTCCTCGTCTTCGTCATCCGTGTCCTCCTCCTCACCATCCTCCTCTTCCTCCTCCTCACCATAATCGTCGTGTTCGTCGGTATTTTCCATCGTTTCCTTTTCCTGCTCCTCCTCACCTCGTTCCCAAGCATCGTCTTCCCCCTCCTCCCCTCTGTGCCCTCCCGCCCCCCCATGGGCGCCCTGGATTCTGCGCTGGACGCGTCAAATAGAAAGAAGCAGAGGACCCCCTGTATGGGGTCACTCCGCTGCGCGAGCTCGCACGCAGACCGCTGCGCAAGCTGGCAAACCATTCTCTGGCGACAAACTGTCTCCCAAAAGTGCAACGGCGCCGAATTGACCAGCAGAACAGCCGTGTCAATTGCAAATTGCTCCCCACCTCCTCCGCTTCCTCCCTCCTCCTCCTTCTCGCCCTCACTCGTCCTCGTGATCCCTCTTCCTCGCCCTCCTTATCATCCTATCATCCTCATTCCTTCCTCCTCTCCCGTCTCCCCTCCTTTGGCCATACTTCTGTGAGTCCCAGCGAAGAGAAAGCGAACACTGTGTGAGGAGCGGCTGAAAGGCCCCATTGGCGGCCAGGAAGATTATGCTGACCAATCTGATCGATGTGGTCTCAAAGCACCCACGCTCGACATGTGCCGCGTTTTGAGCCTGCGAGGTGTTGTTTCTCGGGATGCTGCGGTGGAGTGGACTCGGAGGGATCGCTAGTTCAGCTCACGGTGGCTCCAAGAGAACATCGGCGACACCGAAGAGGTACCAACCAACCCACCGCCTACGACAGCACCAAGTGGGCCTCTAAGACAACAAAAGAAGACCTCAGGACATACCAAGAGCGCCTCGAAACCGCTTTGTATGGCATCGTGGAAGCCTCTGGTGGCCTAAATAGCCCCCCCCCCAGTCCAGCAAAGGGCCCCACTTCCCAAGGGCCATGGTGGGCACTCGAAGGGGGGGGGGGATTCCAGGAGGGTGAGCCGGCCTGGGGCCCGGGCCCCTCTTACCCCCTGAGGGGCAAGCAGCAAAGACATCCCACTCCACCCGCCAGGTGGCAACGACATGGGAAGCGAAGCAGAGGTATAACTTCACTCGACTCGTCACGCACGTTGCCATGCCGCGCGGGCCGAACGTGTACAATCTCGCTCTACTCGCCACGTGGCAACGCCTGGGGGGGGGAGGGCGAAACCACAGATGCCATCCCATTTTCCACGTCGCAACGTCGCGGGGCGGGAGCAGCTACAGCGCCACTCCATTCGCAACGTGGCACTGACAGTCCACCGAACAACATACAATACAACTTTACGTGCGGCATGGCAACACGGCACAACAAACAACACGACTCTACTGCATTCGAAGCGGCAACGCCGTTGAGGCGAACGCAGACATGTACTCGGCACGTGGCTCCACCGCGGACAAGGACGACGGCGACGACGATGACAATGACGACGACACGGACGACGACGACAACGACGGCGACGACTACAACGACGACGATGTCGACGAGGACGACCACGACGCTGACGACAACGACGACGCTGACGACGACGGCGACGACGACGGCATTGACGACGACGACGACGACGACGACGACAATGACGCCGACAATGACGACGACAATGACGACGTCAATGGCGACGCCGACCCCGACGCCGACGCCGACGCCGACGCCGACGTCGATGTCGACGCCGGCGACGGCGACGGCGACGGCGGGCGGCGGCGGCAACGGCGGCTGCGACAGCGACGACACGGACGACGACGACAATGACGCCCGCCCGCCCGCGCGCGCGCCGGCTCGCGCGCCCGCCAGCCTGCCGAAGCATGCGTCCGCCCGCGCGCCCGCCCGCGCGCACCCGCCCGCCTTCTCGCCCGCCCGTCCGCACGCCAGCCCGCCCGCACGGTCGCTCGCCCGCCCGCTCGCCGGTCCACACGCACGCGCGCCCACCTCCCCCCCACTTCTTGTATATCTCTCGCTCGTCCCCTTTTTCCCGGTTCTCCTTCCGATCCTCCCGCCTCCCCTTCCTCCCCCCGTGCTCCTCCACATCCTCCTCTTCCATCCATGCCTCCTCCCCTCCTCATCCCTCCACCCTTTTCCTCTTCCCTCCTGCCTCACCTTTTGTTTTTTCCCTCCTGCCTCCCCCTTCCCTCCTCCCTCTTCCCTCCTTCGCGTCCTCCTGCTCCATCCTCCCTCCTTCTGCCTCCTTCCTCCTCCTTCCTGGCTCCTCCCTCCTCCCCCCCCTCCCTCTTCGTTCCCCCCTTCCCCCTCAACCCACTCTTCCTTTACCAACCAACCACCACCCCCACACCACCGCTCAAAACCGCACGCCCGTGCTTGCAATTCCTGGCTGTGCCCCGGATAGTTTCCGGGGTCGGATTTCGTTTTCCCGGGTTTGGCGTTCAGATTTCTAGGTTTGGTGCGCGTCCGCGGCTGCCTGGACAAATTCAAGGGTTGCAGTGCGCTGTTCCGTGGACCACATAATACAAAACAAACGTACCAGGCTACGCTACAAACCGTGTGGCAGCGCAGAGGGCACAAATCACTACTCTGTATTGCACTGCGCCAGAATGGGAGCGCCTCACGGCGACGATGACAAGGACATGAACGGAACGGCTACGCAGATTGACAAAACAATTCTAATTCAGTACCGACAGCGAAGATGACGACGGCGACAGCGGCGACGTCGAAGACGACCTCCAACGACGACGAGTAGACGTACGACGACAACGAGAATGACTACGAGCACACCCGAACAGACGACGGCGACGAAGACGACGACAACGAAGCCTACGAATACGACGACCACGACGCAAACGAGGACAAAGACGACGACCACGAAGAACACGACGACAACAACATCAGCACCCCCCCGCAGTTCCACCAAACACTAGAACGCAAATATGGGGGGTAGCTTCGAAAGTCCCCCTCCCCGCACCGGGAAGTCTGGGCTTACCCTTCAGCCCCCAGGTAAGGGGGGGAGCTTCTACCCCCCCCAAGCCCCAGCAACAACCCCACGCTTCGCAAGAGGGGGGAGGGGATGGCTTCGGACCCCCCCCACCCCTTGGAAAGCGAAGCCCCGGCCCACCTCGGAAATCCAAAAGGACAAGGGGAGTTTCCGAACCCACTCCCTACAGCAAACCGGGAAATTTCCAAAGCCCCCCAATTTCCAAAGGGGCCCGAGCTTACCCGGGAACCCACAAGGAGGTGGGGGGGGGTTCGAAGCCCCACTCCTGACTCCCCCATCAGTCTCCCACGTGCCTAAGGGGGCGGAAAATTGTTTCGGAAGCACCCCCCTGAGTAAAAGGGAGGGACGTAGGTTGAAGCTGGGACCCCCCTCTTGTTCTTGTTGCGTCCCGCAGCGCGCTCTCGCAAATATACACATGTATGCGTATGTCTGTTCATGTATGTTCATGTGTGTATATATAGATAAAACATGTACTCATTGGTGTCAGAACAATACCCATCAAGCGGGCCTGGACGGGCGTTCTAAAGAGCTCTACAAAGACCATGGCAACACGCCATTAATTGTAATGAGGCCTCCCGAGAGCCCCCTAACCGTCGATTGGGCCACGGCCGAGGGCGGTTCGTATAACGTGAAATGCGCGGAAAGCTCGCGCCGTTCCCTCGACAATCTCGGGCGCGGGATTACCGCCAAGCCCAAGACGCAAGGATGGAGGAATCAGGAGGCGACTCTGGGATAGATACAAAGCCTCCACAAGACAGGGCAATGCATACAACGCAACACATCGTCATGGTACAGAGCGCAAGGACATCTACACGAGCCAGTCTCTGTCGAGCGGAGTCCTGCACCAGTGAGCCAGCCGTCAACTATCGTCGCAAGGACGACGCTTTGCCAGGCAGGCGGGCCACCATTCCGAATGAGATCTCCGAGGACAAACCAAGAATATTCCGAATATGAGAGCCCCCAGGAGGCCTGACGCAACAGGAGCGAGATCATGGACGTCGGGGTAGAGGGAGAAGCGAAGCGAAGACGAGAGGGAACCTTGGACACGCGCGCGCCTCTGCTCTGAGGTTTCTGCGGGCGCTGCAAATGCGACGCGGGCGGCGGCGGCGTCAGCCTTCAGAGGGAACGCGGCCTGCGTGGCCTCGTCAATGTGGGCCGCCAAGCGGCAGGGTCCACCAGATAATCGGCGACCGCCATCCTTGCCGATCTCCGCCAGGCCTCCACGCGCGCGCGCGTGCTCGCGCAGCGTCGCAAGCTGGGGCGACCAGTTGCTCGCCGCGCACATAGCCGCCCCACGCGAGAGGCCATGCTTAACGCGATCATGCACGCTGGCCGCAGTTCCGACGAACTGCCCCACCCTAGACGGCCACCGCGCGAGAAAGACTGGGGAAGGATGCGCCGCAGCCCATGCCATGCCCAGGCCTCGCGCTTGACCGGCGCGGGGGGGGGGGCGCCGGCTGCGTCAAGTAGCTGACGACCGTCGGCGCTCGCGCGCTGTAGAGCACGGCCGTCGAGCGCACGGGGGCGCCCTCGACGGACAGCTCGCGGACGCGGCGGGCCCTCCTGCCGCTCGTCGTCCGGAGGGGCGCCGGGCCCGAGGATGAAACCCAGGCGCTTCGCGCACGGGGCCGCGCCCATCTGCGCCCGGCCCGGAACTCCAGCGCAAGCTGCGCCTTCGCGCTGGCAGCGAGCTCCACGGAGAACGTTGCGCCCAGAAGCACCGCCCGGCACGCGGCGACCTTCGGGGCCAAGCCAGCCAGAGCCCGCGCAGCAACCAAGATCGCGCGGAGGCGCGGGAGGAGCCCGCGGTCCTGCAGCACTGCGTCGACGTCGCCCGCGCAGACGCACGCCGCGGAGGCGCCCCAATCTCCCGGGAGCTCCCCCACGTGGGCCACGAAAAAGTTCGTGGCCACTGCCCGCGTGGACTCCGAGAGTGGGCGGCCCTGCGCGACGCCGTCCGCGGCCATCATGAACCTGCGTAGCTCGCCCTCCAGCGCCGGCGGCCTGCGGCCGCCGGCGCGCGCCCATGATCAGGTGGTAGAGGCCGCCCATAAACCATGCCCCACGCTGCGCCGCGCGCAGGAAGGGCGCCGCCAGCGACGAGAGGGCACTGCCGTAGTCAAAGAGGATCAGCACCGGCTGGCGCTGACCCCCAGCGGAGGAGGGGCCGGCCCTACGAGCAGCGCTGTCGAGATGGGCGACGCCGTTCAGGACGTTGCGCCCGGGGAGAAGCCCCCATGGGAGCTCGAGGGGAGTGGCGCTCGATGACAAATTTAGCGAGGTGGCTGCGCTCTTGAGCGCCAGTGGCCCGGCGGTGGACGGCGCCCGAGTCGGGCCCGAGGAGGGCCCCTCGCCCGAGTCGGGCTGGCAGGCCATGGGGCGATCGTTGAGGCCCGGCGGCGGCGGAAGAGCCCCGCGCGACCCCCGTGCCCGCCTTTGCCAGGCCCTCGAGCGGCAGCGGGGGCCCCGCGGCAACTCCAGGATCGCGGGGCAGGCCGTCTGGGCCACGGGCCGAGGCGCGAGCCCCGCAGGCAGCTCGCCGGAGGTCGCGGCCGTCGGGCAGACGGACCCCCCCCAGGCCCCAATCACCGCGGGGCGGGCACCCAGGCAACGTCTGGCCAAGTGTTGCTCAGGAAATCGCGCTGAGAAATGGGTGGCCACTGCCTCTTCAACTCCGCTTGAGCATCGGCCTGGGGCGCTCGCGATCTGCTCGGCGCCTTCTGACCAGGAAGTCGCGGGCCTTTGAGCTTCAGAGTTCGGTTGAAAGGTGCCCGAAGAGCAGCCCGCAGTCGAGTGGCTCGCCTCGTTTTGCTGATGCGTTTCAAAGATGGGCCATCTGGAGGGGGGCCCTGCCAAGGTCTGCGAGGTTCCGTTCACTGAGTGCGTCTGCACGGCCGCGAATGCTTCAGAGATGCCCGAGGGTCTCTGGAAGGAGATGGTCGAGTCGGCGATCGCGGGGCGATCGGCAGCGAGCGGTCAGGAAGATGGGCCGCCCAGCCATCTTTGGATCGCCGTTTCAGAATGCCCTGGCGATCAGGCGGAATATCAACCGCCTCGAATCGATAGCCTGCGCCCCGTGCTCGAAGAAGGCCGCCCGAACCCTCCGAGCAGCTTCGCGCGCGGGCCGCTCGCGCCCCGGGCGCCGCTGGTGGGGGAGAGGGGAGGTCGCGGCGCATGCTGCGCCGCGAGCAGGCACCGCCTCGCGCACTCTGGACAGTTGAATGTGCGCTTCGGGGTCGGCCGCGACTCGCCGCCCCTCGGGGGCGGCCCAGGCTGGCGGCCGCGACCGGCGCGCGGTCGCCGACGCCGAGCTCGCGGAGCCACTCCGGGAGGTCCCTGGTGGAAGGGGGGGACGTGCCGCTGGATGACCACGCGCGATGGGGCTGCGGCGACAGCCCCGTCGATGTGCGCGAGCTTCGTCGGGGCGCCCTCCTTAGCCGAGAAAAGCGCGGAGGGCCTGCGGTCGAGCCCGGCGAAGTCGCTGAAGAGCTGGGGCCGGCGTCGCCCCGGCGGCCAAGGGGCGGCCTCGGCCCCGCGCGCGAGGCCCCCGTCGATGGGCGGGCCGCGCGCGAGCAGGGGCGGCGCCGCGAAGATGTCGAAGCCGCCCAAGAGCATCAGGGAGGCCATCTTCGGCGCCGATTGAGCCCTCGCGATGCCAGCTCGGACCCTGGCCTCGATCGACGTCGCCGGGTCGCTGCTGACCCCGAAGTAGCGCACGCTGCAGATGATGAGCGACGGAGTGGACGCGCCCGACGCAGGGCCTGAGACTCGCAGCCGTCGGACGCCCCCCCCCCGCCGGCGCCCGCGTTGGCCTCTGGGTGCAGAAGAAGAGACAACACGCCCAGGATGAGCAATGACCGCCCCGCCGATGTCACGCATGCTGCCGAAGTTCACGAAGGCTTGGGCGTAAATGTAGAGTCGATTCAACGCCTGCACAAGTCCTATGTCATTGCCACGGACCTCCTGCAGGCACATCGCAGTCTGCTGCGAGGGGTGCTTGAAACGGAACTTGAACATGTGATCTCTGGCCTAGACATCGCGGTGCAGCAGCGCTCGAGAGCTCCCGGGCCTGATGGCGGCACTCTCTCGATGCCCGCGTGGGTCGTGCCACGTCGCTAAATCGCTCGCCGGGCACGCTCCGACCCAGCGAAAATCTAATCGAACAACTGTCTGGTCGTGTCCATAGTCAGGTTGCGAGCATGCGCATCACGGTGTTCCACTCCAAAACCGATGGGTCCTGCGCGCCCTCGCCGACAAACACCTTGATGACAAGCTTCGACCCGTCGCTGACGAGGCCTGCGTGGCGATTGGCGCGCCAGCGTCCCTCCACTCCATTGTCTCGGACGAGCTCGAGGAGACGTTTCGTCTGGCTGTCGTGTCGGATGGCCAGGGGCGACGTGTCGAGGCCGACGAGAATTGGGACGTGCGCGCCCTCGTGCGAGGGCGCGGTGAAGTGGCGACAGGCGCCGTTCTTCTTGCGCTTCTGGAAGGCGGAAGAGACCCGACGCGGAGAGGCCCGTGGCACTGTGGAGTCTGAAGATGTGGCGGCGGCTCGGGGGCGCGCCCTAAAGCGACCAGCGGCGGTCCTCGAGCTATGCGTCATCCAACCACGGGAGCACACTAGCCAGCACCGCCTCCGAAGTGAACGCTTCTTTAACCGAGCTGACGAATATCGACTTGTCGGGCTATCTCGCCCACCCCGCCACGTCGCTGAGGTTCTGAACTGGAGCCGCTGCCCCGCATGCCAAGACCACCTTCTTCAGCATCGCATGAGTCTCACGCATCTGCTCCTGGTCCCGCTGGATGCGCGAGACGCAGCGGTCGAGGTCGTGGATTTGAGCGTTATTGGCAGCCTGGCGTTCCCCGAAGACGCGGGGGGCGACGGAAATCGAGTTGGCGATCTCGGCGGACATCTCATTGCTGGCAGCGTGGACCGAACCGACGATGCACTCGCGCAGAGCCGCCGCCTCGAAGTGTGGCGATGGAGATGGCCTCGCTCTTCGCCCAGGGGTCGCCGCTGCCATGCAAAAGGATCGCTACGGACGTCACGGCGATCGTCCACAAAGCCCCGACGATCGTCATCTACACATGCGCCACTACTGCTGCGTCGCTTCTCACGATCTGAATCCTCGGAGTGCTGCGAGTCGTGTCGGCGACGGCCACCTCCTCCAG
The DNA here is from genome assembly GCA_963575745.1 of Prorocentrum cordatum. NCBI lineage: Eukaryota > Dinophyceae > Prorocentrales > Prorocentraceae > Prorocentrum > Prorocentrum cordatum. Next base: position 435,160 of record CAUYUJ010021503.1, on the reverse strand, counting down.
ACTTCCCAGGGCGGCGCGAGCGAGAGCAGGAATGCCCTCCGCAGGGGAGTGTCGACAGGGGAACGTGAGTGCGACAGAATGGCGAAGACAGACACGTCGACTTCGGAAGGGATTTGGCGCAAGGTCAGATCCCTCGCGCTTGGTCGCCTCGAGAAAGACTCGCGGTCGTCGGGAAATGGCTACGGGCGTCATGTATGTATCTATGTATATATATTTGTATATATATATATATATATATATATATATGTATATGTATATATATACATATACATATATATATATATATATATATAATTACGACCAGGTATGCAGAATCATCTACGTATATGCATACATATACGTATACAAAGACATTTGTTTTTGGCCACCCCCTCTTTTTCCCTCACCCCCCGCCCCCCGAGCCTCCCCACGGAGGCCCTCAAATGCCCCTTGTTCCGTTCCTGGGAAATTCAAAAAACCCGCGACGAATTCCAAACCGGGGCCCTTGCGTGGGACATCCTTAGGAAACTGGCTCCCAAACCCCTCCAAATATGCACTCAAACGCACGCCGGGGCGCTCCGGGCGTGTCCCGGTTCGATCGGTGGCGACGATATGCCAGCGCGCCCCGGGGCGCGCCGGCGTGTCCAAATCAGGTGCTCTCGCTCGAGACATCTTCACAAGGTCGCTCCCTGGCGCGCGAGCAAGTCAGGCCCCATGCTCCACATCCTAACCCTCCTGCTCCACGCTCGCCTGATCCTCACCCGCGTTACCCTCACTCTACTGATCCTCACCCCCGCGAGCCTCGCCCTCCTGATACTCACCCTCCTCATCCTCACCCGTGGCACCATCGCCTCTCCTATCGACAACAAGCAAACCCCCCTTTCATGTTCAGAAACCCCCGATGAACCGCAGAGCGGCCAGCATGTATGAGAGGGAGGGTGGGAAGGGCAGGTCCCGCTGACTCTTTCGACCTGGCCAACTTGATCCTCCTCCTCCTCCTCCACCTCCTCCCCCTTTTGATCTCCCCAATCCTCGTTCGATTCCTTTCAGCGTCCAAGCGCAGCCACACCCTCCCGCTGTCGATGCAAGAGAGACACGTCCTCCTCCTCCTCCTCCTCCTACTCCTCCTTCTCCTCCTATTTGTTGTCCTTCTCCTCCTCCATTCTTACTCCGCCCCCATTCTTGTCCTCCTCATCCTCCTCCTGCCCTATCCTCATCCTGATCCTCCCCCTCCTCCTCCTACGCCTGTCCCCCCCTCCCCCTCTCATCCTGCCCCCCCCGTATTCCTCGGAAGAACATCATAATGCCGGACGCGCCACGCGTCACCTGAAGCCGAGTATGCCCCCGCCGCCGCCCTCTGTCGTCGTCGTCGTGATCGAGGTCTGGGTCACGGTCGTCGGTGGCGCGCCGACCCCCAGACGCGGTCCTGCCACCAGGAGCAGAGGGCGGGGCACGCGGGCAAGCGCCGGGCAAGAGCGGATAGGCGGGGGACCCCCGGAGGAAACCAGCGTCGGGCGCTGCGCAATGAAGGGGCGATAGCCGAGGATGATCTTTTGTTTTTATCCCCTCCCCCCTTTTGTCTCGGCGGGGCGGTGAATAGGACTCGTCCTAAAACTGGCCCCTCCTCTTCCTCCTGCTCCTCCTCACCGTTCTCCTCACCCTTTTCCTCCTCCTCCTCCTCCTCCTACTCCTCCTCCTCCTTGTCCTCCTGCTCCTCCTCCTCCTATTCCTCTTCCTCCTCTTCCTCCTCGTCCTCTTTGGGGGAAAAAAAGCGTGCACCTTTCGCGGTTCGGTCTTCATGGCGGCGCCAAAGGCGCCGCCAGGGGAGCCCAGCGCCGATCCAAGAAATCCGCGTGGAGTTTCGAATGCCAATTATTTCTGCAGTCTGTTTCCTTCGAAAAAAACGCTCTCTCCTCATACGACCACCAAGAACAAGCAGAGCACCCCTCACCATCCCTGTCAAAAATGCCTGGCGAAGGATCCACCCCTCGCAAGAGATTGTCTTCTCCTCAAACAAGGCGCGCCGCGATAAGGATGGAACCTGGGACGGGCGGCGGACCAGGCGCGCAGATGCGGGCTGAGCTCCCCGCGGTGCGCGATCCAAGCGGAAAGGTGCGCTGAGCTCCCTGCGCCTTTTTTCGGCATCGCGAATCCGCCGACCTCTGCTTGCCGGGGGTGTGAGAAAACGTGTGAGATGATGGCCTGTCCCCTCCCCCTCCCCAAGAGCCCCAAATCCTCGCAAGGAAGGGTAAGAGCAAATGGGGGAGCAATGGAGGTGGAGTTCCTCAACGCACCTATGCGGTTTCAAATTCAATTTTCGGACGTCTCCACTGCCAAAAACGGCTCCAACGGCCAGCGGAAACCTCAAAAAAACCCGAAGCGGCCCTAAAACGGCTCAAACAGCTTCCAGGACGACCAACGAGGGCCCCAAAAAGGCACAGCAAAAACCTTCAATAAACACGGGCCGCTGATTTCCCATAGGTGTTCGCACGATTCCCACGATGTCGAAATTTCGGACTTCCGGAAGCACACGACGGCTTCCCACACCAGCGCAAGACGGCCCAAGAGACCTACAGGAAGAAAAAAAGACGGCAAGAGGGACCCAAAAATTGATCAAATGGGCGCGCAAAACGACCCAACAAACTTTCAGAAGGGCCCAGCAGGGGCCCAAAAAGGGGAACTCGAGGAAACACGCGGAACCTCCCGTTCCGCCCCAAGAGCCCCAACCTGCCCCCGAAAGGCCTGCAGAAGGCCCCAAGACGTTTCCAGGAGGCCACGAATGGCATCCAACCGACACCCCGACCTCGTCGAGGCTTCCAAAACGCCCCGCAACAGACCCCAAACGACTTCCCAACAAAAACTCATCACCTCTCCCCCGTTTCCACCTCCCCCCCCGACCAACACCCAACAATGAAACGGAGCTGCTCCTAAACAGCTTCGACATCTAACGAGGAGGCTGCGCCGCGCGTGCACGTGCGAGTCCCCAGGGCCAACAGAACATCCGTGGGAAGACCCATATTTCTGGATAGCCCCCCTCGCGACTGACGACTGGGATATTGCGCGAGCTGTCGCCAAGGGGGGCCCAACGTGGAATCAAACCGACTGTTGATCACAAGACGGAGCCAGGTTGACCGCAAAATGGGAACTGCACATCTCCGTCACAACATCGAACGCACGTGTAGAGGTGGCGTGTCCAACAAACCTTGCGAAACAAACCTTCGCGCGCACGCCGCAACGGACCACCAAATAGCGCCCTCCATGTCCAAAACAAGAGACGCCACGATGCCCCCGCCCGCATTCATGTCTGAGCGCGTGCCCAAATACGACGTGGAACTACCCCGAATCCAGCAACATCTATAATCTATGGGCCCGCAAAAAAATCACTCACACGTTCGCCGCGCCCCCTGTGGGAGAACAAAAAGCCGACACCAGCACCGAGAAAGTATTTGTTTCACGAAATGTCGAATTGCGTTTTGGACCAGCGCGAGCCCGCCCTGGCCTGAGGAATCGCAGAGTGGGCGAGGAGGACGGGGGAAGGGAGACGTCGCGCAGCACGCAGGAGGGAAAGCAGGAAATAACAAGCGCAAGCGAGAAGCGAAACTAGCGGGCGCTCCCGGGAGAAGAGGGAGAGAAGAGGGAAGGCTGCGGCATCCCCCATGGCTGAAGCTTCACCCCCCCCACCGCCGCCCTCCACCACGCCTGCCCCCGCCCGCCCGCCCCCCTCTCATTCCCCCCACCCCTCACCCACCCTATGTCCGCCCGCGTCGCATCCCTGACCCTTGTCTGGCCCGACACCAAGGCCCGACGAGTTCGAATCCGCCGCTCTCTGCGAAAGGGGGCGGTGGCCGCCTGTCGCGGCCTGGGCATAAGACCGTGGCCCCCTCTTGACCCAAGCCCGCAGCCCGTGGCAACCTTCCGAAATCGTCGATGGGTTCAGCTCGCACATGGGGCCGCCGTTCCAGTGGGGGTCTCGGTGCTGGCGTCGGCTTTTTGATGTTGCAGGGGGCAAAAAGCCGGCACCAGCACCAAGACGCCACTGGAAAAGTTCGAAGCGCTTTCCCTGTGGGGGCTGAGCGACCCAACGAAGCCAAGAAAGCTTGAGATGGCTCGCATTGCTCTCCGACTTTGCATGCCACGGTGCTTCCATGATAGGGGAACGCCCCATGCAGCTCATGGCGCCCCTGAGGCCCACGGGGCCCCCATGGCCCGCGGGGTTTCCAAGGCTCAGAAACCAGATGTGGCCCTAACGAGTCAGGGAGCCAATGGTGCCCGCGCAGCATGCTGGGCCAGCGCGGCGCGTTGGGCTTATGCGCGCTGCGGCGCACGTTCGGCCCATGAAGCCCTTTGTGGAACTTGCGGGGTTCATGGGGCTGGCTGGGTTCGCACGGCCCGCGGGGCTCGCGCGGCCCATGAAAATCCTAACGCTCACTTGGGGAACCGGAGACGGCCCGTTATGTTCCCACGCGTTCAGAGCTGGCATTCATCAACTCTGGACACGCGAACCCGAAGACACGGGCGACGGCATTCAACAGAGGCTGCAATGTTTTCTTGTCTAGTGGCATCTTGGTGTTGGCGTCGGGCTCCTGTGCGCCGACCCTGCGCGTGAGCGCCCGCGCCCGCGCAACAGCCCGAATGCAAAAAGATGCTATATGCATGCGCGGCCAACGCTTCCCGCTTGAGAAGCAGTAGCACAACGCCGACGAGCCACAACAACTGAAAACAACCAAGTCGCTTGAAGCCACCATTCCGATGACTTTCCTGGATGCTCTATGTTGCCTGCGTATTATTCCTCCAGGGGAATCATTCGCCAGACTCCTGGCAAACTTCGGATAACATGGCGATGTTAGCGCATCGGGCTCATCGCCCATGATCGGCAGATGAAGAAGGCTTCCCAACACTCCATAACCTGCAAAGCTGAACATAGCGGTATAGGAGAAAGCACAGAAGGAGAGAACGACGACAAAGCGACGACCCCAACCTTCACTTTCCCCGACGCGCAAGGCGCGCGCGATCCTCGAGTAACGCAGCTGCGGCGGCGGCCGGTGCCAGAGGGCGGCAGGGGGCGAGCGGGGAGATAAGAGTAACCAATCCCCCAGCGGCGGGGCGCGCGGGCCCGGCGCGCTAGCCCGCCCTCAGGAGGTCCACGGGTTGCCGGCACCCCCCGAGGCCCGCTGGCCTCCCCCGGCGTTCGCCCCGAACGATTTTTCTACGCCATCAGGGGAAGGGGTGCCGATGAACCCGTTGGATCTCCACTAGAGGGTGAATCGACGCGGACCGAAGTATCCCACGCAAAAACCCTCTTGCATCAAAAGTGAACGCAGCAGTCCATGCACAGGTACATCGTCCCGTTCTTCTTCAGCAAGCAATGCAGCAGGGGCTTGGCATCTGCCAGCATCTCTCTTCACCTCGTAGCATTGCGACCGCCGTTGCCGAACGCTTCGCGATATTGCTCTGACATCCACCGCTGCCGCTGTCGGCAACATTGCATAGCACTTGTCCACCATGTTTGTGGTTATCCTATACTTGTGCGATGTCCCGCTGCTCCGGATACAGCTCCCGCTGGACAGTTCTAAGGGTCGAGCGCCCGCTTGGCGTCTGGCGCTCGGCCCTCTGTCCGTCTTTTCTACGACGAACCCAGGGCTTCCCTGGCCTTGCTCCAGTGTGCGATGATGGATCTTGTCTCGATCCAGCATCGCGGCCCCTGCCCCTCGGCCTCCGCGGCGGCGGCGGCGGCGCCTCGCCGCGGAGGCAGCCCGCGCGCGCCGTCGCGGAGCGAGCGGCCATCGGAAGCCGCGGCCAACACATCGCCCCCCATCGGCCGCGCAGGGGCGGAATGGCAGCGGGGGCGCGGCCAGGGCCGGCTCCTCCAAGACCATCTTCCTCAACGTCCATTGACGCCGACTCGTCGGGCGCGGGGGCGCCGCCGACTGGGTCGACAGCAGGTTCCTCTGAAATGATACTCTTGTCAGATACAGGTGAGCGTTGAATCGCTGCTCCAGAGGCTGCGATGCCTCGCCCCATGTCATCGGCGGATGTTCCAACATCAGCTGAACCGAGATCAGGACAAGTACTCGGGATTTCGATATCAGTCTTGGCGTCTTGGCGCCCATGCTCGGCAACCGCGCGCCCCCGCATGCCGGCGCATTTGTCCTGCAATTGCTCATTCCCTTTGTCTTTGCCGACAAGAAGCTCAGCCGTCGCAATCTGCATCGGCCAGCGGTCTGCGCAACTGTCGATCTTAAGGCTGAGCCCCAAGCCCGCGATGAACGTCCCGAACAGATCGGGGCTCTTGGCTGCCTCCCTGATACCTCATCGAGTTCGCAATGGTATCTCCGCACCTGCTGCGGGCAATGGTCCACCCTACGTCATGCACCATGTGTCTTCCAATGTTCCTCGGCATCAAGCATGGCTTACATGTCTGTCGGGAATGCAATGCATCTTCCGACTGTGACAAACTCCATTCGGTCTACGTTCGCGCATTACACGAAGGGGCCTATTCCCGAGCAAAGCCGGCGCGATATCATTGCCCCTGATGTCGTCGAGGAGCTCGTAAACCCTTGCGCGGATGGCATATTCATCCACGTCGTCTCCGAAAGACGCGGCAATCATCATGACTTGCTGCATGAATGCGGGCGCTGCTTGTACAATATCAAGCCCAACTGTTTGGACCGAAATCTCGGCTGGCCCGTCGACAGGTCAATCGCGCCCTTGACGAACGTTTGTATGAAAAGAAGCCGCGTGACATCTTTGGGTGTCGCGATTATGACTGCGCCCAATATTCCCTTCGCGATGAAAAGAATGGTTTTCGTCTCTGCGGTGTCGACTTGTAAAAGCTCCCGGGCATCTTCATCGTCGCCTGGCGGATTCCCCAGAAAAACAGCCCCTGGGCCCTCTGCTAGCTCAATCTCGGGTGCGTCCGCGCACAGACGATTAACAATGTAGAAAATGGAACAACTGGGACTAAGGCACAATAAATCAGTATCCCTGTTCGTTGCTTCTTCAGAAATCAGACGGGGCCGGGCCCTCAGCGCCTCGGCGTCTGCGACGGGAAGCTCGATGCTTGGAGATTGATCATCATCAGGGAGAGACGTCTTCTCCCAGCTTCATTGAACATGCACTTGCCGAACGCGCGGCCGCGGGGGTGCCCGCCCCGTCCGCGGCGAGGTTCTTTCCCCAGTCCCCATCCGTTCGCTGGCTCAACGACGGTATATTCCACGCATGGCCAAATTGACGAACGGGGAAGGGGGCATTTCATCGGCACCTCAGTCGCGTCGATATGCCACCACACTATGGGCCACCATGCAGCCGCCCTGGCGTTGTCGGCCCCCCACGACTACGGCTCGCATCGGAAAAGGGGGCATGCTGTCTGCATTCTCGGACGTCCGTTAAGGGAGAGGACGCGTTGTCTGAACAAGACAGGCCGTGCTGCCTGCCTTTGACTTCGAAGGACTGTCGTTTGTGCTTGTCATGGGACTTCAAGGTGCGATCAGTAAGCTGCGATGAATTGTTTGACCATGCTTTCCGTTCTTGGGGGCTGATTGCCCCGAGGCCTCATCCCTTCCAGATCCAACGGTCATCTAGATCGCCCACGTGCTTCCTTTCAAGCTTATGCATATCTTCCAGGCATGATGTCTCATGATGCGCACGAATATGTCGGGGTCTTTCCGCCCTCTCACCGCGCTCGGGGCACTGGCCCATTCCGACGCGGAAGCAACGCAGCTGTGCGCAAATGGAAACGCCCTCATCTTTCCATGGTCGGTCATCTTGAAGCCAGTTTCGGTCAAACATGAAGGCCTCGTCTGCCTACATGACAGCCACTATCTTGCCATAGTCAAAAATTATTGTTGCGCGTCAAATAGAAATCGTAGATCTTGAGCCGCGGCGTTGCAAATGGATTGCCAGTGCGATCGCAAAACATGATACTGCCAATTTCCGCCCACGTAAAGATATCTTTGGCAACTGCCGACGCATCTGGGGTCTTTCTGAATTTGCTGCCGTGCGCTACCTCATCGTGAAATGACATGAACCACCCCATTCCTTCTGATGGCCCTGGCGCTCAACCCAACATTCCCCGCCGCCGGGGCTTCGGCAGCTCCTTCCCGACGGTCTTCCATCGCCCCTTCGTTGTTGGATGGGTGGCACCTGCTCTGGCCCAGAGGGCCGCCCCGCCAGGCTGCGCCAGTTGGGGGGCGACCGGGAATCAACGGGAAGAATCTTGACTAAATTATATTCAAGAGAGACAAACACTCCGTTATTCTTTTCAGGTGTGCTGACGGTGCCTGACGGCGAACGATTGACAACTTTTCACTGTCGCAATACGCATCAATGCGCCAAGCCCTTGCGACAGCAATCCGTAATCATACGGCGCATGCATCCGCGCGACATCTGCGACGTCGACGGAGCGCCCCTGAGCGGCTCGAATAGTGGGGCAGGGTAGCTCCCAGGCGAATTCCTTTACTTGTTCGCAACATGGGTGATGCGGATCGCCCACCCAGCCCCAATAGCCACTAACTGCGCCAACCAACTCGCAATCGCACAATTGACAATGAAAATCCAATTTGAACGACGCCCGGCGGAGGCGCGGTCATCGCACGCAAGGCAAGAGCAAGGGCACGGCGTTCGCATCCATGTGCGCGCAAGGCGTTCAGAACCACTGCGAATGACACCGCCCCCTAAAGTCATGATAGCATACGTTGAGTGTCGGAGCACGTGCACTCTGAGGTCAGCTGTGCGCCTGGCCAATCTCACGCCCCGCCGGCCCCCGCGAGCCCGGCTTCCTCTCTGACGTATTCTTCGAACAAGCGATTGTTGGACAGATGTGTTTGCGCCATGTTGGGGTCCCGCCGATTCCTCTCGTTAACAGATGTCCGGATTTATGGCTGAAATGAAGCCTTCGGGTTTGTGAGAAGCCCCACAATCGTTTGACTACTCCCGCCGGCATATAGCACGACATCAACTATGTTGGACATGGCAACCACAGAGCGATCCGAGGCCGCCAGTTTAGCGCGGGGAAAATGCTAACTCCAGACATCCACCGGACGGCCCCCCGAAACGGACCCAAATACAGAAGGTGCAACAACTGGGTTCTTGCCCCGCTGATCCCTGGAGTCGATTGTCGGCGCCCGAGACTGCGGCGCGTCGGGACGAGCACCGCGGTCCATTGAAAGAAAGTCTGGAAGGGGTTATCCCCTCAACCCTGGTCATCTGAGCATCGCCAAATGCCCCGCGGATGGGGGCGGGCGCGTCGCCGTCGGCTGAGCTGGCAGCAGCTGACTTGGGATCGTGAGACGCCCCATCCGACGCAGTCTCCTGCGTAGACCTCGCCGGCGGCGTGGGCTTTCGGACATGCGCGGGGGGCGCTTTGACGACGCGTGCCGGCACCCTTGCGGCAGGCAGAACCCGGGCGCGCGCGCGCCGGCCTTCTCTAGAGGAGAGGGCAACATGATATTGATGCCCATCCCAGATGCTGCAGCTTTGACCTCTCCTTGAATAGGGCATCTTTCGCTGTCCATGAGGGTTAAGTCGCCGCGGGTATGTCTACATCTTGCGTTGGTGTTGTGTCGACGCGTCAATTGTCGAGCTGCCGCGTGCATCGAGGCGCCGTTGGCTTTCGCGTCAAAAAAAAATTCTGGAATATTGCGCGAGGACGTATTTCGCGACGCGCGCTGGTTGCTGCGATTCGTGCGCAGACAACTGTTGTAGAATCTGCGTCAAACCTGTTGGTTTCGGCGCTGCGTTGGTTCGCGCGCGCCCTGTTAGCACATGTGTCGAACAATTGCCCATGCTTTAGCAAATCCGCTGGCGCGTGAAAGTGATAATCGAACACATGTTGGTCGCGTTGCAACTCGATCGTCGATGTGTCAAACTGTGTTTTCTGGCGCGGCGTGCATGCGACGCCTGGTTATCTCGGCGCGCCGCTATGGCGCGCCCGACAGGTTCACCGCCCCACGTCGCGCAATGCTACGAGGAATGCGACGCCGCGACGGCAAGTCGCGCGGCCCCCGGCCACGCAGCGCCCGCGAACGGCGCCCGCGGGGGAAACAAGAAAGGATGAGAAAATGAAAACGAAAAACGCGAATGGGGGGGGGGCGAGGGGAGGAGGATGGGCGGCTAAAGTGGCCCCGCAGTTCGCCCAAAATGGCCCAACGTGGGAACTGAGGGACACGGGGGGCAAAAGGAAATATGAGGAAGAGGAGGGCGGGGGGGGCGGAGGAGGAAAGGGGGAATGCCAGGAGGAGGGGGAATTCAATTGGCGGAGGAGGAGGAGGTGGAGGCGGAGGAGGAGGCAGGCTGGAGCAGACGAGGAGATGGGGAATATAAAGAGAGCGAACTAGGAGGGGGGGGGGGCATAACCAGATGAGGACCGAAGCCAGCAGCAGTCCACGCCGCCCCTGCATAAGCCCTGCCAGATATGAGCCGACGAGTACGCCGCGCCCCTTCTATTCAATTTGGAATCTGCACGGCGAGGCCCTCGGGCAAGGCGCAGAAGGGGAAGCGCGCAGGTGCCGCCTGGGGGCATGGGGGCGTCGGCCTGGGTCAGACGGCGAAGCGCGCGTTTCGAAAGGCGAACGCGCTGCGATCGAGAATGTAGCACGATGCGCCCAACTGCCCAACGACCAATTCAACGATTCGGCATGCAACATGATTTAACATGTAACAACGCATTGAGTTGATTGGGGCCAAAGTGTGGTGCGTTTGGTGGCATGTCACATGGTTGTAGGCCCCACGTGCGGTTACCCGCAGCTTGCAATATTTGTTTGTGCGTGGGGGGATAATGTAATCGCCCTGCAACAACAGCATTTTACACATCTCGCGTGTTCGTGCCAGTTGATTATAGCACCAAGCGCACTTGCGATTGCTGCATTTCTCAATATTTACCATTTGCCGTCCTATGCAACACTTTGTAAACCGTAAGTTGACATTTGCGATGTCTCTCAACGCAGTGGTTGTTTCCGAATGCGCCACGCAATGCGCGGCGCGTGTTTCGCAATCCGCCCCCATCGCCCCCTTGTCCCAGCAACTGTTTGCCGGCAGACGTCGGCGAGTTGACCGCCGGGGGCCCCCGCTGGCAGGACCTGCCGCCACTCCTCCTTCTTTCCTCCAAGCTCGACAGCTTCGAGCCCCGCGCCAATTGCGCTGGAAACGCCGCGGCCACGCTGCGCGCGCGCGCGCGGGGGGGGGGGCAGCGGAGTTGCGGGCGCGAGCCCATGGGCGGATGCCCAGAGGAGAGCTGCCCGCCCTGGGCCGCCACGCGCCGCCTCTCCTCCTTCCTCTAGGCTCGGCGAGCCCGAGTCCCGCGCCAGCTTCGTTGAACGCGGCGCGAACGCGCAGCGCGGGCGCATGGGTGAAGGCGAGCGGCGGGGCTTCAAGCGACAGGTCGGGGCAAATTTCGCCACGTTGGGCGGGCGTTGGCCTCGCCCGTTGTTCGTCGCGCTTCCGTCGCCCTCGTCGCGGTCATATGTGCCCATCTTCGGCGCCGTTACCGATCGGCCCATCGCTCGCGCGGCGGCCGCTGCGCGCCCCCGACGCCCGCTCGGACGCCCCAGTGCTCCTTCCCAACGCCCAAGGCCCAACGCCCGTCATCGCGAATTTACCGGCGCGCCCCCCCCCCCCCCCTTCCTCCGCCCGTTTTGACGCGAACGGCGAGTCCCAGCGTTTCCCCTGACGGCCGCGACGCGCGCGGCGACGCCCGACCCCTTCTTTTCTCCGTCAACAGCCCAACAACCAACAGACGCGGCGACGTGCGCGGCGCCCCTCCGACGCTTTTCCCGACGCCCGTTTTGATGCGAACGGTTGTTGCCAACGTTCCCCCCAACGCCCGCTTTGATGTCAACGGCGGTCCCAACGCTTCACCCGGCGCCCATTTTGATGCCCAATCTGATATAAGCTCAACATGCGTGCCGATTCCGTCTCGATTTCAATCTCGAATTTCGAGTCGGGCCCGCGACGTCCATTTTGATGCCAAAATTGATGCGCACTCTGCGTGAGTGCCGATTTCGGTCTCGAGTTTCGACTCGCCCACCAACGTCCATTCAAATTCCCAAGTTGACGCAAACTCAGTGTGAGTGTCGACGTCGGCCCCGAAATCAGTCTCGAATTTCGAGTTGCCCACCAGCGCCCATCCTGATGCCAAGATTGATGCAAACTCAATGTGACGATCGATGCCGGTCTCGGTTTCAGCCTCGATTCTCGAGTCGGCTCCCGAATTATAATTGAATGCGGAACCGACGCGAATACACATCCCGAACACATTTTTCTCAACGCTAAAGTTGATGCGGTTGACGCCCCGACCATTTTTTCCCCAACGTGCCCGCGAGTGCCGCAACGCCAAAATTGATACGAATGCGGACGCACAGGGCGCTGGGATGTCTTCGCGACCACCCGCCCCATTTGCTCGCGCCGGTCGCGCAATGATCGCGAAGCCACCCCCCGCCCTCTCGCCTGCCCGCGTCGGGCGCGAGAATCGCGCAAAGTACCCCCGCGCCCGCGCCCCCCGCCCTCGCCGCCCCCCCCCCGCCCGCCCACCCCCGCGTCGGATGCAGAATTCGCGCAAAGCCCCCCCCCCACGCGCGCCCCCGCGCCCCCCCTTCCCCCCTACCCCCGCGCATCGGATGCGAGATGTGTGCTCGCCACCCTCGCGTCGGATGCGAGATCTGCGCAAAGTCCCCCCCACCCCGCCAGCGCGTCGGATGTGATTTGTTGTTCGGCTAAGTCCACCCTCCTTCCCCCCGCCCCCGCCACCGCGTCGGATGCGCAAATTGAGCAAAACTCAGCACCGCGCCCCCCCCCCCCCCCCGCGCACCCCCGCCCTCTCCGCGCGTCGCCTGCGAAACGCTTGCAGGGCCCGCCCGCGCCCCCCGCGTCGGACGCGAGATGTTGTTTCGCGAAGTCCCACCCCCCGCGCCCCCGCCCCGCCGCGGCCCCGCGCCCCGCCCCGCGCCCCGCCCGCCGGCGCCGCCCCGCCCCGCCGACGCCGCCGCCGCCGCAACTGCGCATCCCACCCCCACCCCCTCGCCCCCCCCCCGCCGCCGGCGCCGCCGCCCCCCCCCCCCCCCTCATTCCGAGCGCGTCGACCTCCCCCGCCCCCTCCTCAGTAGCAGTGGCGCGACGAGGAGGGGGGGTGGGGCAAAAAGGAGGAGGAGGAGGAGGAATTCGAAGAGGAAGAGGAGGAGGATGAGGAAGAGAAGGAGGAAGGGGAGGGCGAGGAGGAGGAGGGGGGGGAGGATAGGGGGGGGGGAGGACGGGGGAGGAGGAAACGGGGACTGACGAGAAGGGAGAGGGAAGAGGGGGCAGGGGGGATAGGGGCTTGGGGAGAGGAGGGCGGGAAGGGAATTTGAAGGTGATGGATTGGCCCAAGGCCTAGACGCAATGTCTGCGATGGTCGCGGCTAGCTGGGGCGAGCCCTCGTCTGGATTGGCCCGCCGCACGCGCAAATTGCACCTTGCTAGAAGACCCCCCCCCGCGCGCGCGCGCAGCCGACGCCGCCGCTGCCGCCGCCGCCAGCGCCAGGACCACCACCACCACCAACAACAACAGCAGCAACAACGCACACACATCTGACCCAATCCTTGGATAGTGTCCTCTGCCGCCGGCCCCCTGCCCTTCATGCTGCCCCCCCTGATTCCGTCGATGCCCCCCCCATCCCCCTCCGCCCTCTCCTCCTCGTCCTCGACTCCTATTCATCGCACTTCTCAGCATCGCCCTATCCCTCCTCGCCCGCGCCCCCCGCCCCACTTGCTCATGTCGCTCCTCGGTCCTCGTCGCGGCCCGCCCCCTTCCCTTCCAATGTCACATCACTTTCGCCCTCGTGTCCCTCCTCCTCCTCATTTTCCCCTCCGCCGTCTCCTCCTATGCCGCCCCCCCCCCTTCCTCGCGGAATGGCCCGCGCTTCTCCGCGGCCCGCCGCCCGCGCCAGCCCAGCAAATGTCCGACCTCCACCGCCCGCCACCACCGCCCATCGCAACCGCCACCGCCACAATCACCGCCACAATCACCGCGTGCGCGACCGCCGCCGCCGCGTTGTTCGACGCTCATCACAGCGACTTGCAAGCGCCCAAGGATTGCACGCCCCATCGTGTAGCAGCACTCGGGGAGGCAGAAAATGACACGAGACACGCGTCTGAAAAGTGGCCCAACATGCAAATCGACACTCGGAGAACACAGGCAGACGCAATCAACCATCCAAACGACATTTCTGCGAGCACTGCCAGACCCCACCAAACTAGGAATTGATAGTGAAGCATTGGCAGAACGTCGTTGGGGCCAGATCAACACGACCGAACATGTTCCACGGCCCAATTGCGCACGCTGGAATCTAGGCACATTGACACTAAAAAACAATGCTGGATGATCGGCTACAGCGACGATCACCGCCAGCTGAGCTGGCAGCGGCCGCCTCGGGATTGCGAGGCGCCCCATCCGACGCAGTCTCCAGCGTAATCCTCGCCGGCGGCGGGGGCTCCCCGACGTGCGCGGGAGGCGCTTTGACGACGCGCGCCAGCGAATTTTCGGCAGGCAAGCCCTGGGCGCGCGCGCCGGCCATCTCCGGAGGAGAGGGCAATCAGATATGAATGTCCATATGAGAAGCCGCAACTTTGACCTCTCCCTCTTCCTTTTCGACTTCGGCTAACTCAGCCGACGCCCTGGCGCGCATTTCATCGGCTGCTCCGCGCATGGCCTCTGCCTTCTCCGCAGCCTCAAGTTGCGCTGCCTCGGTTGCCCCGGTGTTGGCATCGGCCTGTTTCTCGCGAGACATGTCCGCGGCTGCCCTTTCGCGGCTGCTCTGAGCCTCGGCCTCGGATGCGGATGTTACCTCTACGCGTGCAAGATTGCGCAGCGCATGTTGCGCTCTGCTTCCCCCCGCTCCACCCGCCCTGCCCCTGGCCACGTCGGGGGCCCCAGGGTCGGCGCTGCAAGCATCAGCGTCACTCTCTGTTGCGGCTGTTCTCTCCGCCTCCGCGGCTGCCGCGGCTGCCTCTGCATGGCTCGACCATGTCTCGCGCTGCGGGGCAGCGTTGCCCGGCTCAGGTCTAAATTTCTTTTTGGCAATTGAGATAAACAAATTGAAGACGTCCGCGCCCGCCGCAGGCGGGTTGTCGGCAATGGGAACGCGAGGCTCTGCGACGGCGCCTTTATTGTCGAACAAAACTGCCCGAACATGGTCGCGCTTTGGAACGGGGTCGAAATAGGGAAACTGATCAAACTAGCTCTAGTCAACGATGGGCCCAGCTCAGGCGCCCGTTTGGCCTGCGCAGCGCGGATCGTTTCGCGCTCATCCCGTCTCCGGTCGCACGCTATCTCGACGTCAGCCCCCATTGCCTCGCCCGCGGGGACGTCGCGCCGGAGCGGCGCCCAAGTCCCTCCGGAAGAGAGCGCAGCGAGAGTTCGCGCGTTCGAGCGGACCTCCAACAGCGCAGTCTGCGCGAAATACACGCGGTACATTTGCGGTTTCGCCCCCTGGCAGTTGGTTGCTTTCGTGCTCTCATCGGGGCCGGCGGAGATGATCTCCGACGCCCGCCAGATTCCATCCGCGAGAACTTCCTCTGCCATCGTGCATTCCAAAAGTTGCGCGAGAGACATGGGGTTCTCGCGGAATCTGTAGACCCGTGTACGTTGCAGTTTGACCCCCCACAATGAATGAGGTCCGATGGCAACAACGCGTTGCCCTCGAGGATCGCCCCAAGATTCAGGATGGGCGCTCCGCGCGTGAAACGAGAAAGGTCGCGCACCCTGATTTCATGTCCTTGACAACTTCGAGCAGCAATGATATTGCCAGCCTCGCGCAACAGCACTTGTCCGTAAATCGCTTCGCGGCGACGACGGGCCAGTGCTTTCTGCCCGCGCAGGATACGTCGTCACGCGAGGGTGCGCGATTCTTCTTGGGGGAAAGCGTTCTTGCCCAGAGCGGAATAATGTAGTCCGCCTCTGGCTGGGGAGTCTTCGCGATCTCACGATTTAGCAAGTCAGCCAGCAATGTCATGGCCGAGGTAGGCTTCCTCAACTCTCGGCAACTCTTTGGGACCATGGCTGGGTCGGCATGGCAGCCCTGACTTGCCTTCGCCACTTCATTAACGCGCGATTCATCTCTCCCCGGGCCAGAGGGCTCTGGCACCTGCTCGGGCTCGAAGGGCTGCCCCGCCTGGCTGAGCCAGTTAGGGAGCGACTGAGCGTCAACAGTAAGAGACCTGACTAAATTATACTCAGGAGGAGCAAACAACCCGTTGTGATTTTCAGGTGTGCCGACGGTGCCTGACTGCGAACGAATGACAGCGTCTTCTGTCGCAATATGCAGTACTGCGCCATGCTTTTGCGACAGCATTCCGTCATCATACGGCGCGTGCGTCAGGTCGACATCTGCGACGATGACGGAGTGCCCGCGAGTGGCTCGGATCAAAGTGGGGGGCAGGGTAGCTCCTGAGCAAACCCCTTTGATTGTTCGCCAAGTGGATGAGTCGGATCGCCCGCCCGGCCCGAATAACTACTAACTCTGCCAACTAACTCGCAATCGCAGAACTGACCACGAATGCCCAAACTTTGAACAGTGTCCGGCGGAGGCCTGGTTATCGCATGCATGGCAAGAGCAAGGGTACGGTGTTCGTTTCCATGTGCACGTAGGGCGCTCAGAATCATTGCGAACAACACTGCCCCCCTGAAGTCATGATAGCATACGCCTAGTGTCCGAACAAGTGCACCATGAAGTCGGCGTTGCGCCTGGCCTTTCTTCCGCCCCGCCCGCCCATGCGAGCCCAGAGTTCTTCTCCTCCAAAACCGTTCGAACATGCGCGCGGAGATTACCAGTCTCGACTGGCAAAAGGATACTCGGGATAGTTACCCCCTTCTGCTCCAAAACCGCACGCGAACCCCACGTTGCGATAATGTACTGAACGGCATACGAATAGTCCTCCTCTGTGTAGCTCTTCAGCACAGCAATCAACTGATCCTCCTGAAATCGCGTCATATACATGCAGGCGCTGGAAGGCATGAAGACTGAGAGCCAAGAACTCCCGTCGCAGGTCCGGCACAACTTGCCAAATCGACCTGGCGTTTTATGCGATCGGGGATATGATTGAATATGCTCTCGACCTTTACGTCGGGCCCCTTTTCTCGCTCGAGCAAACGCAGATTTTGTTCCCAAATCATGATTTCTACCTCTTGATGGTGGACCCCCACTTGATCACCACCCTTGCTAGGTGGCCGCGTCGCCATCGGAGGCGGCGGGTAGATTCCGAGACCACGACGTCCCACTGATAAATCGCTGGGTTGATTCGGGTCGCGCGTGCAAATTCTCCAGGGTCGTCGACTGCCGGCGCCGGGATCAAAGATTGCGCTGGCCCTGGCTGAACCGCCGCCGGCTGAATATCCCCAGTTGAACCGGCAGCATTAACCGCGCCCGCAGCAACATCAGAAGGGCGGCCGCCCGTATCGGAGGCGCCCATATCTACTTCCATGGAGACCGCTGGTCGGGCAAGATGGTCAATCCGCCCTGAAGACACGACTGAGTGATCATTGCCACGTTTGTTCAAAAATTTATATTCTTCGAACGGACGGTTGTTGGACACATGCGTTTGTGCCTTACTGAGGTCCCGCTGATTCTCCGGTTAACAGATGTCTGAAATTATTGCGTACATGAAGGCCCGAAATCGTTAGATTGTTACCAAAATCGTTTGATTGTGAAACGTCCCTCAATTGTTTGATAGTTCCCATAACAGTTTGTGAAAAGCCCCAAAATCGTTTGATCGTTCCCGCCCCCCTTAATTGAAATCAACTACGTTTGACGCGGCAACCGCAGAGCGATCAGAGGCTGCCAGTTGAGCGCGAGGACGCACGCTCCAGACATCCACCGGAGGGCCCCTCGAAACGGAACCAAACACAGAAGGTGCATCTGGGTTCTTGTCCCGCTGATCCCTTGCGTCGATTGCTGGTGCCCGAGACTGCGGCGCGATGAGAATCGCCGGCCCCCTCGCCTGCCCGGGAGCACCGCGGCCCATTGAAGGAGATGGCCTGGTAGTGGTATTCCTCTCAACTCCGGCCAGTTAAGCATCGATCGATGCCCCGCGGATGGGGGCGGGCGCATCGCCGTCGGCCGAGCCGGCAGCGGCTGCCTCGGGATTGCGAGACGCCCCATCCGACGCAATCTCCTGCGTAGTCCTCGCCGGCGGCGGGGGCCCCCCGATACGCGCGAGAAGCGCCTTGACGACGCGCGCCGGAACTTTTGCGGCAGGCAAAACCCGGGCGCGCGCCAGCCTTCTCCGGAGGAGAAGGCAATGCGATATTAATGTCCATCTCAGAAGCTGCAGCTTTGACCTCTCCCTCTTTCCTTTCGATCTCGGCTAGTTCAGCCAACGCCCTGGCGCGCATTTTGCCGGCTGCTCTCCGCGCGGCCTCGGCCATCTCCGCAGCCTCGCCTCGAGTCTCGCTGCCTCGGTTGCCTTGATTTTGGCGCCGGCTCTTTCTCGCGAGATTCTGCCTCGGCTATCCTTTCCCTGCTGCCATGGGCCTCGGCCTCGGATTTTGCCTCTTCGCGCGCAAGATTGCGCAGCGTATGTCGCGTTCTTCCCCCCCCCTTTCCACCCGCCCGGCCCCTGGCTGCGTCGGGGGGCCCGGGGTCGGCGCTGCAAACATCGGCGTCGCTCTCTGCTGCGGCCGTTCTCTCCTCCTCCGCGGCTGCCGCGGCTGCCTCTGCATAGCTCGACCATGTCTCGCGCTGCGGGGCAGCGTTGCCCGGCTCGGGTATGAATTTCTTTCTGGCAAGTAAGATAAACGAATTGCGGATGTCCGCACCCGCCGCAGGCGGGTTGTCGGCAGTGAGAGCATGGGGCTCTGCGGCGGCACAGTGCATGTTCGAGCGGCACTGCCCGAAAATGGCAACGCTTTGGAAGCGGGTCGAAATATGAGGGCTGGTCGAAGCTAGCTCCATTCAGCGACAGGCCCAGCTCAGGCGCCCGTTTGGCCTGCGCAGCGCGGATCATTTCCCGTTCATCACGTCTCCGCTCGCACGCAATCTCGACATCGGCCCCCATTGCCTCGCCCGCGGGGGCGTCGCGTCGGAGCGGCGCCCGAGCCCCTCCAGCAAATTAGAGCGCAGCGAGAGTCCGCGCACGCACACGGACCTCGAACAGAACAGTCTGCGCGAAATGCATGCGGCACATCTGCCCCTGCCCTTTGATTGTTTTCGTGCTCTCATCGGGGCCGGCGAAGATGATCTCCGACGCCCGCCAGATTCCATCCGCGAGAATTCCATCCAAAAATTGCGCGAGAGACTTGGGGCTCCCACAGGAACTGTAGACCCGCGCGCGTTCCAGTTTAACTCCCCCACCGTAAGTGGGATCCGATGCCGACAACGCGTGGCCCTCGAGGATCGCCCCAATATTCATGATGGGCGCTCCGCGCGCGAAACGAGAAAGGTCGGGCGCCCTGATTGCATCCCTTTAGCAATGTCGAACACACATGAGATCGTCAGCCTCGCGCAACAGCACTTGTCCGTGAATCGCTTCACTGTGGCAGCAGGCCGATACTTTCTGTCCGTGCAGGATACGTCGTCACGCGAGGGTGCGCGATCCTTCTTGAGGGGAAGTATTCTTGACCAGAGCGGAATAACGTAGTCCCCGCCTCAGGCTGGGGAGTCTTCGCCCTCTCCTGATTCAGCAAGTTAGCGAGCAATATCATGGCAGAGGTGGTCCTCGACTCTCGGCAAACTCTTTGGGGTCATGGCTGGATCGGCATGGCAACCCTGACTTGCTCTCGCCACTTCATCATACCTCTCCACAGGCCAACAATTGGTCTCCCCCTTCACTGCGCGGCACTCATAGGAGCACTCATAGGAACAACTCACTGTCAAAATTGACGAGGTGCCCAATCATAAACGCAGTCCTGGATTCTTGTCTTCTCCGTGTCTGCGCCTTCTCTAACAAAGCACGGCCAAACGCTTGACTTCCTCCCGTTGCATCCAAAATGTGGGATTCCACCCTTTTCCGCGAAGCAATGCGACGGAAGCGTCGCTCTACGGCATCGGCCATGTTAGCTAGGTCTCCCCCCAAAGAGTCAGTTCTCCGAGACCCGTGACTGCGCGCGATCCTTGGGTCGATGGGATCAACGACTGCCGCCGTCAGCGGTGCCCGACAACTGTGGAAAGGCACCCGGATCAATCCCATGCGCCACAGCTGAATCAGCGGCGGGATCGGGCAATGACAATCCGAGAAAATCCATCCACATTTGACCAACTGCCTCTGTCATGGCCACATAATTCCGGCATGGGGCTCGCCCGACGCCGGCGGGGGGCATGCCCGGAACGAATATTGAACCAACGCGCGGCGGACAATATCACTGTTCCTGGAATCAAAACCCATGGCCCATCGTCTTCAACGGAATTCCGAAACTGAAGCGACATGTCGGACACAATCACTCTAAGTGTATCTGGGAACAAGGAAGTCTGGCGGCGTCGTTAATAGTTCCTCGAAGTGCATGGCATTAAGCGAGGAAGTTGGAACATTCCCCTGCAAGATGTTCCGATTCACCCAGCATGGCTGCCATTGATGCCAAATCGCATCTCTGTGTATTCCCACTTGCGGGCGACCACCCCAGGTGGCTGTGCCACCGCAGCGCTGCGAATGCAAAAAATCGAGAGCTTGCTCGGCTTCGCGAAGTATTACGCGAACATTTCCGACGCCTTCATCAGGTGGCCTGTCTCGTTAACTCAATAATCATCATCCCCAACCAAGTGAGAATTGTCCTAGGGCGGATGTTCCAGCTTCGCGCACAGCGCTGCGCCGTCCAAGGTAAGGACCTTGGGACATGTTGGCGGCCCGGTACTATTCGACCGGCTGTTCAGTACACTGCGGACCAGCGTGGATACGTCATTCCACGCCAGGCCGATCCATTGCCCCCGTCCCCGTCGCCGCCAACGCGCAAAACACGTACATGTTGCGCGGCATGCGGGCCACTGCTTCGTCCGCAAAAAAGCCTCGCATTCAACGACGCCTGCGACATTTTGTTGGACCGCGGAGCTCTGTCATTCGACTTGCCGCCTGCAAGCAGACCAGCGTTGCTGTCAGATACGTCACTAAGGTTCCAGAGTGCGCGAGCGATGCGATGGTTCCCGCGTGTCAAACTATTGATGCGCATCTTTGCTGAGCCAATCCGTGCCCCGCAGATGTTTACCTATGGAATTGCCCGTCGCAGCGCTGGCGGCGAATTGCGAGCGCTCGTGCGTCATTTCCACGAAGGGATTGACCACCTTGGGTTGATTCTTCGCCTTGGATTTGCATCCTGAAGCGATTGAGTCGAATCGCCAACAATCAGAGAAAGATCGGTTCAAAACCCGCGCGTTTCCCCCCTTTCCGGCGTCGCGCAGAGTTTCTTTCATTGGACGCGTGAACTGGTCTGGGTAATTGCCCGCAGTGCACGTCGCATCAACGCCTCCCCCTATTGGCGGCGCCCACGCGCGGCCATTCGCCTCAGCATTCGCGGCGATGGCCTTGCGCATCTCGTAGAGAAGAGAAGCGCTGAGACGCGAACGCCAGGAATACTTGAGGTCGTCGCATCTGCGTGCAATCTCAAACTAACCTCAACGACCATGGCGCAACGTTCCAAGGACCAAGGACCTCGGCCCACGCCTTCTGGACCCTCCTCCGCGCGCGCGACCTCGGGGGCCTCGGCCCCCGTTACGGGCAGCCACCATCGGCGAGATCCCGGCGTCGCCCCCGCCGCCGGTCGAGCGGGTAGCAGAGGGCTTCGGGGTTCCACTGCCGCCTGCAAGCTGTTGGCGACCATGGGCAGATCCTTGTCCTGTCGGAGCTCCACTCGCCCCCGCGCTCTGCGCCGTCGGCTGGGCCCCCCTCCATGGGGGCATCAGCCGCGTCGACATCTCCAGCGACGCCTGCCGAAATCACCGGAGGTAAGGATGTTCGACGAGCGCATCTGCTGCATCGCCGGTTGAGCCAGCAACGCAGCGCGACGCATTCTCGTTCATTCCCGTCGAGCCGGCAGTGAGTGCGGAAGTGGAGTCAACCACGCAAACCGATTCAATCCCTCCTTTCTTCCCCTCCTCAGGATCGACACATCGACCCTCCCGTTTATCGCAGCGCTGCGATGGCCCGCGTTGGATAGGAACTGCGCGCGTAGACATGCAATGCCCGCCGCGTGCTGAGCCCCCCTGAGACAGGCAGCAAATCCACGCGGCGCAAGTGAGGGGCGGCCCAGCGGGACAGCAAGGGCGAGCGAGTCGCGGCCGCCCCGGGGAGCGGCCAAGTTTCCGGGCAAGCAATCGCCGCGACTGCAATCCCCCAGGACGCAGCGGTGGCGGGGGGGCACGCGCGTCGCGAGCGCGCAGCCACATTGCCGTATATTTGAGACGCGCGTGGGAGAAGCACGCGCGTTTGCGTTGCATGTGCATCTGTATAATTAATATTCAATGCACAACTCTTCCCCCTGGATTCAACGCGATGACGCGCCCCATCTTAATATCTGCGAAAGCCATCCGTAACTGTGGTTGACAGGGATGCTATCGCCCAAGACTTCTTCTCCGCGCAACCTGCATGTGCGAAACTGAATGGCATTAAACAACTCTCGCGCTTTTGGGCCCATCCTATACTGACAAGACAAAGGCCACTCTAAACGCATTGCTCCACCCAGCTGAAGAACCGCGGTGGCAACCTCTCGGAAATTCCAAAACAATTTTCTGAATGCGTTTCTGAGTCCTCCGAAGTATGATCCTCCTTTCGGTCGCATGCCGACTCAGTCGCGCATCCTCCGGCACGTGAAATGGACGCCCACAAGGATAAATGTTTGCCGTTGCACTTCCTAGTGTCAGCGAATGTTTCTCCTTCACTGCATCGGCGGCCATGTCTGCTTCCTCTGTATAGCGGATAACTTTGTTTTTGCGATCGTGGAAATTAGTGGGACCACAAATTCTGCTATGTTCTCTACAACAAAGTCCAAATGCCTGGCACTCTGCACGCGAACTTTGCTTGCTGGAGCCCCCTTGCAACCGCCGCTTTTGCTTGCTGCGCCAGCTGCTGAGCTGCAAGCAGCGCCATCGGCCCCCGCTGCGCCCGCAGCTGAGCTGCGGGGCAGCAGTGTCGGCGTTCGTAGCCACAGCGCCACTAGAAACGGCCGATCTGCTGACGACGAGATTGCTTCTTTTCCGACGCGCTTAAGCATGTTTGCTCTCTTGCTAGGCACGCGGGCTCTGGTTCCCACTGCCACCTTGGGGCCGGCCGCTGGCTCGTGGGCCCCCCCCCCCCCCCCAGTTTTTAAAAATGGGTCCCGCCGACGAGCGCCGAGGCCAGATAATCTTGATAAGTCGTGACCCCCCTAGAACTGCGGAGTCAACGTTAACGAGATATGGGAACTTTCTCCATGCAAGGAGGTATGCGCGGCTTTCGTACGAATATCCGCAGCTTCGTTTTGGGCGCGCGCATCTTGCAACGTCACTCGGCTAAACCGTTCAGAGAAGGGGCCGGCATATACTCGATGCGTGCGAAGGAGATACATTGATGCGTGCGGAAGAGATACATCAATGTCTGGGACCCACCCGCGCTGGTCACTTTGCAGACCGCCCGGTTGCCCTCCAGGAAAAGACACCGCGGCGTTCTCTGTGACAGAATTTCCCACACCAGTAAGGATGCCAATGATTATGTGCGGAGGGCCAGGTCCGCAGCCGCGATTGCCGTTCCTGGCGCACTGTGAGATTCGGATGTTTATCTCCTGGAAGCTATGCTTTGATGACCCCTCGCGCAAGGTCCCCAAATGTTATGGTGACAGGCGCTGGTACTCCTATGAGCGCGGACGTCAATTTCCAACTCCACATAAGCATGTTGTCGAATTTAGACATCATACGTCCTCTCCAACGTCCACTCCAAATCATGGAACCACGTAGCAGTGAAGTGCCGCTTCAATAGGACGTATCAGACTCAACAGGTCCATGTCCTGCTGATCAATCCATGTCGCTGCGCAACTCCCAGCGTGACAGACTGCTCGCAACGGGCCTCGCCATGCCACCTGAGCCCCACGCAGAAAGTTTCATCGACACTTTCGCGGCAATGGGCTGCAGCGCCCACGCGAGCTCAGGACCCTGCGGCGCCGCGTCAGAGTCCCCCGCGGGCAACCCTGGGGAACGCGATTTCGCTATCAGGGGTGCCCATTTTGACAAAGACATTGAGCACCTCGGCCAAGGCCTCCTCGGCAGGCGGGACAGTCGCCCCTCGGGGGCCGCCATGTCCATCCACGAGGTCAGTCAGCCAACTCAAGTCCGAAAGGCGCGCCACCCGCGCGCAAAATGCGAAGACATCAAACGTGTCATACTTACTGATGTGGTCTGTCGGGGGGGAAGTGGCCAGTCGGGTGCTGAGCGCCGTTCTGCGTCCCCGGGCCGCCGTTATCGCCCCCGCTAGATTCGCCCACCGAATCGCCGGCTGACGTCTTCTGCTATTTTGGTGGAGGCGGGTCAAAGACTGTAAGTGCTTTCCCGCGCCAGTCAATGTCCCCGAACTATTCGATGCTCGCGCCCCGAGCGACGTCCGACCTTCTACGGCGGGTAGATCTCGATCACTTTGGGGCGAACAACGGAAGGCTTCTGTGCCACTGCCTCTCCGAAGGGCCAGACATTTCGAAATAACCAACGCCTATAATCAAGATCAACGTGAAGTCAGGATGGTGGTAGCAGCTGCGCCAAGGGCAACATGCGACAAACCCATCGACCTGATATGATTCTCGCAACGCTTCTCCCAAGGCCGCCCACCCCGAATCGGAACGGCCGCAAAGCGAGAGCATTAACGGCCAGCGAGGATTCGTCACTCGCGACCAAGAGTCCAGCAAATCTTCCTTCGGCAACAAATTCGACGCGGGGGGCCCGCCCAGCTTGGACTGAAAGCTTGTTTGGCGTCGGCCTCCTGTATTTCATGCCCCTCAGACAACACGTGCGCGTCGGCCACCCTGCTTGCGCGCGTTGTAGCAGGACTGCTCGACAGCTCCTGCAACAAATGCCACAATCCTGTTCTTGATCACGAACGTCGGATCCGTCAAAAACAACTCCCTCTGAATGTGCGATGTTTGTGTCCTTCGGGCGATTCAGAATCATCCCCGCACGGATCGCATAGTCGGCCAAAGTGCGCGCTGCCACCCTTAACTGTCTGACAACGTCATCGCATGATTGGGCTTGGTTTTCGCCCCAAGTTCCGATCGACCTAAGTCGGACCCATTCGGCCCTGAGGGCCCTCTGGGCTTCTGGTTTCAGTGGTTCGCATCGGTGCACGGGTTATAGCAAGACTGCAGATCAATCCTTCAGTTCTCCCTGCGCTGCTGATTACAAGTGGACAAGTACTGAAGAGGCATTCCGGGCGCGCCGCGACGTGGCGCGGCGGCCGCCTGGCCCCAATGCCGATGTTCACCGCAGGCTGAGCCTGCAACGCCACCGCCCCAACATATCACTTCTCCCACCGCTTTTGTTGCCGCCGTATCTTCTCATCATCGGACAGGCATCAGAGTCGGGTGCCAGTTCAGGGGCCCTGAAATGATATGGGCCAGCGTCGCGCGGGATTTCTCAAACAACAGCAACGTCGCCCGCAGCGTCTCGAGCGACTCTTCCTACCTTGACCCCCATGTCTCGCAAAAGTGCTCAATGAACGTGGCCCCGTGTCTTCAAGTGCACAGAAGCCCAGCTTCTCAGCCGTGCGCTGGCACATTGAACGACTGCGCTCTCTGTGGAATGTGCCCCAGTATCCCAGATCATGCGCGACCGAAAAGTTTCGGTCGCGACCGCACGGGTCGGTCGTTTCGGTTTCGGTCTCCAATCTCGGGAACGGATACCGGGCGCGACCGGTCGCGACCGGTCGCCGATTTCGGGCGCGACCGGTCGCGACCGGGCGCGACCGTCAGATGACAGAACCGAATTTGTCAGATGAGTTGTCGTTGCCGCAATGATGACATCATGCTATGCTATGGTAGGAAATGCAATGCTTTGATGATGCTATGACATGCTATGACATGTTAACGCGCTGTGCTATCATCATCTGCTCTGCTATGTTATGCTATGGGACACTATCCTATATTATGTTGTACCTGGTTATGTTGCATTACACATAAGATTCAATATCGTATGTCATGCTACGCTATGCCATGCTATGGTATGGGAGTGCCACGTGAGGCTACATGCTGCCATATGTTCATATGTATGTTCTGATGTGCTACGTTTGGATCACTCTTCCTCCCTCGATTCTGCTTCCTCACCGTTCCCCTTGTTTCCCGCCCTCCCCCTCATCTTAGTTATGTTATTTTTCTTCCTGGTTCTCCATGCATCTCGTCCATGCTTCACCGTGTGTAGTTATCCCAGGTCTTCCTTCCTTACTGCCTTCGTTCCATCCTTTCTTCCTTCCTCCCTCCTCTTTTTCATCGTCATTCCCTCTCCTCCTCCTCCTCTTCCTCCTCCTCCGCCTCCTCCTCCCAAGCGCTTTCTCGGAAAGCCATTTTGGCTCAGGCGCCATGCAGCGCCACGAGCGGCGCCACGGCGGCGACGGCCCCGAGGTGTCGTGCTTGGTGATCGAGCACGGGTTGCCACCAGGTCCTCCAGGCTTGGGCATCCCCTGGCGGGTCCAGGAGATCAACCAAGTGCATCCTGGGCTTCCACTAACTGGTGGGAAAAACAAGAGGCCCAGGAGAGACTTCCTGGAGCCGCTGCTGCGACAGGCGGGGCCACCCCGTTGGGAGGGATGCCCCGACGTGATCGCAGTCAGCATGAGGGAGCTCAGAGGGGGCCCTTGGCCCGAGGCTTGGCATGTGGACGCGGGCTGGTTCCCCGCCCAGCCATCCTCCCTCGTGCTGACGCCTGTTCGTCAAGAGTCAATCTTTATGACTTGGTTCGACGAGCAGAACCAGAAGCGCGGGCAATGGTACGACAGGATACAGTTCCTGAAGTACCGCTTCTACTACTTCAGGGCGTGAAGGTTGTGTGGAATCGCAAAATCCCTCCATCACCCTCCACCACTCCATCCCCCTCTCCCGCCCACCTTCCTCCTTCCCTCCCTCCCACCCTTCCACCCTCCCATGCGCTATTCCGCCTCACCCTTTGTTTTTTTTGGCAGACAGACGGTAAACGAGATCGAGCGGGGTTGGGGGCATCCATGCGGAGCCATTTTGGCTTTCAGGCAGCGCGCTGCCTTCGTGCCGTGGCCGCTGGCCGTGGCCTCCTAGCGATGGTGCTGGAGCCGTCGCCCTCGCCGACGTCGTCCCCTCGGCCATCGCCCAGGCCCCCCATCCGTCGCCCGACGTGGCACTTGACGGGGAGCCTGGAGCAAGGTCTGAAAGACCACGTGCGGGCGCAGGGCTGCCGCAAGGCCTTCGACATCGGCCACTATCACAGCTTGACGAAAGACAAGGCTGTGCACGGCCCCTCGCTGGCCGCGAACGTGGAGTTGGTGGTTGGGTGGGTAATAGGTAAATCGTTGGACCCCAACGATGGCGATGGTGATGGTGATGATGAAGGTGATGATGACCATGGTGATGACGATGGTGGCGGTGATGAGGATGAGGGTTACGAAAAAAGTGCGTAGCCCCTAGTAGGGAGGAGGAGTTGGAGGAGGAGGAGGAGGAGGAGGAGGTGGAGAAGGAGTAGGAGGGGGAGGAGGAACAGCGGCAACAGCAGCAGCAGCAGGTGGAGGAGGAGGGTGAAGCGGCCTCGAAACCCTACTCCTTTTCCGTTTTGTTGAGCACTCCTCCTCCTTCCTCCTCGTCCTCCTCCTCGTTCTCGTTCTCGTTCTCCTCCTCCTCTTCCACCTCCTCCTCCTCCTCATCCTCCTCCTCCGCCACCTACTCGTCATTCCCATGTTTTCCATCCTCCTCCTCCTCCTCCTCCCCCTCCTCCTCCTCCTCCTCGCTTTCTCATCCCCTTCGCCCTCGCCCCCGTCGCAAGCCCGTGCATTCCCCTCATTCGCGCCGCAGGTGGAGCTGCTCCTTCGCCACGCGCCCGAGGCCGAGCCCCCCTGGTCGCAGGTGCGGGACGCGTGCGCAGCGACGTTGGACGAGTGCCCGACAGCCCGAAAGATTGAGGGCGCAGAGACGGAGGAGGAGGATGATGATGAGGGCGAGGATGGAGAAGGAGAATTGAGGTGGTGAAGAAGAGAAGAAGGATAAGGGGCGCAGAAAAAAAGGAGGAGGATAAGGAGGCGGATTGGGGAGGAGGCGGAGGGGGAGGCCGAGGATGGGGAGGATGCGGCGGAGGATGGGGAGGTTGAAGGGGAGGAGAAGAAGGAGGAGGAGGAGGAGGGCAACCAAGGCATGCAGGAGAAGAAAGCTGATGAGGCATCCCAAGAGGGGCACGGAGGCTGACGACGATGACAGGCGAGAGGGGGGGGGGGACAGGAGGAGGAGGAGCAAAAGGAAGACGACGATTTGCTCGCTAGGTACCCTCGCGCGTCCAGGGAGCCCGCGGGCACCGCCGTGGACCGCGGCGGCTCCCTCGCGGACAAGATATCCGTGATGTACAAGCACCTCCGTCGCATCCGCGACAACGAGGTGCGCCGCCGTCAGGCATCGGGTTCAAATGTTTGGGACGACGAAGCTGGGACGGAGTAACAGGAGGAGGAGGAGGGGGAGGAGGATGAGGAGGAGGAGGAGTCTGACGTCGGTCTGACGTCGGTCTGACGTCAGGCTGACGTCAGGCTGACGTCAGACTGACGCAAATCGACGGAGGAGGCTGGATGGGATGAGGACTGACTGACGTCGATCTGACGTCGGTCTGACGGCGGTCTGACGGCGGTCTGACGGCGGTCTGACGTCAGACTGACGTCAGACTGACGTCAGACTGACGTCAGACTGACGTCAGACTGACGTCAGACTGACGTCAGACTGACGCCAGTCCAACGGGGGAGACTAGTTTGGAGGATGATGGTCATGAGGATGATGAGGATGATGGCTGGGGAAATGAGACGATGGTGTCTCATTTGCGTCAGCCTGACATCGGTCTGACGTCTGTCTGACGTCTGTCTGACGTCGGTCTGACGTCGGTCTGACGTCTGTCTGACGTCTGTCTGACGTCTGTCTGACGTCTGTCTGACGTCTGTCTGACGTCGGTCTGACGTCGGTCTGACGTCAGACGGACGTCAGACGGACGTCGGACCGACGTCGGACCGACGTGAAATTTCGACTTCCTGCAGGCGATGAGCCAGTGCACGGATGTCGAGCAGGACGCGCTGTGGTATTACCTCCACCTGATGGGGATCCCTCGCGCGGCGCAGCGCGACCAGAGGCCTCCTCGTCCTTCTCAAGATTAATCCTCGTTGTTCTCTTCTATGTGTTCCGCCTCCCTCAAACCCTTGCCTCCTACTTGTCGTCCTCGCCATCATCATCTTGCCTTCCCCCCCCCTTCCGTACCTTCCGCCCCGTTGATGACCCCTTTCCTCTCCTCGGCGCACACCGACGCCGAGCCCTGCTCCACCGACGCCGAGCCCTGCTCCACCGACGCCGAGCCCTGCTCCACAGCGTCGCGGCCGCGTTGGCCAACCTGCTGGCGCGTACTACCCGCGCGAGGCCATCGTTGATGGCAGAGGCCATCCCACGGAGGAGGGGGCTGCAAGTGATGAGGAAGCAAGTGGGGAGGGAGAATAGGGGGCCTACCAGGAAGGATGAGGCGGGAGGATAGGATGGAGGGTGATTGCAGGAGGAAGAATGAGGCAAGAGGATAAGATGAGGCAGGAGGATAGGAAGGATTGCAGGTTCGAGGCTGTACGAGGTTGAATGCATGAGAGGATGCAGGAAGAGAGGGTAGCAACGTGCCAGCGCGAGGCCACGAGAACGACAGTTCCGAGGAGAGCGAGGTCGACGTGGCGCCCGCCGAGGAGGCCGACGAGCTGCCGTTGGGTGACATCCAGATGCAGGACGCCTCACCCCACCGCTTTTTGACCATGCTTGAAGGTGTGGGAGGAGTGCGGGGACAGGAGGGAAACGCGAGGGTGGAACGGAGGAGGAATGTGAAGATCACGAGTGGTATGACGAATATGAAGAACATGACGATCAGGAAGGTAAGAATGGAATGACGAACGTGACGAGCATGGTGACGACGGCATTCATGACGATAAATGGCGATCCCAACGGAAACATATGATGACGAGTATGAATGACGGGGGTGAGTGTGGTCTGACGTCGGGTTGGCGTCGGTTCGACGTCGGTCTGACGTCGGTCTGACGTCGGTCTGACGTCGGTCTGACGTCAGACAGACGTCAGACAGACGTCTGTCTGACGTCAGTCTGACGTCAGACTGACGCCAGTCTGACGTCAGACTGACGTCTGTCTGACGTCAGACTGACGTCTGTCTGACGTCAGACTGACGTCTGTCTGACGTCAGACTGACGTCAGATTGACGTCGGCCTGGCGTCAAACCATGACCATTGCAGACTCAAATACCCTTCACCCCAACCTCCAAAAACACTTCCTTCCACCGCCATCTTGCCCGTTACCGCACCACCACCACCACCCCCCCTACACCATCACGCCACCACCGCCCGCCGCCCTTTTTTTGCCCCACGCACTTACCACAACGCTCTACCACTCGTCACCTTCCTGTGCCTCCTACAACCACCACTGCCCATCGCCAACCCCCCACCCCACCCCCCCTTCCCCCACGCACACACCACCTTTATCGTACATCCTGTCCCCACCCGTGCCACCTACCTAACCACCGTGCTAACGCGCTCGTCGATTTTATATCAGCGCGCCGACACCTAACAGTGCCCGCGCCCCTGCGCCTACGTAGACCACTAGCCCTATTCATGATATACGCCCCGACCCTACACCTCGGATGCGTCGGGTGCGTGTCCGTTGCCATTTTCTCGAGCTCGTTCTGGTACCCGAGTCGCGCGTGCTCTTGCTGTCTTGCATTGCCGTGATGTCGGCAGCTTCAGCCGTATTGGACACTCGTATGTCTGCGCAAGCCAGGGCCTTGCTCTGGCCCAAGTCCGCCATGCCCATCCCCCCGAACAGCGTGGCTACTCAGGACGCGCAAGGTGACCAGGAGGACGCGCGCCCCCTCTCCGAGCTGATTGGCCAGAGCCCGCCGTTCAAGCGCAGCAAGAAGAGCCCGATCGTTGGCAAGCAGCCCGCCGAGAAATGCTCGCCCGACTACACGCCCAGCCCCCCGCGCGCCGACATGTCCCCCGTGACCGTGGACGAAGGAGCCGAGGAGGAGACTATGGGTTTTCTTGTATCCGAAGTTGTTTCCGAATGGGCAAGGGGCGGGCGGGGTGGACGGGCGGTGCCAAGAACTCAAATAAATGATGGTTCTCTCGCACACACACGCACCACTATCCCACCCACCAGCCCACCTACCTCAAAGCCCCATCAGCGCAACCGCCAACCACCTATACCCGCCAACGCCAGACCCCGCCTCCTCGTTCCTCTACAAACCGACCAGCCCACCTATATCCCTACTCGCCCATGACACGCAACCACAAAATTGTTCGCGGCGCCGCATCCTCCACCCCCCTTTGCCCGCCCTCGCCCGTGCAGGAACACCTTCGGGGACAGCGTGTCGTCTCTAGGCGCCATCAGATCCAGAAGAAGAAGTCCCTGTGCCAGAACCACGCGCAGCTTTGGGCGAAGCGGGCGCACCAGGTCTTACGCCGTTCGAGCGCGTGATTGCGCTTGCGAAGACCAATAAGTTCGTCACGCCAGAGGACATCGCCACCCTGGTCACGCACTTCGGCCCCCCTCCGCCAGGTCATAAGTTGGTGTGCTGCCCCAGCGTTCTTTCCTGGAACGGTGCAAAGGGGCTGTGGGTTGGGATCTGGCCCGAGGAGCAGGAGACCCCCCAGTTGCAAGTGTTCGAGTCGTTGGAGCCTCGCGAAGTCCCTTTGCGCGATACAGTGGCGACGCGCATGCCCACGGGGAGTTCAATGCCCGTGGCTTCTGGCGGTGATGGCGTCGACACCGACGGTGAGGACCCAGCCGCGGGTGCCGATGAGATCCCAGATTCTGAGATGGCGTCGTTCGCGCAGTTCCTGTCTTCGTGTGAGCCGAATCAGGTTACCAACTAGAGGCCATTTTTGGCTTGCGGCCCACCTCGCCCTCCCTCCAATATTACCATCCACCTATATATTTCCAGACAGTCCCCCTTCATTCCTCTTGGGCCGCTGAGAGCACAGCCAGTGGATATGCTTTCCACGAGGCCATGTAGTTCGATCGCTGGGCATGGCTTTCCTGGATGAGTCCAGGCTGCACAACAGATGTCAAATATCTGTGCTGGGTGCGCATGCACAGACATGCGCGAGTGCGCCCTGCTCCAGCTACCAGTTTGTCACAGGCTTCTAGGCATCCGTTTTGCCTCGCCTTGCGTCAAGAAAAAAGACTCACCCGTCATGCTTTGTTGTAGCATGTACATTCCCTTTGTAATGATGAATTGCCTCGCAAAATACTCAATGAACGACGATGGTGGGGCGCGCGGGGGGATGACAATGATGAGGGCAGGACGATGACGATCAGAGAGGAGCAGGGCACGACGACTGAGAGGGGCAAGGTAGATGGGGCAGGGTACGACGAACGAACGAGATTGCAAATTAAAACGACAAGGGTGATGATGGACATAGTAAGACGACTGAGACGAACGATAATCTGATTTACGGTGAGTTAAGCCTGAGGCGAACGATGTTGCGAATGAGACGACGAGACGAGACGAATGAGACGAATGATAATATGATGATTCACGTCGTCATCGTCATCCCTTCCTCGATCTCATTGCTCTCCCTCCCCCTCACGCTGGCCAGGAGCTCTCCTCGTGGATCATGCTCGACGCGGACTCTGCCAGCGACGACGACGAGGTGGTCATTGACGAGAAGGGCAAGTCCGACGACGAGGCCTTGCTCGCGCTCGCTGCCGCGGCCCCGCACGTGCCGCCGAAGAAGCGAGAGCTGAAGGCCAGGGGGGCGAGCGGAGATGAAGTATGAAGGGTGAGGCTGTGATGGTGGAGGAATGAAGCGGATGAATAAACGGGCCACGGGTCGCAACAATGGGGATGGGGTAGGAGCAAGATGAGGAATAATAGGAAGGGGTGGTGGTGTTTATGAAGAAGAGGGTGTGGGTGGTGACACCCATCAACCCTCGTCGCAATCTTATTTTCTCATCGATGATCCTGTTGGTGATTCGTCCCTCCCCTTATCGTCCTGAGCTTGTCCCTCAAGTGGTCCTCATGAGTTCTTCTGCATGTTCATGCCTCCCTCATTCTTCCTCGTCCTTCAGGCGTCGGTCCGCGAGCGGAAGTCTGCCGCGAAGGGCGAGGGCACGGCCGAGTGCAAGAAGAAGGGCAAGGGCAAGGCCGCGAGCAAAGGCAAGGGCAAGAACATCCCGTCGCGCAAGGCCAGCACGAAGACCACGCCGAAGAAGGCCACGGACCCCGCGCTCCCGCGCA
Organism: Prorocentrum cordatum; assembly: GCA_963575745.1. Classification (NCBI taxonomy): domain Eukaryota; class Dinophyceae; order Prorocentrales; family Prorocentraceae; genus Prorocentrum; species Prorocentrum cordatum. Next base: position 401,796 of record CAUYUJ010021503.1, on the reverse strand, counting down.
ACGGCGAGCACTCGTCGCTGGGCACGTTGTACGTGACCTACGCGACGGCGTGCTCGTACATCTGCTACAAGGACGCGTCGCGCAAGCCGCGGCTGGTCGTGCAGATTGGCAGCAGCATGAGCAGCAACCATGCAACGCTGATCGCGCAGTGCCTGAAGTACATGTGCACGCAGGGCTGTTCGAAGGAGCAGGTGGTGGCGTACCGCAACAAGCTCATCAAGAAGTAAGGTCGCCACTCGGTCGGTCAAGATGAGGAGAGGGCGAGGATGGATAGGGTGAAGAACAGGAGGAGGAGGAGGAGGAGGAGGAGGAGGAGGAGGAGGAGAGTGCGAAGGGGGAGCTGCACGGCCAAGAGGAGGAGGAGGAGGAAGTGGATGAGGAGGGCATTCGGCGATGACGACGCTCATAGCGCCGCGAAACGGCGACGAGTCCGGATTGTGGTTTGAAAAGGAGGATCCGTGGGAGAGGAGACGGGGAAGGACGACACCGACGGGGCGGCATGGGAACGATCAAGGTGAGCAAGATAACGAGAGGATTGTTGGATGACACGATTGGGTCATGACACCACGACGCCAATCATCATCGATCCCTTCACTCGCATCCTCAGATCCTTCCCGCCCCCATCTGCTGACCACCTCATCTTCCCCTCATTGATTCGTGACTGCCCCTCTTATCCGCCCTTTTTCGTATCCTCGCCACGTTTCGTTTCGCACCTTGGCACTTGACAATCACAGCCATCCATATTTCATCATGTGCCACGCATCATCATGATATGGAGTTCATGCCTACTCATCGTCTCCCCTCCCCATCCAGCTCTCCCTCCATCACCACCAACTCCCTGGCCACGATGTCGTCTTGTCTCAACCCAGCCGCTACCCACCCTCCCTCCTCTGTCTCATCTCTCCACACAACCACTTCTTCTTTCTGGGCGCCACCGCTCGTTCGCTTTTCTTTCGGAGCAAGTGCTCCACTGGGCCCGAGGGAGAGCGGCTGCCCGCTCGTTCGCTCGGACGGGGTTGCAGGGATGTGCGATGGAGCGCGCATCCGCATTGCATCGCATGCTTCGAAATCAAGATTGTGCTCGCTTGGAAAAGGCACGCCCCGATGCCTCGCCTCATTTCAGTCGTCAGAGGTTGCTGCCCGTGGCCGTTCCGATCCACCCAGGCTCTAGGAGGGCAGTTGCGTTTGCTTGAAATTGCGTTTGGTCTTCGGTAGCAGACATAAAATAGATCTCCCAAATTCAAGATTTGGCGAATCGTATGGGACCTCGTCATAGACAGGCACATCTGACAACATCAGACGTCAGACTGTTGTCAGACGCCAGATCTGACAAACGTCTGACGTCAGTCTGACGTCAGATTCGGCATCTGACGTATGTCTGACGTCAGACATTTGTCAGATGCAGAATCTGACGTCAGACTGACGTCAGATTTTTGTCAGATCGAGACTGGGGGTGTGTTGCGTCGTGGTGGATCAACTTCCCTCCTGCATTTGGATTCGATGTTGATGTCGGCCTGTATTTTCTTGGCTTGAGGGGTTCGGTTGCTTATTTTTTGTGAGAAACATTAACACAGAGTTTCAAAAAAAACAATGGTCTGTTGGTCCTGGGTATCCTGGTCTGTTGGTCCTGGGTGTCCTCATCCTCATCTACCGCTCTCCTCATTCCTCAGCTTCCCCCTCCTCCTCATCCCCTCCCTCGCTCCCTCGACATCGCTTCCTCCTTTCTCATCCTGCGTTTCATCCTGGAGTGATCGCCCCCCCGCCCCCCGAACAGCTCCACCATTGCAATCACCAACCCCCCTAGCTTCCTGGCTCGAGGGCGCGACACACCAGGGCGCTTTCTTCTCTTCCCAAGAGAGCAGCAGACGACGTCATGGGCAAGGCCATGATGAAGAAGCCTGCTGCTGCTGCTCGTCCCGCTGCTTCGGCGAGGACGAAACCGACGACTGCTGGCAGCAAGGTCAAGAACAAGAAAGTGTGGAGCAGGGATGAAACCCAGACAACCCTGACAGAGGAGAATGAGGAGGGATGGTGAGGATGATGATGAGATGGTTGTGGTGGTGAGGGCGGGCAGATGATGATACGGGTGTTGATGAGGAAGAGGTTGCTTGTGATAACTAAAATGACACAGGGGGTGAGGCTGAGGACATAGAACTTGAATCAAGCGTGGCGACGACGACACACACTCACTGAATCCCAGGTGGGATGTCTCCAAGCTTGCCCACGAAGCCTCGCAGTGCGAGGACATCGAGGACAAGGTGAAATTGTTCCAGGAGCACGCCGACGAGACGAACATGGCCCACCTGAAAGCGATTTTTACGCAACCCGAGCTCAGGCCCACGGGGTACTTCGGTGATCGAGAAATGACACGGCTGGCGCACATGCAGACACGGCACATCTCTTGAGGGCCGCGTGCGCCCGAATATGATATGCCGTGTTTGCAAATGCGCCAGCCGTGCGTTTCGCGTTCACCGTTTTGCACCGAACTAGGCTTCTGTACGGCCGTTTCGCCACAGCCAGGAAGAAGAACGAGACCGCGGACGAGCTCTACAACCAGGCGGCTGGGAGGGTGATATCTGAATCGGAGGGACAATGAGATGACATCAGGACGACAACCGACTTAGTGACAGACCATTTCCTTCACCATTCATCGTCGATTGGGAAGGAGATGATCAAAGGGGAGCGTGACGTCGCTATTGTGAGGTTACAGAAGCTTTTGGAGGCGAAACCGAAGAACGTTTACCCGACAGAAACGTGAATGATGATGTGAAACCGTAGGATGATGAGGAGGCGGATGAAGGATTCGAGCGATGGGGGTTTGGTTGAAATACGCATTGTTATGTTTGCCCCTCCACGGGAGCACCAGGCTGAGGGTCTTCCTACTGGTGGAGGCAAACAGGTGGCGAAGGCCAAAATGCTGATGGGCTACCTGGTAGACCCTGGCCTCGGGGACACGTTCCTCTCCGTGACGCAGCGCCTTTCGTTCACAGAGGACGTGGAGAGGGACGAGGAGTGGATCAGCCACAAGCAATTGCGCGACATGTACGACGAGTCGGAGGCGGAGGAGATGATCTCAGAGCAGAAGATCGAGGTTTCCGTTTGACGCAAACCCCAATCCCCTCCATCACCAATCCTGACGTTTTGTTTGGCTTCCTTCTCCCCCTCCTCCCTCCTCCATCCTCCTACATCAATCTCGCTTTCCCTCCCTTCCGCCATCCTTCATCCTGCCCCCACCTCATCCTCCTCGCCCCACCTTCTCCTCCTCCTCCTCCTCCTCCTCCTCCTCATCTTTCCCCCTCCTCCACGCCCAATGGCATCAATGTTCCTTGCTGTGTTCCTGCTCCACCTTGGGAGCCCCAGGTCAGGGCCAACCCGATGAACCCGCGGCGCAAGCAGTACAAGATCATCCGCGACAAGCGGAAGAAGGTGTTCCGCAGGTCGAAGGAACAGACAGGCACGGGCAAGAAAGCGATCAGCAAGGACTCGTTCGACGAAATGGGGGCAGGCATCAGCGGCATGATGCTGTCGAGCGATTTGGCCGCGCACGGCACGGGGGTTGGTTAAATCGGGCCTATTACCCTCAACAACGATGGGGGGGGTCGTTTGTTCTTAGACCAGGAATCATGCGACACCATGTGAGGACGCCATTCGCCCTCATACGTTGGCGCCGTGGCTCGCCCCCCGTCTACCTACCTCCGCCCTTCTCCTCCACGCCCATCCCAAACCCAGAATCAGGCAGCATCGCGCACATGGGCCTCGACCTCCCTGCCGCGGACGACGAAGCGAAGCAGGAGCACCACGGCGCGAAGAAGGGCAAGAGCGTGGTGGCATCTCCACGCAGGGACAAATCTCGATCGTGTCACCCTCTACCATCCGTGTAACCCTCTCATCCCTGTTGCCACTCCTCCTCCTCCTCTTCCTTCTCCTCCTCCTCCTCCTCCTCCTCCTCTCCCTCCTCCTCCTCATCATCAACAACATCATCCCTCTCAGCCCATCCTTTTCCTCCTCGCCTTCCCCCGTCGGCCCTCGTGTCTGTGCCGCCGATACGTAAATGCGCATAGGGCAACGACTCCGCACAGATCGAGGCCCTTCGTGCCCGTGTTTTGCAAGCACTGGTCTGGGGAATTGTCGGCATTAGATACATTTGGTTGGGCATGCGAGCCCGCCCACCTCGCTGGCCAGATATCGGAAGTACGCAGCATCGCGCATTCCCTCGCGCTCCTGACAATATTCTTGCCAGGGGTGTGAAGGCAGACGCGAGCCGTCATTCTTGATATCAGGCAAGCGAGGTTGTGGGGACATTGCGATTCGATGTAAGCGTTTTGCCCCGAGGTTGCGTCCAGCATGAAGAAAGAGATCAAGGTGATCCGCAAGCACGTCGACATCATCAAGAGCATCAGCGTGTCGTCCACGAAGTTCCAGGCCAAAGCCGTGCAGGAGCTCGAGAAGGTGCGCGACGCGGCGACGGATTTTTTGGACTAAAAACATTTTGCAAACCCACGCACCCGCCCCCGATGACTCACATGGCCCTGATGGAACTGAATATAGAATGTCCTCCGAAGGAACTTGCGTCGGGCCCCATGAGAGGCCACGCAGCCATGTGGTTCAATGGACCAGAAACTCGGCCTTCTGATATTCAATTCTTGGTCGTTCCAATTGGTTCGTGGATCCCCCCGTTCTCAGCGAACCTTCGGATGACCCCAAAATGCTCCAAACTTGTGTGAGGGCCCCGCTTCTGCTTCGCATATTTTGGTTGCGCCCAGATAGGAGAGCAGCACCGCGCTGATGAAGGTCATCCGCACCGCCAAGAGGGCGCCGTCGGAGTTCTCGCAGGCCGATGTTGGCAACGCGAAGAAGGCTTCCGTTGCTGACACAATTGCTTTTGTTATATCATCGCACGTCGCTTTCCACCCACGTTCTACATGGTACCGCCTACGTTATATCCCCTACATCCTACGTGCCTCCTACATCCTACCTGCTAGTTCTCATCACCACCATCCTACCCAACGCACCTCCCTCTGGAATATGTGGATGAGAAGGGGTACGAAACGGAGGATGTAGTAGGGTAAGGGGGAGGAGGATGGGGAGGATGATCAGGGGGCGGCAGGAGAGCTGATCGAGGAGAATTCATCCATGGGTGTATGCAGAAGCCAGGAGGTATCGCGCGTGAGGGGGTATTGAGGTAGCTGGTATCAAGTATGATATGGGATGTCATGACAGGAGGTATGAGGTATGATGTATGATGTATGAGGTTGGAACGCCAGGAGGAGGGGGAGGAGAGGGAAACGGAGGAGGAGAAGGAGGAGTAGTTGGAGAATGAGGAGAAGGAGGAGGAGGAGGAGGAGGAGAAGGAGGAGAAGGAGGAGAAGTAGTTGGAAACGGAGGAGGAGAAGGAGGAGAAGGAGGATTTTGAGCCAACACCGCGTTTTGCTCGCGACCCTAAAGGTGCTCGACGCGATGGACCAGATCAGCCGCCAGGCCTCCGACGAGCTGATGGAGGATACGGTGAACGTGGGCAATGCTCAGAAGCTGCTGGGCAGCGTGAAGGCCGTCTTCTCGTCCGCGAACGGCTTGAAGATGCTGAGCTGAGCCTCCGCAGGCGCCAACGTCCTCGGGACAAGGGTCCCGCGTTCCTCCCTGCAGGTGCCGTTTGCCGTCCCCACGGGCCCCCTTGCAAAAACAGGGCCTACGTTGGCTCCACGAGAAGCTTGGAGATGCCCCCCCTCTCGACGGCCGTCCTGCCAACGAGGCGGGCAGCGAGGCAGGCACCGCGTTTGCCGCTACAAGAAGAAGTGTCCGACTTCTTTCTGGCGCCAGCAGGGGGTTTATTTTTTCCGTGCGGATCGGTCGCATAGCAGGTCCATGGTCGCATCTAGAAAGCCATGAGGCTTTATCTCAATTTACTCAGCAGCAATAGCCACAGTCCTGGGTTGCCCCTTCCTTGCTGTAAGCTGGGTTCTCTCTTCACTGGCTCGAAGATAATTGCGTTTTGCAGGTTGCGGATGGATGCGCCAGAAGATAATTGTGCACCGCGTCTAGAGAAGCGCGAATCGCGAAGATCGTTCGCCCGTGGGGCGGTGATCACATGTGACCGACCTCGTAAGCACCGATGACCGTAACGGCCGTTCTTGCAAGCGCTGCTTCGCGCTGCATTCGACAGCGGCGCAGAAGCGATCGAGCTCTTGGCTTGCCAGTCTTCCCCCATTCTTGCCTGTCCACGTCGTTCTGTCGTCTTATCGCCCGCTTCTTTGAATCGGCAGCGTCGGCTCGAGCGTTTCGGGTGCCGTCTGGCATAGCCAAGATGCCGCCCAAAAAACGCAGGAAGGGCCGCCGCTTAGAGGACTTGCCCGAGAGCGATGCTAGTTCGGGGGGTGCAGCGCCTGTAGCGCATGGCAGCCCGCGAACAGAGTTCAGCAACCTAGGGGCGCACTTGCTAAAAGCATGGACCTGGGGCTTGGAACCAGCAACCGAAGTCCAACGCCTGGCGCACGCCGCATTCAAGGACGGCCTCAATCACCCAGAAGTTCAGAAACTAGCAGCCATGGGCCAGCACGGCCGCTACCCAGGCAACATTCACGCCCAACTGAGCTCGATGCTCGGGAAGTCGCTGTTACCCGAGCCCCTCGACGTGAAGGTCCCTTGCTTGGACCCGAAAACGTCGGCCATCACGGAGGCCATGGCTTCGATGCTACTACCACACGAGTGGTTCTCCGCCATGTACCACAGGTACCCTGCGGAGTTCCACGACCTCTTCGCCACCAGTCGCGTGGGCGACTTCTGGGCCAACGCATCCAGGAAACTTTTTTGGAGGAGGGAGGAGGTCGAGGAGAAGGAGGGAGACAATGTGCTGGATGAGGAACGGGAGCGGGAGGGAGATAATGAGGGAAGGGGGGAAGAGGAGAAGGAGGATCACCATGGATACGCAGGAGGAGGAGGAGGAGGAGCAGGAAGATGAGGAGGAGGATGCGAGAGCACGGCCTGCATCAACAACTAAAACCATATCACAGGGAAGACCCTCGATTGCGTGACCACCCCGTGTGGCGAATCAAGGACAGGGCCAACACGTGTGTACCGTTGCGAATCCACGGCGATGGAGCCGAATTTTTGTCGCGTGATTCGTTAGTAACTATATCGATGACAGGGCTTCTCGCAACGGGCTCGACCAAGAGCCTGACAATGAGTCTTGTGTCATGGCCTCTAAGCACCCAAGCGAAAGCGAACAAACACGGTGGGAAAGACACGTTCGTTGAATTGTTCAAGGTTATCAAATGGTCGCTGAACTCGTTGGCCTCTGGTAAGCACCCCTCTAAAAATATAATGGCGATGCCAATCCTGTATTTTCGTTCGTCCTGTCGTTCTCTCGTTTTCTCCATCTCAATCCATCTCCTTTTCAGCTTGCTTCGCCCGTGGTGCCAATTCGCGGCCGCCTCTTCGGGCGACTTAGGCTTGCTCGGGGACAGCGGGCGAGAGGGCAAGGACGAGGCACGGTCAGGCAGGACAGGAAAGGCGGTGAGACCAGGGATGTATCGTTCGTGCGCAGGGGCCTTCGGTTTACCGAAGGAGTCGGATTGGAACGGTGACGATTTGGACGCAGCAAGGCAACAATTGGCAGGACAGTGGTTAACAGATGGTGTCGTTAAGTACCGTGGTTTTGTATATGCTGTGCTCGGCGATTTAGAATTCTATTCGTCATATTGTGGCATGCCCGCGGCGGGGTCCGATGAATTCTGCTGGTTATGCCCCTGCAACAAGACCACCAACCCCTTCAACAACTTTAGCGGGGACTTCCCTGGCCACTGGAAACACCTCCGCCGCCATTATGTGCCAAACCATCCTTTGTATCAGATTTGGGGCGTCAGCCCCGACACCCTAGCTCTGGATTGGATGCACACTATGGACATCGGGGTGAGTGGGCACAGCATTGCTAACCTATTCTACGAAGTCGTGTTCGAGGAGTTAGCTGGACCCCGCCCGCAGAGGGTGGAGCGCCTATGGCGCCGCATCCAGGAGATTTACTCAGAAGACGGGGTGTCCCACAAGCTAGGGTCGTTTAAGATGGGCCTGTTCGTTGTTGACACAGATTCCCCTCACAAAGACTTCCCCATGCTGGCCAAGGCCGTCAAGGCGGCCCAGTGCCGAGGCCTTGTAAAGGTATGCGTGAAGCTGAGCCAGGAGTACAATGATGGATCAGATGCTCACAGAATCCGCGCCTTACAATTTAAATCCCTGTCAAAGTTGTATGAGATCGTGGAGGGGTGTGATATGTTTCTCACTGGCCCAGAAAGTGATCGCCTTCGGAAAGCAGCTGATGATTATCTGACCTGCTACCAATATTTGTCCGATCGGGCGTACAACTTGGTGCCGCCGAAATTCAAATATTCGGTTGTGAACAAGCACCATTTTCTGTGGCACCTCGTTCGTCAATCCGTCTCCGTAAATCCTCGGTTTACCTGGTGCTATCAACCAGAGGATTTCCAACGCTTCATCACTCGCGTGGGAAGCGGGTGTGCGGTGGGGACATCTATTAACCAGGTGAGCGGGAAAGTAGCTGACAGGATTCGGTGTGGAAGGCATCAACTTGACTTCGTCATTAAATCCGAGGGTACTGGCGACTGGGAGTTGGGAGGCGGGAAGGAGGGAGGGGGAGATAGCGGGGGAGGAGGAAGGAGAAGAAAGGAGGGGGAGGCAGAAGGCAAAGAAGGAGAGGACGGAGGACCCTGGAGTAGGAACGAACGGTGAGGAGAAGGACGGGGGAGGGCACGGAGGAGGGCAGGGGGGCTCCTCCTCCCCCTCCCCCTCCTCCTCCCCCTCCCCCTCCTCCTCCTCCTCCTCCTCCTCCTCCTCCTCCTCCTCCTCCTCCTCCTTCCCCCTCCCCTCCCCACCTCGTGCCCTTTTGCCCTCTCTCCTCCTCCTTCAATCCCCTCCGCCTTGTCCCTCTCCTTCATCCATTTCCTCCTCCTTCCCCTCCTGGGCTCCCTCCGCCCTCCCCCTCCCCTCCTTCATGCGCCTGCCCGTGGCGGGGCGGCAGATCTGGAGTTCAGCCGCTGTTGCCTGGATTAGGCGCACGTGCCCGCAGTCGACCTTCCTCCGTCTCTCGTCTCCTGTTCTGTCGGCGTGGTGGTTGCCCAGGCAATTTTACATGGAATCTGAACGGAAACGAGCTCACCCCCCGCCTTCCACCCTTCCAGCCTCCCTCCCCCCCGCGGAGGGGGGAGGAAGAGTGAGGAGGGGGTAAGAGGACGAGGAGGAGGAGGAGGAAGAAGAGGAGGAGGAGGAGGAGGAGGAGGAGGAGAAAGGGGTGGAGAACGAGGGGGGAGGAGGAGGGGGAGCAGGGGGAGAAATGGAGGGGGAGGGAGAGGAGGCGGGGGAGGAGGACAAGGAGGAGGAGGAGGAGGAGGAAGAGCAAAGGCAGCAACTGGGTAAACGGAGGGAACATGAAAAAATAATAGAGCCGAATCGGAGAGCAGGGGGAGGAGAAGGAGGAGGAGGAGTAGGAAGAGGAGGAGGAGCAGCAGGAGAAAGAGGTAGACGAGGACGAAGAGGAGACTGAGGAGGAGGGGCAGACAGAGGGAACGTCCCATTCATCAATCTCGCTCTTCTTATCCATCCTCCCACGCGTGCTCGAGCTGGCGCCTGGCCTGGCGCACCTGGTGTGGCGCGCGGGCCGCTTCGCCAGAAAGGGCGGATTGCCCCCGCGCGCTCTCTTGGGAAGAGCAGAGGGAGGAGGAGGAGGAGGAGGAGGAGGAGGAGGAGAGGAGGAGGAGGAGGAGGAGGAGGAGGAGGAGGAGGAGGAGGAGGAGGAGGAGGAGGGGGAGGAGGAGGAGGAGAGGGTGGAGGAGGAGAAGGAGGAGGAAGGAGGGGGGATGAGGAGGAGGAGGGAGGAGGAGGGAGGAAGAGGGAGGAGGAGGAGGAGGAGGAACGACAGGAAGAGGAAGATCAGAGGACAACGAGATCCAGGCAGAGAACTGGGCAGACGTGACACCTCAGATCGAAGTATGCCCACGGTAGGCCCAAGCGTAGCTAGGTGCATGCGTATCCAGTATTGATGCGGTAGAGTGTATGTAGGAGGGATACATGGTCGTATGTATGTATGTGTGTGTAGGTGTGCAAGTCTATGAGTAACTACATGGAGATACATGCATATAGGTAGGTGAGTAGTCGAGCAACACTTGAACATGTTAGTGTATGTGCGAGGTCATGCACACTATGCTGCGATGTTTTGTAGCGTTCGGTAACGGTCGGTAACGGTCGGTAACGGTCGGTAACGGTCGGTCGCGGAGAGCACGATTTTGTCAGATTCGGCGCGTTTTTTCACGACAAAACCGTTACCGAAATTGGCGCAATGCGCTCTGGAACCGTTACCAGGCGCGACCGATCGCGACCGAAACTTTTTCGGTAACACGAGATTTCGGTCGTTCCCGATCGCGCCCGAAATTTTTCGGTCGCGCATGATCTGGGATTCGTAGATCCGCAAATTTCCCACAGCAGCCGGGCGCCATCGTGCGGATCCTCAACTCGCATTCTGGCGACAAGCTCATAATTCAGGTCGCAATAGCGAACCGCTCGCACAGCGCATGTTCCCCATGTTCCCGTCAATGAAAATGCATGGGTACACAATCCTGTGGGCCACCTGAAGACATGTTTCTCGTCCTCAGACTGTTCCATATGATCGAAATTCAGAATGCTGCGAGCCAGCGGTTGCTCTGGCCTCGGACCCCCCCCCCCCCCCCCCCGAAGCCTCGATAGTTGCATGGGGGAATGAGACTGCCTCTCCAGCATGTATTTCACAGAGCGCAAGCCAGCTTCTTCCCTGTTCCTGCCGGAGCATAACGTTGATGACCAAATCCACAAATCACCACGGGCCCTTCAGTCGATCGAGGACCCCCGGGGCCCCTATCGTCAGATGGGCCCTCAGGATCAGAAACGACTGCGGCCTCGCCTCTCTCATCGGCCTCAGACAGGGGCGGCGGCGGGGCGGGGCGATCGAACGACCCGCCATCGTCGGGCGGCGCGCGCGCAGGCAAGCTGTCCGCGGCCTGTTTCGCTTTGCTTGAAGGGCTATCGGCTGCGTCCTTGGGCGGCGCTGTCACCGATGCAATCTGGGCGATGGCCTCCTCGCGTGCGTCTTTCATGGGAAGCTCGGTTTCTCGGTTTGTTGCAATGGAATCGGGGGCGCCGCTGCGCGCCTGCCCCGCCGCCCCAATGGCGGGTCGAGCGCCGGCAGGCCGACGCCCAGTCGCCACGCTGAGACCTCGAGCGATCCCAGAGGGGCAGCGCAACTTTCAGGTTCAACGAATCCCCCCGCTGCGCGCACATACGCCAACAATATATCCCTGGGATCATGGCGGCGCCCGCCGGGGAGGCTCAATATCTTGATTCAGGGGGGGGCGCGCAGTGAATAAGGGAAGCTAGGGGAAGAAGAGGTTCATCAAAGGGTGGCCCAAATCGCATATGCCACGCAGATTCCCCCATATATTGTCGCACATTGTGACAGAGACGATGGCACCTCGCAGCGCACGCCCAGAACGGGGGCGGCTATCCAGCGAAACGCACCAATGCGAGGGCGCCAATCTGAACAATGCCGCCTGGCATTCCGACAACTGCCACGAACTTCTTGCTGCCGCGAATGGCGGTGCCAGGTGCGAAGCCGCAGGTGCCCGGAAAGCAACCAACTGCGCGCTCGCGGGGGCAATCCGCAAACAACATGTCAACCATTCCCCCGAAGTCTTCAGGTTCACCGAGAAAGTGCACGCATGCGCCCCCGACTTGTCACGGGCGCCCTGCGCGGCAATGGGGCGCGAGAGTCGGTCGCGAAATGCCGCGCGCGCGGGCCCCATCGAGCCCCTGCGATAGCTCATTGGCCGCGAGCCCATGATCCACGGTGGTGCGACGCCCAAGGCATGGAGGGTCAGCGCATGGACTGGAGACTTCTAGCCCGTCGTCTTGCTTCTTGCGACGCTATGGGCGAAGGGCCCCCGCCGCGCTGCGCGTCTCGCAGCGGGGGTTGCAAGGGGGAAGCGTGATCGGGTGTTTGGGGGGCTGCGCTGCGTCTTCCCTGAGACGCTCGGCATTCGGCATCTCAGCGACAATTTCTTATGTTTCAGGTGGTCGCTCGGCGACGTCGACTAGGCGATCGTCGGCGGGGCCGACGACCTCGCCCGCCTCTGGTTGGCCGCGGGCGAGGGTGGAGCCACGGCGCCCCTCTCGACAACGATGGATCGCATTCCCCGCGACCGCCGCGGTCTGAACTCCCACGACTGAGTCGGCGGCAACGGGTTTGCGATGGCAGCTGCCGATGCGCAGAGCGTCCATCCACGCTTCCGGGCGATCAGAAGCGCACAATAGAAGCGATCGATGGCGCCCGCGGGCCCCGTTTCCAGCGGGAACGACCCGTCCGACAGCGTCGGCCGACTGCATTGATTGCTGCGGGCGGCAATCAAAATTTCTACGCATGCAAGTATACGGTTCGGCGGGCCTGGACAGAATTGGCAAGGGGTTCTGGCCGCTCACGCGCCCCCCGGAAAATGCACGGCGCCCGGCTCTGCGCGGCTCCACCTCGCGGGGAAAACTGCTCCCTGGGCGACTGCGTGACTCTATCGGCCTGGGGCCTCTCTTCCAGACAGTGTGAGGCATGGCGTATGTCCACCAACTGTCAAATGGACTCTGACCAACAGGCAAATGACACCGTGGAATTCGGCGCGCAAGCCAATAGAAACTAAACCTGCGATCCGCGCATCGCCCCCAACTGAAAATGCGCTCGGGCCCCCGGGCATGACGAGCGTTTCACACATACCCGCCTCGAAACCTCCGGCGCGCCCCGTCGACTGAAGCCGCGGCCCCGCTGCTGGAGCCCCCGGCAGCATTCAGGGTAATGTCAGGAGACAGCTTACTGATTCTACCAATAGCATTGACACTTCAAGTAAACCTCCCAGCGAACAGGCTGAATCCACGACCTGCGTCAACTAGCGAACGCATCGTGTCCAAGCTGACATCGTCAACCCCTCGATCTCAAACTGCTGCGTTGCCCTCGGATTCGTCTTCCAATTGCGGCCACAACTTGCACGCCTGGCTTTTGAGCGCCAAAGCTTTGCAGAAACTTGCACATTCATGCCTTGGACCTGAGGGCCACTCGGGGCTGCATTTGCTCGAGGAAATGCCACCTGCCCCCCCTAATGGATGGGGGTACCTTCCCTTGAAGGGCCTGTCTAACAATCAAGGTGGGATACCTTTGCGATGGTGACAATGCAGCTACGCCACGCGATGCGTAATGCGCCGTCCTCGCGCAGCCCTTGACGGCACACCTCGGTAAAAAGATTGCTGAGCACTGACGGGAAAGGGCCCTTTTCTGCCACGTCTCAAATGTGACCGGTGCTGAATCATGCCATAAGGCCCCTAACATGACCCACGTAATGCGTGGGCCCTGAATTTCCGCCACCATTGGGCGCTTGATACTTGCGCGCGCAGGTTGGCAGCCCGGAGCGCGCGCGCAATTTCAAAGGTGCCGGGCAAGCATCGCGACTGCAATGCGCCCTGATCGCAATTTGCCCGTCGCCGCGACGTCTTCGACTGGATCGATCGGCGAAAGGTAAAGCGCAAAATATGCATCGGTCATAAATCGCGGCCACAGTCATCAAATTCAGATGCTGGCGATCAGCATGCCCCTGGAAGCGAGCAGCCGAGCCGCTGGCCCCCGGTCGCCAACGTCTCGGACGTCCGCAGGCTTTGGCGCGGAATCGGCACTGGGCGCCGAAGGGGTACCCGTTCTTACCTTGACCACCTGCGCCGCCGATTCACCCTCCGCTGCTGGAGCTTTTCTGGCTGCCCAGGTGGCCGCGGCAGCTGCCTCTCCAGAAAGCGTGGCAAACCATATGTGGCTGTCGTTCTTTAGTGGCGCCCATGGGCGAACTTCTGGCCCCTTTGAGCCCGGGGGTAATAATTTTCTCTGGCGCCTTCGCCCTCGCCCCCTATCGCGCCCCTGTCTTGGGCCACGCAGCCGGATGAAGTGGTTGCGACGCGGCAGCTGCCGAAGGCTCCCCGCGGCCATAAGGGCGCCCTAACTCCTTGCTCGGGCCGTCGACCGCCCCCCTGCAGCATGAATTTGCACGCGTTTTCTTTCTTCGCGTCTCCATTAATTACCTTGTCTCGGATTTCCCCAGCGAAAGCTTCGGGCCAGTGGAACCTGGCGCACCGCCCTCAACTTTGAATTCCCCCCTTCATTTACGGCCCTCTCTCGGTGCTCAGAATTAGATTAAGTCCGCTCCATTTTCGCGATCTTCTGCGCGCGCCAGAGCAGCCGCTCGCGCGTCTCGACATCCGCGCCCACGTGGGCACCACTAATGACTTAAACCGCGATTGCCAACTTCATCGTCAATTCTATCTTCATCCGCCCGACGAAATGCCCATGGATTGCCGCCGCCACGTCAGGGGGTGGTTCATAGCGCCCGTCAAGATCGCAATGCAGCAGTCATCCATTCATAGTAGAAATGATCTAGCTCTTCATCTGGCTTGTTCTTACGCGCGTCGATGTTGATCAGACCCCGCGCCGCCATTTCTCTGCTCACCACTGTGTGAACGTTGAGCCACTGGCAGATCAGACGCATCATCTCGCGCCACGTGAGTAAACTTGATTCAGCATGCGCGTCGCATTCCATGCGCGAATTCTGCGCGATGAGATGGGTCCGTCGAGGCGGGAGATCTGTCTCCTGCTTCATCTTGAGAAATCCGCAGAGGCTTTGGGCGCTCATCGGGATCTAGTACGCGCGCGATCCAAGGCGCTCTTCCCGCCGCGTCGGGCGAGGCCGACGTCGTCGCCCCTGTCGCATGGAGTCTCCATTCACCAAACGCTCGCGTCAGGAACCGGCATTGGCTTGATCTCCGAAGCCCCCCCCCCCCCCCCCCCCACCCCCACCCCGCCCACCCGCCCCGCGCCTGTTTCAAACATGTAAGGGATGAGCAATTGGGGCCCGCGATGATGTTCGTCGCCGCCCCCTCCCCCAGCCCGCCGCCACCGGGGGGGCCCCCTCCCCCGCCGCCCCCGCCCCTGGCTGAGCCGTCGGCGGGGGGCGGCGGATCGGGCGCCCCCCCCGGGGGCGCCAAGCAGGTCGGGCCAGGGATCTTCAGGGGGCCTGAGATGCGCGGGACATGTCTGCACTCAGCGAAAGCGCTGTTCAGGTTGTGATTGAGAAGTGAATTCATTTTTTAAAAAATGCATACTTATCTTCCTTCGTATCGAAGTGCGCAGCTCTCTCCAGTTCTTCTCGCTCTTTGCGCGCGTCCATGGGGGGAGGGGGGGGGGGGCGCCCTTTCGCGCCTTACTAAGATTGGCCGTGCGTAGCGTCTCTTCCCAACGTGGGAAACACCGGCGCCGCTGCCCCCCCCCCATGTCTTCGGGCAACTCGCGCGTCGGCTTCCGGCGCCCCGGATAAGTCGCTTGCGCCGCTGAGTCGCGAAGCCCGCGCGAGTGTCATATCGCGGCAAGACCCAGTAGGCACAATCGTATTTCCTCACACGTTGGCAGGAGTGACACATCTGCGCAGCTCCTGGGGCCGCAGCGGCACGCGGCTGCGGCTTCCTCTCCAGGGCCCGGCACGGTGAGCTTTCTGGCATCAATGGCTGGGCCCCGAACGCCTGCCCGCTCGACCTACCGCGCCCCGACGAACGAGCTCTTGTTCACGCGTCAACGGCACGTGAATTTTAAACGGGGTCAACCTGCACTGCGGACTGATTCCGCGGCGCAGGCATCGCCGCTCCACCGTGCGCCTTGATAGCGCTGTGAATTTCCCCAAATACAACCAACTCATCATGTGCCTCTCCCTGTCTGGCAAGATCCTCGGCAATCATTGTCATGTGTGATGCCATCTACATTGCCTGGTCAGTAGATGTGCGCTCGCGAAGGTTCGCTTGCTGCGCGATCGCCATTGCTTCTTCATTCGCAGGATGGACAAGGGCGGCCGCTTGCGCGGCCCCCCCCTGCATCGCGCCCTCTGCGGGCGATGGGAACCCCTCGCCCCCGCCCCCGCATTTTGCATAAAATGGTGCGTCTGTGTTTCCTTCGCAGCCGCGCCCCCCGATTATATGTTTCCTGTTTCTGTTATATTCTGCTCTGGGCTCCTCTAACTCCTCCCCTTGTTTTCCCACTTCCATCGGAGTCAACAGAGCTGGTTGCGACGTTGCCTCTGGGCCTAAATGGCCCGGCTGCGTTGCGCGCAGAGGAGTCTCATCCTCGCTGTGATTCATCCAAGTTTGCTCATCCTTCTGAATTTTAAACATGCGAACTTGCGCGGCCAGTTCCTCTCGGCATTTTTTAATATTTCTGTGCCTCTGCCTGCCGCCACTCGAGAAAAACAAAATGATGGCACTCGTGCTCTTTCGTGTCTATGCATCCTGAACGCAGCCAATTGAAATTGCAAAACGGGCACGCGCGTGAACGCCGCCCACATAGCGGTCGATGGCATGGACCTTGCATGTCGCGCGCCTTCCAGCGGCACCTATTCTCCGCGGGCGGGCAACGTCGAAACCCGCTGACCCAACAACCAATTTTCAACGAAGGGCCGCCGAAGAACCATCCACAATATCTGCGCCTGCTCCTCGACGCGGCGCGCATTCTGGGTGTTACCGGCGACGTGGGCGCACATATCCCAACGGCACTGCGCGGTGGCAACGCGGGGGTCGGGAGTACCAATGGAACTCCATGCGTAGCCGGACACTGCCGATCGCAAGCCCGGTCCGCTGTCAAATTGGAGGCCTGCGTGGGAGAGCCATGCTTCACGCTTACATCCTCTGGCACCGTAGAACGCACGGCGTCAATTCTCTCCCGCGTTGGCCCTTGCGTGATCCGCGCTGGGCATCATCCAAGTTGTCTTACCCTTGATGGGTGAAGCGTCTGAAGTCCGATCTTTTTCCAGAAAAGCTGGGAGTTCATGCTCCAGGTAAATGGCGCCCTTCGCTGGTTCAGCGCGCGGCAGTTCGCCGCCTTTCCTTCGGCGCGAAGGGATCATTGATCAACGAAATAATGGGAACACCTAGAGGATATTACCACTGCGTCATTGGGAGGAACTTTCGGCTGATCTCACGCAGTGTCCTGCGGGACGAACATATTGACGCTTTCGACTGCGACCATCTGCGCGTCCGACAAATAGTCAAACATTTCGACTGGCAACCAGTCGTTCGCAAGAGGAACGCGCGTCCCAATAACAAGAAAATTTAATGGTGATGTTGACGTATCGGTATCATCGCTCATGATTGGTATACAAGACATGCTCTGCCAGATTCAGTAACCTGGAAAACGCTGGCAATAGTAGGATAATGGGTAGCGAATGAATAATATATATTATATATATATAATATATATATATATATATATATATATGTATATATGTATGCGTATATATATATATATATGTATATATATATATATATATATCGACGACGCGACGACGACCCCAAACCCCCACTGTCCTTCACGCGCAAGGCGCGCGCGAATTTTGAGTAATGCAACTGCGGCGGCGGCCGGCGCAAAAGGGCGGCAGGGAACGAGCGGGAAGATAATAATAACAACTATAATCCACCAGGCCTCTGGGCGCAGGTGGTCTGAAGCGTTTCTTTGTTCCAACCTCCGTCCTTTTCCCTGCTCGGGAGGTTTACCCCCCTTTTTCCCTGCGTCTGGACGGCCCCCCCCGCGAAGTGTCAGAGAGCTCTATTCGGCTCGAGATGGCTCCAAAAAGGCTTCAGAGATTGCAAGATGGCCTTCAAAATGGCCCAAGATAGCGGTAGATGGGTCAAGATAACCTCCGACACACTTCCACGAAGCCTCAATACGGCCCCAAAGCGGCTTCAGGGACATCCAATGTTGTTTGCATTATCACTTTTTCGCCTCCGATGGGCTCTTGAGGCCTCAAGATGGCCGCAAGACGGCACAAGATAGCCCCAAGAGGGGTCCAAAAGGGCCCCACGACGGCCCCAAAAACGCCCAAGAGCGCTCCAAGAGCGGGCCAAGAGGGCCCCAGGACGGCACTTTTGAACATTCGATGGGGGTCCGCAGTAAGGGCCCCCTTCTTGTTCACCGAAGGGGCCCAAGACGACCCCAGGAGGCCCGTCAGGCATCCCAAAAGAAACCCAAAAAGGCCCCCAAACCGCCCAAAACAGCCCCAAGAATGCCCCGGGACGCCCCAAAAGCGCCCCAGGAGGGCTCCAAAAAAGTCCCTAAGAGGACCTCAGGAGAGCCCCAAGACAGAGCTCCAGGAAGGCCCCAAGAGGGCCCCTAGAAAACCCCCAGAGAGCCCCAAGACGGCCCCAAGTGTCGGAACGCACGCGAGCATAATCTATAAATAATTACAACAGCACTTTCGAATCACCGAACTACTCCTTCACCCCTCATCGAAGCACCATCGTAGCTTGCACCGGGTTCCATCTTGAACTTCAGTGCGGGGAGCTATTTGTGACCCTTGTTTTCCCGAAGACGGCTGCGTGACTGCATGCGTCCTGTCGCCCCTGATTCACCAACTCCCCTGCCGATCGTTTCTGGATTGGTTGGCGGGGGATGCTTTTTTGATTGCGAATGACGCGGAGGCAGCCGCGCACCGTCAACGGGTCGAATAGCACAGGGCCGAAGCGTACAGCGCAACTGTCGCCAGCGAGTCGCAAGAGAAAGAGGCCACAATGGTGGCGAAAACTACCAGGCGAAGCGCAGCGGCAACGCGGCAGTGGCGAACGAAGAGACAGAGGAAAAAAACGAAAGAATGAACACGAGCGGAGAGGAAGGGAAACGAGGCGAAACGGAAAACAGGGCACGCCGCGGCTCACGCTCACACCGGGTGGGAGACGACCGCCTCTTGCAGAACACCTGGAACTTGTATTAAGGTTGACCCAAGCTAGTGCGCTGCGGGCAGCTTTATTGTCGCAGAGGGGCCGCAAGTATGGGGAGCGAGTGCGAGTACAGCACGCAGGCACCATCCGCCAGGTCAACTCCAAGACCGCGTGACTGGTGGAAATAATTTTTCCGTCGCGGCCGCAGGCGAGCGCGCCAGCATCGTCAAACGTCCGGCAGGCCACGCGCGAGCTGAAATGCCTTGCGCACGAGGACCGACGGCCGAACCTAAGCTGCCTAAGCTGCCTAAGCTGCCGGGCTGCGCAAGGTCGCGCCAGGAGGCGGGGCAGGGCCCGAAACCTTGCCGGCGGGCGATGCAAACTGCAACCAAAACCAGGATCCGGGGGCAGTGCCGATGCGCGAATTGAACCAAGGAGCGATACGCTGCCCAAATGGCGCGGCAAGGTAACAGACAACGAAGCTGACAAGTGACCGCTGAGGGCGAGGACTTGACGCAGGACGAACCACGCGAGACATCCATGCACCCAGCCCCTGAGGGGGGCAGCTCGCTTGCGATACGCTCCAAGAGGTGTTGGTGGGGATACTTTTTCGTCGCAGCCGCAGGCGAAGGCGCCAGCGGCGAGCCAAGTCAGCTCGGGCTACGTGCGGAACGAATTGCCGGCGCGCGCGCGGAGCTAAGCAGGATCTACTGCGGCGGGAGCGGCTGCGCCAGGGCTGTGCAGCAGCGCCGAGGGTGGGGACTGCAAGCTGCTGGGGCTGCCAGGAAGCTGCAAACGTGCGATACCGTGGGAACTGATCCCCAGGTATGTGAATTGGCCCTGTTCGCCACAGGGCGCCAAAGGTCAGAACTGCACTGGTAAGGATACTTGTTTCTCATTTTTCCGGTCGCGGCCGCGAGACGACGGTCAGGCGGCAAGAGCAAAATCCGGGACGCGAACTAGGCAAATTCGCTTTGACAGGCGCAGGCCGGCCGGCCCACTCAGACAGCAGCTGCGAAGCTGAGGGGGGTGGAGCTGTCGGCGGACGGCGCCCAGCAAGCTCGGGCACGTGCACAGGACAAAATGTGTCGGAATTCAAAGATTGCCATGGCGCAACCAACACAGAAAGACGAGGACCCCGATGGTCCGTTTTTCATCCAAAGCGAAATTTAGCGACGTCGTAATGGAATCGAGGGGAAGCCCCTTCCCTTTGATCCCTTCCCCGCAGGGGGGTGGGGAGGGGGGGGGGACGGGGGGGCGGGGCAGATACGACGCCCGCCGAGCCGCACTTTCCTCGAGCGGGCACGCGCGGGATGCACTTCCTCATCCTCCTCCTCCTCCTGGTCCTCCTCCTCCTCCTCCTCCTTTTCGTTTTCCTCCTCCTCCTGTTCCTCTCCTCCTTTTCCTCCTCCTCCTCCTCCTCCTCCTCCTCCTCCTCCTGCAGAGGCGTCCCGGGGGCGGGCCCCGAGTCAAAAGACCACCCCCCTAGGGCGCATTTTCCTCGAGCGGGCACGCCCGAAATGCACTTCTTCCTCTTCCAGGAGCACGTCCCAAGTCAGAATATCACACTTCCGGGGCGCACTTTCTTCGAGCGGGCACACAAAGGATACACTTCCTCCTCCTGCTCCTCCTCCTCCTCCGCCTCCTCCTCCTCTTCCTCCTCCTCCTCCTCCTCCTCCTCCGCCTTTTCCTCTTCCTTCCCCTCCTCCTCCTCCTCCTCCTCCTCATCCTCCTCCTCCTCCTGTTCCTCCTCCTTCTCCTCCTTCTCCTCCTCCTCCTCCTCCTCCTCCTCTTCCTCCTCCATTTTCTCCCCCCACTCCTAGCCCTTTCGATCAGGGTCGGCGGCAGTGGCCGTCAGGCCTTTCAAAGAAAAAGGCCATTGGAGTGAGTCGCCGATGGGGCGCCAGGCTCCGAACGCCCTGACGACCTGAGCTAGCCAGACAGGCTGAGCACTCGTGAGCCGTGGTGCAACGCAACTGGGGAAGCTGAAGGTGGGCCCGCAGGGCTGAAACTGCTGCGGAGGGTGGGTGGGGATATTTGTCCCAACCCTCCTGCGTTGGGTTCTCGTTTTGAATAGAGCACTGCTCGCGCGAATCTTCCTCCCTTCCTTCCCGTCCCTCTCTTCCCCCCTGCCTTTGACCTCGCCATCACTGGGGGGCTGTGATCTGCGAAACTGTCGCCACTTTCGACGGCCGCTGGGGAAACCAGCGGAGAGGGTAGTCACCGCGGACCCAAACGGGACCTCGCCGTCCCTGGGGGGCTGCGATTTGCGAAACTGTCGCCACTTTCGAAGGCTGCTGGGGAGGCCAACGGAGAGGGCACTCACCGCGGACCCAAACGGGACCTCGCCGTCCCGCGGGAGCTGCGATCTGCGAAACGGTCGCCACTTTCGACGGCTGCTGGGGAGGCCAACAGACAGGGTACTCACCGCGGACCTAAACGGGACCTCGCCGTCCGTGGGGGGCTGCGATTTGCGAAACTGTCGCCACTTTCGAGGGCTGCTGGGGAGGCCAGCAGGGAGGGGACTCACCGCGGACCCAAACGGGACCTCGCCGCCCCTGGGGGACTGCGGTCTGCGAAATTGCAGCCACTTTCGAGGGCTGCTGGGGAGGCCAGCGGAGAGGGCACTCACCGCGGACCCAAACGGGACCTCGCCGTCCGTGGGGGGCTGCGATCTGCGAAATTGTCGCCACATTCGAGGGTTACTGGGGAAGCCAGCACAGAGGGCACCCACCGCGGACCCACCCAAACGAGACCTCGCTGTCCCTGGGGGGCTGTGATCTGCGAAACTGTCGCCACTTTCGAAGGCTGCTGGGGAGGCCAGCAGGGAGGGCACTCACCGCGGACCCAAACGGGACCTCGCCGTCCGTGGGGGGCTGCGATCTGCGAAACTGTCGCCACTTTCGACGGCTGCTGGGGAGGCCAGCAGAGAGGGCACCCACCGCGGACCCACCCAAACGAGATCTCGCCGTCCCTGGGGGGCTGCGATCTGCGAAAGTGTCGCCACTTTCGGGAGTTGCTGGTGGGTCCTGCGGAGTGAGGCGCCGCGCGGACCTGAGCGGGACCTCGCCGCTCCTGGGGAGGTGCGATCTGAGAAACTGCCGCCACTTTCGAAGGCTGCTGATGGGTCCTGCGGGGTGAGGCACCGCGCGGACCTGAGGGGGACCTCGCCGCCCCTGGGGGGCTGCGATCTGCGAATTTGTCGCCACTTTCGAGGGCTGCTGGTGGGTCCTGCAGGGCGAAGCACGGCGCGGACCTGAGCGGGACCTCGCCGTCCCTGGGGGGCTGCGGTTTGCGAAACTGTCGCCGGGTCCTGCAGAGCGAGGCACCGCGCGGACATGAGCGGGACCTCGCCGTCCTTGGGGGGCTGCGGTCTGTGAGAGTCGCCACTTTCGAGGGCTGCTAAGGGGCATAGCACCGTGGGTAGTCACCGCAGACTCAGATTAGACCTCGCCATCCCTGGGGGCTGCGGTTTGTGAAACTGTCGCCGCTTTCGAGGGCTGCTGAGGGGCCCAGCGCACTGGGTACTCACCGCAGACTCGGATTACACCTCGCCGTCCCTGGGGGGCTGCGATCTCTGAAACTGTCGCCACGATCGAAGGCTGCTGAGGGGCACAGCACATTGGGCACTCACCACAGACTCAGACTAGACCTTGCCATCCCTGGGGGGCTGCGATCTGTGAAACTGTCGCCACTTTCGAAGGTCGCTGAGGGGCCCAGCGCAGTGGGTACTCACCGCAGGCTCATATTAGACTGCGATATGTGAAACTGTCGCCATTTTCGAGGGCTGCTGAGGGGCACAGCACAGTGGGTACGCACCGCAGACTCAGACTAGACGTTGCCATCCCTGGGGGGCTGCGATCCGCGAAACTGTCGCCACTTTCGAGGGCTGCTGAGGGGCACAGCGCAGTGGGTACTCACCGCAGACTCAGATTAGACCTCGCCATCCCTGGGGGGCTGCGATCTGTGAAACTGTCGCCACTTTCGAGGGCTGCTGAGGGGCACAGCACAGTGGGCGCCCCGCACGTTTTCCTCCTGCTCTTCGTTCCCGACTCCCCATGTCCTCTTCGAGCCTGTAGTTGTCGCTCCTCGTTTTTGTATGGTTCTCCTGCGCATCATGCCATAGGCGCGTGTCCCAAGTAGCTTACATATCAAGCAACGGATCCTGCAATGTGATTGTCCATGCAATGTTCGGCCAACTCCTCGTTTCCCATGATACAAGTGGGCTGGGTACGTCACAGGGTAATGTTTGGTCGGCGGTTCCCAGGCGACGGTGTAGGAACGAAAGAGGCGCCCGGGTGGCGGAGCGAAGCGAATGTGCGAGCAGAGCCGCCAGCGTCGGCGGGCAAGTTCGCACACGCAAGACATGCACGTGCACGCTTGTGGGGATATTTCCCAACCCTCATGCGTTGGGTTTTCGTTTTGAATAAAGCACTGCTCGCGCGAATATTCCTTCCTTCCTTCCAGTCCCTCTCTTCCCCCCTGCCTTTGACCTCGCCATCCCTGGAGGGTTGCGATCTGCGAAACTGTCGCCATTTTCGATGGGCTGCTGGGGAGGCCAACGGAGAGGGTACTCACCGCGGACCCAAACGGGACCTCGCCGTCCCTAGGGGGCTGCGATCTGCGAAATTGTCGCCACTTTCGACGGCTGCTGGGGAGGCCAGCAGAGAGGGTAACCACCGCGGACCCAAACGGGACCTGTCGTCCCTGAGGGGCTGCGATCTGCGAAACTGTCGCCACTTTCGAAGGCTGCTGGGGAGGCCAGCAGAGAGGGTACCCACCGCGGACCCAAACGAGACCTCGTCGTCCCTGGGGGGCTGCGATCTGCGAAATTGTCGTCACTTTCGGGAGCTGCTGGTGGGTCCTGCGGAGTGGGGCGCCGCGCGGACCCGAGCGGGGCCTCGCCTTCCCTGGGGGGGTGCGATCTGCGAGACTGTCGCCATGTTCGAGGGCTGCTGGTGATTCCTGCGGGGTGAGGCACCGCGCGGACCTGAGCGGGACCTCGCCGCCCCTGGGGGCTGCGATCTGCGAAACTGTCGCCACTTTCGAAAACTGCTAGTGGGTCCTGCAGGGCGAAGCACGGCGCGGACCTGAGGGGGACCTCGCCGTCCCTGGGGGGCTGCGATCTGCGAGAGTGTCGCCACTTTCGGGGGCTGCTGGTGGGTCCTGCAGAGTGAGGCACCGCGCGGACCTGAGCGGGACCTCGCCGTCCCTGGGGGGCTGCGATCTGCGAGGCTGTCGCCACTTTCGAGGGCAGCTGATGGGGCACAGCACAGTGGGTACTCACCGCAGACTCAGATTAGAAGTCGCCATCCCTGGGGGGCTGCGATCTGCGAAACTGTCGCCACTTTCGAGGGCTGCTGAGGGGCACAGCACAGTGGGTACGCACCGCAGAGTCAGATTAGTCCTCGCCATCCCTGGGGGACTGCGATCTGTGAAACTGTCGCCACTTCTGAGGGCTGCTGAAGGGCGGCACAGCACAGTGGGTATTCACCGCAGACTCGGACTAGACCTTGCCATCTCTGGGGGGCTGCGATCCGTGAAACTGTCGCCACTTTCGAAGGGGTGCTGGGGGGCACAGCACAGTGGGTACTCACCGCAGACTCAGATTAGACCTCGCCATCCTTGGGGGGCTGCGATGTGTGAAACTGTCGCCTTTTTCGAAGACTGCTGAGGGGCCCAGCACAGTGGGTACTCACCGCAGACTCAGACTAGACCTTGCCATCCCTGGGGGGCTGCGACCTGTGAAACGGTCGCCACTTTCGAGGGCTGCTGAAGGGGCACAGCACAGTGGGTACTCACCGCAAACGCAAACTAGACCTCGCCAGCCTTGGGGGGCTGCGATCTGTGAAACTGTCGCAACTTTCGAGGGCTGCTGAGGGGCACAGCACAGTGGGCGCCCCGCACGTCTTTCTCCTGCTCTTCGCTCCCGACTCCCCATGTCCTCTTCGAGCCTGTAGTTGTCGCCCCTCGTTCTTGTATGGTTTTCCTGCGCATCATGCCGTAGGCGCGTGTCCCAAGTAGCTTACATATCAAGCAACGGATCCTGCAATGTGATTGTCCATGCACGTTTCGGCCAACTCCTCGTTTCCCATGATACCAATGGGTTGGGTACGTCACAGGGTAATTTGTTTTGGTCGGCGGTTCCGAGGCTACGGTCAGGGAGCGGAAGGCGTCGTCTGGGCCAGCAGGCGAGGCCAACTAGCTACAACAGGCAACGCGCCTGGAATGCGAGGTGTACACACGCACTGAGCAAAATGCTCCGCATTAAAGCGAACGCACCTAGGCGCCAGCCACACCGAAGTGAAGCTGGTGGGGATACACGAAGCGTCAAGAACTTCTTCGGTAACGATGCGACGGCCCGTGCTCGTGAAAATTCTTTATCAACGCGCGACGCAACTAAAGCATGAACAGAAACAAGGGCTTCCTGAACAAACCAGGGATGGGGGGGGGGATGGACACAACAGGAAAGAAGACGGCGGTCACGGCCGGCTCCCAGACTTGCACGGGGCTGATGCCGCATGACTGGCGACCCAGGCCACAGGTGCATCCTGGTCCCCGCTTCGCGTCAACCTTCGCTCACACTCTTCTGGCCTGGGCATCCATGCGGTGGGCGGGCAGCAATGCAAGTCCCACGGATCAGTGACAGCAGTATGCGCAACGCGCGGTCCTGGCTCGCCCCGCAGCGTAAAGTTTGGAACTGGTGCACATGTCTTCGTCAAGGCGCAGCGATTTGAGCAGCACTGGCAGTCAATGATGCACGGCGAGTTGCCTTCAGTCAGGCAGGTATGGGGCCAGAGCACAGCAGGCTCGGGGACGACGGGCGAATGCAACGACTAGAGCGATGGCAGCAAACCAAGGCGGCTCGAACGGCGACAGATCAGACTTCGGCCCGCAGCCTCAGTAGGGAGGCAGAGGAGGACGAGGAAGGGGAGAGGGATGACAAGAAAGGACGATGAGGAGCAGGGCGAGGACAACCAGGAGAATGAGACTCCGAGACACAGGGCCAAAATAAGAAGCAACCAAACTCTCAACTGCCCACATCCCTCCATTTCTCCGTCTCGCATACCAACTCGCTAATCAGTCCGATGATTAACTGAACCGAGCCGCAATTGGCTCATAATTGTAGATCGCCTACCTACTCGCGCTGGGAACCGTGCAACTCTTTCATTGCGACTCCTGGCTATGCAGGTAACGTAGGGGCGAGTATCCAAGACATTCCGCCATTCCTCCTCTCCGAAGTCAGCAATCTCCGAAGTCACCAATCTCCCGCTGTCTCGTCGAAACAATAGTTTTCTGTGGACGCTGGCCACTCACCCTCGTCTTTCCTCTCTCCTCCCCACTCCTCCTCCTCCTCCGAGAAAAGAATCGGTGCACCAGCAAGGCAAAGGAAGATGGTTACCCTCGCCTTTCCCACATGGGACTTCAGTGTCCCCTTTCAAGGTCACGTCGTACAAATCTTCTTCCCCAACAGATTCCCCAAGTCGACTCGCGCCAAGCAAAATGGGCTCCATACCCTCTTCCCGGTGGAGCCGCTTGTCCGTCAGACTCCTGAATGCAGGAGTGCACCAGGGGCGAAGCGGCATCCTGACACTGCACTGCGCAGCAAGCACACATCCTTCGACACCCACGATCCCCAACCCCACCACGCGGGAATCCAGAGCAGGCCGGGCGGAGACCGGTCCCTGCAGGAGTGCCGGGCCTGGCCCCAGCCCAAAGTCCGCTCTCCAATGCACGACAGTCGGGCCGCTGGAGTGAGGAAGGGCAGAGAAGGAACGGAGCCCCTTTCTCGGCCCCAGAAGCGCCTGCGCAGCACGAGGAGGGCTAGAGGAACAACCACAGAATTACCTGAGGAGCACCGAACCCCCCTCGTACTCAATGTGCTCCTTGTTTCAGCGTCTTGATTGTATGCGGTGCAGGAGTGGCAACGGGAACGGAAGGGAGACGGGGTCGTGGCACGGGGGAGGCTCAATCTCACCGGCTCCCTGTGCGTGCTGCGGCCTCGAGTTGGGCCCAGTGTTCCGCTCTCCCGTCCCTGCAGCCCTGTAAAGGCTTCGACTCACCGGAGCCGTGGCAGGCCGAGATCGGGCCTCCAAGCCGCTCTGGGGAGATGCGGCTTCCAACTGTGCGCTCTGCGCTCACCTGTGCTTGGGGCCCGTCTGGGCCGCCAAGGGGGGCCCCCTGGGACCAGCTGCTTCCGCCATGCTCACAAGAAGCCCCCAGAATGGCCCAAGAGGCTCCCAAGAAATACTCAAGAGCTTCCCCAGAAATCCTGACAAGCTTCACGAGGCTCCCAATACGGCCTGAGAGACCTTAGCTAGGAGGTCGACAAGAAGCTCGAGAAAGACTCCGATGAGGCGGTTCCGACACGTTCCTGAGTACCCCAAAAGGAATTCACATCCCCTAAAAGCCCTCAAGATTGCAATCATGCCCCTGACTACGCAGAGGATGGCCCCGAAAGGCTGGTGGGGACCTCACCACGTCCGTCGGTGTTTTGTCCGTCCCGCTCCTCTTCCTCTCGCACTTCCTCTCTAGACTCGGTTTCATGGGGCCAAACCGAACCGTACGAAACCAGACCACGCAGCAAGGGCCGACCAGACCGTGGCAAGTCAAGGGGCCTCAACACAGTGCAACGACAGACCGTGCGGCGACCTCGAGATCCCAGGGGCCCCACCGCACGGTCCGTCGCCGCGCGGCTCTGGGACCTCGGAGGCCCCCGCCGCCCGAAGCGTCCTCGGAGAGCGACCCTCGGCTACACACCGCACGGCCATCCCGAACGCCCCCCAGCGCACCCCACACGGCGTGGTCGCCGCAGCGCCTGGGGGCCTGGAGGCCATGCCACGCGCGTTGAGAGCGAAGTGGCAGGGGGCGAGGATCGGGGGAGGGGGGGAGGGAGAGGAAGGTGCACCCCTCGGCCCGTAGGAGGCCCCCCTTCTGGGACCCCTTCTGGGGGAAGGGGCCCTCCTGGGGCCCTGAAGGGGGGGAAGGGAGGTGCACTCTTCGCCCCGTGGGGGCCCGCTCTGGGGCTCTGGAGGGCCCCTCTCGGCGGTGGACAGACCTACTTTGAATACAGCTCCCTTGAGAGAGAACGGCCTGGGACCGAAACCGACGGACCTGGACCCGCAAAACTGACGGCCGCGACGCCCTCTCGCGAACCGAAAACGGCCAATGCGCTGATCGACGTGTCAGGGTAGGAGGTTTGTCCACCCCCGACCCTTTAGGGGGCCTACAGTGTCCTAAAGGGCCCCTTTGGGGGCCCTTCAGAGGCCCTGCAGGGCCTCTTTTATGCAGCCCTCGCAGCCCCCCCATTGATCGCCCCCACATTGCGCAACGCCTAAGCAAAATCAGACGATACCGAACCTGGAAATCGGGTCGAATCGATGTGTGCATCGAATCGGGCTGCATCGGCACGGAATCGAAACCGAATCGGATGGGCCGCGCCCAGGTGCACAACAACGCCATGCAAACATCGGGCCGCATCGGACCATCGAGATATCGGAATCGAATCAGATCGAACTGGCCGAAACCGGCATCGAATCGGACCGATCAGATCGACATGGCCCCTGGGATGTGCGAGAGGCCTTTCATTTCGCGGCACCTCCTGCAGAGGCTCTCCCCCCCGTCTCCCGCTCGGCTATCGCCAGAGGTGGCCCTGGCCAAAGGCCCCCCCCACACTTTTCGCTCCACTCTGCAACCCATGGGGACCGCTGGACTCCGTGGGGGGTGCCCTGGATGCCATCTTCTGGCAACAAGTAACGGCACAAGCACGAGCTTTCCGAGGCCTGCGCCGACTTCTCGGATCGGCGCTGCGCCTCCAATTTTGGCGCGCGCCACGCGCAAGGGGCGGCGCCAGGGGTGGCTCCAGCGCCGATCTGGGAAAGCCGCTCGGACCCCCGAAAGTGTATGTTTACACTCGACCAGGATAGTAAGGATGTGCGGTGAGGATGCAAGGGCCTTGGAACGCCATGTTGAATCCCGTGCGGAGCTCAGCAGAATGCCGAAGGATACCGAGTACCAAAAGGGCAAGGATGCAGGGGTAGCCTTGGAAAGTTGCCCCATCCGTAGTATCATGGTTGACTGTATACAACTTGCTGTTCCTCGGCATCTGGGCCTCTCTGGACAAGTTGGGCGTGGCTTCATGGAGGGGAGAAGCGTGCACATTTCGTGCCCCTTTTGGGCCCCAGAGGGCCCCATCATTGCACCAAAAGGTGCACCTTTTCTTCCCCCCCCTCCATTTTTCGGCGGCGAGCCCTGGGGAGAAGTGAGGAGGAGAAGGCCTTTTCAGAAAGCTCGAATTCCCCCAGCCTTCTGAAAAGTTGTCTAAGCCTCCCCCGAAGGCACAGAAAGCATCTCATACGGCGGGAGCGTTTCTGAGAAGTCCCGCCGCCTTCTGAGAAGGCCTTCTCCTTCTCACCTGCCCCCCTCGCTCGCCGCCGAATTTCATGGCCTCCCCTCTGTGCAGCGCCTGAACAAGCTGGGGCCACCGGGTGACCCCAGCTTGTTCGGGCGCTGCGCAAGGGGCGGGGGCAGAGCAAGCCCAGGTGACTGAGCATCGTTTATCCGGCCCCCATCCCCAGCGGCGTGGCCTGGGCCCCTTAGGCCTAGATGGGGACATAGGCCGTCCCCTTCGGGTTTCGAGGGGTGTGTCCCCAACTGGGGCGGTAATTTGGTGGGGGTCTCGAAAGGGGATGGGGATGTGGATGGGGATCCGTTACACGGTACCGAGTGACCGTCCGTCACCGGGGCTTCCCCTGCCCCCCCCCCCCCCCGTGCCGTGGCAAACCCGGGGCCCCGTTCCTCGGGCGAGGGGCCGGCCCGAACAGAGGCGAGCCACGTCGCCCTCGAGGCACTCGGCCGCTAATTTCAGGGGGGGCGACACATGGTCAGGAGGCAACTACTGGGAGGTTTTCATCGCAGAGATGAAAGAGGGTTGAGCCCCATTTGGGAGCTGCTGCGCCGGAGTGGGCCTCGGTCTAAGCAGGATTAAGCCCGATGAAGCGGGATTCAGCGGGATTGAGCCGGAATAAGCGGGATCAAGCTGGATCAAGCTGGATTTCGGACCCGGACCGTTGCGCGTCCTCCGAGGGAAAGAAGGGCCCAATCCCCGGGAGCTCACAGGGGGCCTCAGACTCAGAGCACTCCTAAGCAGAGGGGCACAGTCCCCCGACTCTGTGAGGTTGTCAAGGGGCGAAGAACGAAGAGGGGCGTCCATCCTCAGAAAGGTCCCCCCCCTTTCTGAGCGGCCAAAGTTTTCGGCCCGGCTTCAAGGATTGGGGTCAACGAGTCGCCTGCGACTGGAGGCCCCAGTGGGGCGCACATTCGCGCCCGTCGAGCCCCAACGAGGCGAATGCACAAACGCCCACGTGCGGCAAGTTCGCTTCGTGACGACACTGTCGATGGTGTCTGACACCGCGTGGATCGTTCAACCCTTGAACGATGGGCGGCTCTCGATCGCCAGATCGTTCCAAATTGGCTGACTCTGGGCCACTGGTCTGGTGGCGTTCAACCTTGAGACCCCGAGACTTGGTCGCCGCAGCGTCGACACGACGCAAACCTGCCGTAAGTGCCCCCACGAGGCCCCCACAAGGCGCCCAGGAATCTCGCACCTCATTTGCAGGCGGGCCTGGTTGGCCCAGGCAACGGTGGACAAAAACATCTGCGACCCTTCTGCTTTTCCACCCACCTTGAAGTTGGCCCCAAAGCCGATCCTGGAGCGCGATCTGACCAGGATTTCGAGGCAAGTCCAACTGTGGCGACGATGGCACCCACAAAGGCCGCAAAAGGCAGAACAGTCGGAGCAAAGGCCGTCCTCAGCGACTAGAAAATCGAAAACCGACCGAACCGACAGCGAGAGCGAAATCGAAACCGACATCGACAGGCCAAAAGCAGCCTCGAGTCTATAGCCTCGAATCTGTAGAAGGGCGCAGGGCGGCAACGACACAACAGCCGACCCAACCGAACCGACTCGAACGCAAACAACTACGACGCAGCGGAACCAGCCGAAATGCGGGCACCCTTGGGAGCTCCCCCTCTCTACACCTCGTCATGCGATTACTCTCCCTGCGCCACGTGCCCGACAACAAATCCTTTCCACCGCCGCCGTGCTCTGCGTGGTGGCCCTGAGGCGCCGGTACATGGCGGAGATGGTGTAGATCCCTCCTGGGTGCCGCTGCTGCGAGCAAGGATCGGCGACTCCCCAGGGTGCGGTTTTCAAAGGGTGTGGTTTGCCACCCGCGACAGAAATTCCTTTCGCCCTTCCGACGAGGGCTCATGGTGACACTGAAGCCCCAACAGCGCCGATCGCAAACCACACCCTCATCACACCCTCTGTGGTAGCCGAAGAGAGCAGGAATGGCAGGCGCCGCAAAGGCAGGCGAACCAGCTCCGAATAGGGCAAATTGCAGCATGGGCGGCTCAAGCTCCATCCCCGGACCCCCCCCCCGGGGCCCGAGCGCACCAGTGCCCGAAGCTGCACTCGGCCGTTGTGACGGGCCCCCCCCCGCAAAAACCAGCCACCCTGGTCTCAGCTCGCCCTCCTCGGAGCAGGAAGGGCAGGGCGTTTGGACGGCCGAAGTGGGCACGGAGCCCGACCAACGATCACCTGCAGAGTTGAAAAAGACCACGGCGCTGCGTGGGTATCCCTATGGCCTAATCAACTAATTACACATGATAAAACCCAATCAGTGAATGATTTGAACATGAATACGATGGATCTTAAAATCTACTGTGAGATCGATAGTGAGATCGATCGTGGAATCGATGGTGAAGACAATTGCAAGGTCGATCCTGAGACCGGAAATTAAATCGATTCTACGAGGCCGATCGTGAGATCGATCGCGAGATCGTTCATGCGACCTCTAGTGCGATCGCTTGTGGAATCGATAGGGAGATCGATTGTGATATCGATGATGATATCGAAAGACAAGTGGGTAATGAGATCGATGGCGAATCGACCAAAAAACCCGGACCCTGGAACCTCGCCGCCCTCCGAAATCAGCCCGGAACCCGAAACCGGGAACCCGGGAACCCAGACTGCGACCAAAATCGGCGGGACACTTTCGCGAAATCTTTCGATTTCTGCGAGGCCCCTTCAGCGCAACCAATGATTGATATATATGTATATATATATATATGAAACATAAAATCACGCGCAGTTGCGGCACGACATGTGACAACATATGGGCGAACAGTGCGCTGCCCCTCGTGGGGGCCACCACCGCCCCACACGCAGCAACAGCTCTCTGTAGTGGCCGGCCGGTAGACGCCACCACAGACAAAGGGAGGGGAAGGAGGCGGTAGAATAGCGGAGAGAAGGCGCAACACTTCACTGTTACAGCGCGCTGCTGGCGACAACACGAACGGACAAATCCCGCCCCCCCGTGATCAAAATGCAGCTGCACATGGCCACCCGTCACAATTATTGCCCGGACGAGCGCGCGAAACGCGACTGCCGCCACGCACGCGAGCACCGATTCCGACAAGCGAGGAAGAGGAGGTGGGGGTGGGGGAGGAGGAAGACGACGACGAAGGAGAAGGCACACCTGCATCATTTGCTGTCCTAGACGCGCGACCGACGCAAGGGCGGCAAAACCCGCAATGGCCTCTGGCCCTGGCGCAGCGAAGAAGGGGCGTAGGAGGAGGGAAGGCATTGCGCCCGACTAGTTACAGCCGCGGCGGACGCAATTTGCACAGGCGCGTGGGCGGGCTAGGCCCGCCGTCGCTAGGGAGAACAAGAAAGGGGAAGGAGGGAAAGCTAGAGGAGGCGAGCGGGAGCTGGGGAGTGGCGGTAGTCGCGTCGTTGCGTCAACCGGGGGACCGCCGCTGCCGCCCCCGCCGCCGCCGCCGCTGGGGCCGCCGCAAGGGCCGCCGCCGAGGCCACGGAACCGTCCCCTGGGACAGCGCCAGAGTGCCCGCGCCTTTTGGCCACGGCCGCGTCCGCGGGTTCGTCGACGGCGTCGCCACCGTCCACGGCAAGCGGCGTGCACGCGCGCACCATGCGGGCTGCGCGGCGCCAGATGCTGACGGCGATCCAAGTCTGCGCGCGGCGCAACCTCCGTGCCCCGCCGCCGCGCGCGTGCGCCCAGGCGATCGGCTGCAGCGCCCTCAGGAACTCGTCGTGGAAGCGCCCAAAATCGCTCACAGCCAAGACCCGGCACTCAACGCCGTCGTCCTCGAGCTCGCTCTGGAGACCGTCGGCTCGGCGCTGCTTCCGGCACACCATCGCTTCCACGCAATCGTCCCCTGCCCCCGCCGGCACAAGCGCGAGCATTCCCACATTCAGTGCCGCCGGGCGCCCGGACGGATCCGGGACGCCAGTCAAAGCGTCCACAGGGCGGAGCAGTGGGCGTGAGCACACCATGACTACTGGCTCAAGCTCTGCGCTACCATCAACAACGGTGGCGAACACATACAAAATGTCACGGCCTGCACTATCTCTGAAAATGCCGGGGACTGTTGCGCATAGGAGCCCGTGGCTGCCGCACGGGCCAATGATGCACTCACCGCATTTGGCGCACACCAACACCTCGTCGGGCCCCCCCGTGCCGAGGTGGATGCGGATGGCGACAGCGAGCTCGTCGCTGGTCATTACCCGTCCCTTGTGCGGAAATGCCACATCCAATCGTGGCATTGGCTCGGGTGGCGGGGTTCGTGGAGGCGGTGCGCTGCGTCGGTGTTCCTGCTTGCTCGCGCTCGGGAGAGGAGTCCAATGGCAACTGTGCGGTCCGCCGCTCTGGTGAGGTCGCGCTGGAAGCGCGGCGCGCCGCGGCCCCGGGGAGGCGGCCGGGTGCTCGGGATCCTCCGCGTCAGCCCCGGCAGCGGCCGCCGCGCCGGGGTCTGTGGCTGGCCGCGCGCCCGCCCGCTCCTGGCTCTTCCCAACAGCCAGTGCTCTCCAAAACCGACAGCAACCGCTGCGGGGGAGGCGGCCGCCCGTCTCAAATGGAACACGCCCGCGGCGGTGCAGACCGCGAGTCCTGGTCAAAACGAGCAGGGACTGCTGCTGGGCCTCGTGCCCATCCTTTCCGGAATCACCCAGTTCGCTCGTGCCGAGGGCAGGAAGGCTGTGCACCACCAGCCAGCAGCGGCCCTGGCCGGTCCTGGTCGGCGCACTCGCCCTGCCGACGTGCCCAGGTGCACTGGTCCTGGGCCTGGGATTGCCTGGGCCAGGATCGCTGCAGGTGTAGACAGCTGGCGTCACCGAGGGTGCGGCAGGAGGGAGAGGAGGAGAGGAGGTTGAAGAACCGGCGCGACTGCCTACCGCGAACAGGCTCCCGAGCAAGCGGGGGAACAGGAACGAAGATCATGCGAATGGTAAGGTATGGAAACGGGTGCCAATGCTGAAGGATGTGAGGCCTTGACGGCCGTGAGGCCCGCAAAGTGACGCCTCGAGCGCTCGCTGCCACGGCTTGGCCAGAAAGGGAGGTTGAAGAGGGTGGAAGACATAATGATCGTGCTACGAGAAGGAAGGCTGAGTACGGACCGAAGGGACTTTCTTGGCCACGGCGAGCCTCGGCAACGGATATGCCCCCTGACCAGGGTTTGAGAAGCGGCAGCCTTTGGTCTTGGTCTTGGTCTGAGGAGCGGCAGCCCCGGGTGTTGGCCTTGAGAGCCTCACTTCAGCGTCCTGGGCCTTGGGTTTTTTCAGAAGACGAATCTTCAAAACGCCAATGCCACTGGGCAGGCTAGCAGAGGCAGTGACCCCAAACGCGTGGCGGCCCCGACACGGGCCCCCAGTTGCGTGCACGAGTGCTGAAACGCGCGGCGAGACATGGTAGTGTTTCCAGGACAAGGGTTTTTTCCTCCGTCATCGACATGCCACCTCCACCTCGAGCAGGAAGAGGGGGATGATTCGGGCGGGTGTCCACTGAGGAGGGGGGGGGGTCACAAATCATTGCCCCAAACACGTGCGCGGCACTGACGAACGGAAATCCCACCAGCCCTCTGGGCGTCGGTGGTCTAGAAAAGTTTCCTCTTCCAACCCCCGTCTTCCCCTTTGGGGAGGGGTTTACCCCTCCCCCTACCCCCTCCCCTGGACCTGGACGGAGGGTTCCGCGGATCGTTGGGGCGTCCAAGATGGCCCAAGACGGCTCCAAGAGCGAAAAGGCGAGAAAGCAAAAAAACATTGATTTCCCTAGGCTTTGGAAGGATGTTGGCTTCTTTCGGGGCCCAAGAGGCGATTCGAGGCACTCTGGGGGGGCAGGGCTAATTGACGGCCCCCCCTTCTTTGATAGATCTCCTCCAACATGGCCCCAAGAGCGCCCCGAAGGCTCCCAAGAGCGCCCAAAGAGCGCCCCAAGAGGGCCCCAAGAGGCCCCAAGAGGCACCCAAGAGGCCTCCGAGAGGCTCCCAAGAGACCCCCAAGAGGCCCCAGGAGGCTCCCCGAGATACGCAAGAGACCCCCGGGACCGCCAAGAGGCCCCAAAGACGGCCCAAGAGGCCCCCAAGCTCGCCATTGTCCTCCTCCTCGTCCTCCTCCTCTTTTTCTTCCTCCTCCCTCCTCCTCCTCCTCCTCCTCTTCCTCCTCCTCCTCCTCCTCCTCCTCATCCTTCTCCTTCTCCTTCTCCTTCTCCTCCTTCTCGTCCTCCACGTCCTCGCCCTCCTCCATCTCCTCCTCCTCATCTACCTCCTCCTCCTCCTCCCCCTCCTCCTCCTGCTCCTCCTCCTGCTCCTCCTCTTCCTCCTCCTACTCCGACGACGACGACTCCTCCTACATCCTCCCCCTCTTGGGGCATATGGCGGCTTACCCGCCCTTTGTTATTGTGCATGCTCCCCCGCTTCCCTCATCACCTCCACTCCCCTGGGACTCATTTCTGGACGGGCTGGTGGGGATACGCGAAGCGTGAATTCAAATTCAGAAGGGGGGCATGAAACCCGGGGAGATATTATGACCACGGCCGTGATGACCCCCCCGCTCTCACCACCCCCACTTGCCATCGCTCAGGCGTCCATTCCCCGTGCGTTTCTCGGTGGCTTGCGTCATTTGCCTTGCAAGATGATTTGGGATGCTTTTCGATGGTCCTTACCCCCCCGACTGAGATCGAGGAGGCGAGGGCCTCCTGACAAGACGCCCAGGGCACCCTGCTGCTTGCAAAAGTAACACCTCGGGGGCCTTTTGGCCGGCCGCCCCGCTCGGTCCGCTTGCGCAAGGCTGCGTCGGAGGCTGCTCAAGTTGCCCCTGACCCAAAATGCCCCACGTGGTCGTTCTAGTTATTTCCCCAATCAGAGCCTGCCTCTGTAGGGGCCCTAGCGGATTTAAGGGTAGGTGGAAATTGCCGCCGATTCGGTGGCCGGGCCAGGGTGGCAGGGTGCCCGGTGCCAGGGTGCCCAAGTTCGCCGCCGATTCGGTGGCCGGGCACGGGTGCCCGGGTGCCCGGGTGCCCGGGTGCCCGGGTGCCCGGGTGCCCACTTCGCGGGCCGTGGCACTTGTCCTACATATATCATAACATATAAGCTATAGGAGTGCACTTATACGTTGCCCATGTGATGGTATATGTGGTATATCTGGGGCCAACAATACATATATGTGGGGGGGAACTTATACCCAGCTTACAATACAAAGTAAATACTTACTCGTTTACTTGCACGACTTAAGTCTAAGTCTATATTCGCACTTAGTAACTAGCGCGCGCCACTTAGCTTTTACGCATTGACACTTGTTCGGGAGATAGCAATACTTAGGTTCTACATAGGTTTTACTTAGACAGCAACACACCAATAACCAACACTAACAACAACACAACCAATCCATAACAACACTTACTGCAGCCGTTTCATGAGCAGCAGGCGCCGCCCTCTTTCTGAACGCCGAACTTGGCAACCATGATCGCACATGATTCCCAGACCTTCGTGCGCACGCAGGCTGCGTTGAAGTACGTTCGGACCAATATAGAGGCTGGTGTCCCGCGTGAGGCGGTCGCTGCGGCCGCTCAAGGTGCGTTGACTCGACTGTTCGCGTCTGTTCCTTCGCTCGACTTCTCCGAGGCTGGCCCCATCATCGAAGCAATCAACAGCAGTGATCTGGATGGCGAGATGAAGACTGGCTTGATCGACCTTGTGAACAGCAAGGTTGGGGGCTCTCTCGGCGGCGGCGGCCGTCGGACAGACAACCAGGTAAACTACTACGCGCAGCGCCAGCTCACCACCGACGACTGGAACAAGCTCATGGATAAGAACGTCTCGGTCCAGCTGAAATTTTTAACGGTTGTCAACCGTATGGAGTCGATCGGTTGCGTGTTCTCGTCCGAGCACACGATGACTCACATCGTGGGATTGATCACTCTGGCTTCGTCACCGCCTGGGGCCCGTGACATTGGGGTCTTGCTGCAGAACGCCTGGCAGATGTTGCAGGACGTCAAATTGGCCTTCAGACGCACTCGCACTCGGGTCAGGTTGCCGCACCACGGAGCCATCGCCGAGTACCCTTCGAACACGGACTCGATGAGTACGAGCCACGTGGACATGTACAAGAGGGCCTACTCCTCAGAAGGACCAGCGCCCTGCCGCGTCGACGAGACGCTGCTCTGCGAGCTGAGGCACGGGGGGCGGCACCCCTCCCCAGCAATCTTTGCAAATCAACAAATGACGCCATTGAGGGTCTGTAGTTTGTTTCACGTTCGACTTTCCATTGTGTTGTTTTTGTTTTTGTCAGCTTCTTTCACGTTCGACGTTCCTTTTTTTCTATTTTTTTCAGCTGGGGAGGGGTGGCGCCCATGACAGGCAGCGGCTCCCAGCGCGCAGGACCCACCACACGGTGGCGACGCCGATCAAGACGTCGTGCCGCGGCCCCCGCAGCATGCCAGAGATCCACGGCGCGCCAGGCTTCGCGTGGCTGCCCGTGGGCAACGCCGCTGCGCAGATGGCTAAACATGCTGCTGAGGAGGCCCTTGCGCGTGCAGGGCCGCTTGCCTTGATGGACGGGCCTGCGCCCGCGGCACCTGTGCTTGCGGCGCCAGGTCCGGAACCGCCTGCGGCTGCAGGCGCCGCAGCAGCTACGGCGGCGTGTGAGCCCGCGCCTGCAGCGGGCTCAGGCGGCGCCATCGAGAAGGGCAAGAGCGTCGACGACATCATCGATGGCCTGGCGAAGCACGTCAAGAAGAAGGTCCCCGAGTTGGCGCGGCGCAAGCCAGCAGCGGCTCAGGCCAAGCCCGCTCCGAAGAAGGAGACGTCGACACCCATGAAAAAAATTAAGAAGAAGGCGGCCAGCAGTGCGAAATCCAAGAAGGCGGCGGCCATCGACACCAAGCAACTCCAGAAGCACCTCAAGCAGTTCCCCTTCCCAGGCATCCCAAAGGCCCCAATGGAGCCCGTGAGGGCGGGCAACTACGCCATCTACACTGACCGCACCAAGCGGGCTTGGCGCGTCAAGGAGAACAACGTCAGGACGGACAAGGCCTTCGGCTGGGGCGTGGACTGCGAGGGGTCGTGGCGCCGCGCGATCCACTACATCTTCGCGTGATCGGTAGGCTCGCCACCGTGCATGCGAGGCGTGCAAGCTGAGGCAGGCGACCTCAGAGAGTGATGCAGGGGGGGAGGGGTAGTAACAAAACCTACTGAGGAAACAGAGTGGGCATGGGCAGTAGTTAGATATGCGAGTTAACGATTTTGTAGAGAGCTCTCGGCGATCCCTTCAGATCTGCGGCCGAGCTCAAGGGGGAGGTGCACATGTACTGTGCAGCCCAACGGACCCTCGGGGAGGGGTCGTGCAGCGTCGGTGTCAAAATAAATCCTTGAGCCTGAAAGGGAGGGGGCCAGCTTACATTGCCCCCATCCCCCTCCCCGTCCTCCCCCTCGTCCTCCCCCTGCTCCTCCCCCCATCCGACCTTCCTCCTACCCCTCCTCCTCCTTCTCCTCCTCCTCCTCCTCCTCCTCCTCATCATCCTTCTTCTTCTCTCTCGCAGTTCATTTTCTATATGGTTTTACGACGTGAGCGCTTCGCGCGGGGGGGGCACCCTTCCTCCTCCTCCTCCTCCTCCTCCTCCCCCTCCTCCTCAAGATTTTGCCCCGCCAGATGTTGTTTGCCGCGGTCTCTCAGGGAGTTTGCCCCGCCAGATGTCGCCCCCCGCGGTCTCTGAGGGAGTTTGCCCCGCCAGAGTTCGCTCCCCGAAGATTGGCGCCTGGGGAGTTTGGCAACTGAAAAAATGGAGGTTCATCAATTCCATTGCGTTTTCAAGTTAGCGGGCGCGGTCAGGGAGGAGGAGGAGGAGGAGGAGGAGGAGAAGGAAGAGGAGGAGGAGGAGGAGGAGAAGGAGAAGGGCAGGAGGAGGAGGAGGATGAGGATGATGAGGAGGAGGAGGAGGAGGAGGAAGGAGGACGGCGTGATTTCAGGGGCCCTCAGAAATCACATCGACTCGGGCGGGGGGAGCACGAACACACCTCGAACTACGGAAAACGGAAACCGACCACTTTGGGACGAAAGGGGTCGGTTTAGGGGAAGAGGAGGCGGAGGCGGAGGAGGAGGAGGAGGAGAAGGAGGAGAAGGAGAGGGAGAAGGAGGAGAAGGAGAAGGAGGATACACGTCGTAAACTCAAGTTGGAAGCCCGTCCCTGACTCGACTCGCGCCGAATACAGCAACCGATTCGGCTCAAGTCGGAGGCTCGTCCCCGATCGTTTCGGCAACGACAGTTTCGGCATCGACCGTTGCGATGGTGAGCAAGAGGCCTGCGGCAGCTCCTGCGCGCCTGGCAGAGGATGAACCTGTCCCCCGCCCTCCAGCGGAGCTGGAGGCCAGCCTCGACGCCGCCATGGAGGCGGCAGTTGCAGTTTTGGACGTCAAGGAGGAGCAGGAGAAGCCCAACGAGGGATGCGACGAGGAGGACGCCACCGCGGGCTTCGGCGACGCGGCCTCCACGGCCGACGAGACTGAGACCTCGAAGTTGTGCTGCAGCTGCAACCAGTTCTGGCACGTCGACTTCATGAAGGCCGTCAACAAGACTAAGAACCAGCTACGCTGCACTGGGTGCCACAACGCGCGCAGCAGGATCAACCGCATGAAAAAGGGCATGGGCATGGACTCGCTCACGTCGCCCGAACCCGCGGACCGCCACGACTTCATGCGCAAGGCCCACGGAGCATTGGGGAACGACTTGTGCGCCCTCATCAAGGACACGATCACAGTCATGAAGACGAGGAGGATCACTTCTAGCATGAGTATCGGTGGGCCTTTCGAACCCCTGGAGGAGGCCCAGAAGAGGTATGCTTCGCACCCTGACATGTGGAAGAGTATAGAACAGAACGCCCAGCGGATCAAGTGCCCCATCAGGAACTGCATCATGATCCAGAGCCCGACTTACGAATCGAAGACCGAGGAGGAGACGATCGTGGAGGAGTCGCGCAAGCGCGAGGCGGAGACCGAGCTGCAGTCCAAGAAGGCGAAGAAGGCAAAGCCTGACGATGCGGCAGCTGACCCGAACCAGATCAAGAGTATCACCTCATCCCAAAAGAAGAAGCTCGAGAGTCTGCGCGCCAAGCTGCAGGATATCGGAGAGCGAACCACTCAGGCGAAAGAGCAGGCCGAGAGCCCGCAGGGCTCAGAGAACGTGCCCAAGCACTTCGTCACCAAGCTCGCGAACAGCCTGAGCAAGATCGAGGAGACGAGCAAGCTCATCAAGGATACCATCGAGGGTGGCCAGGCCCCTAAGTTTGTCTACACCCAGCTGAGCAACGATGTGACGGAGGTGGTCAACAAAGCATCTACCATAATCTCGCAGGTGGAGCTCCTCTTCCAGCAGGCCACTGAGGACTGAGATGTGGCCTCCTGTTGTTGGCTCTATGTGCGACCCCAGTTGTCTACAACAGTCCCTTAAACAAAACACCAGTGTGTGAAAATCGCTGCCCCGAACACCAGACTTGGAAATCGGGCCCAGGACCTGGGGAGAGGATGCCGAGAGATGCAGTCTGGAATCGCATGTGCTAGTTGCGCGCGCAGCCCTCTCCCTGCAGCCTAGGCGCTGCTACGCGATAGCCCGTCATGAGTGACGGGATAGGAGATGCTTGGGTCAGTCTGGCGGTAGGGTCGAGCTTGAGAAGGTGGTGAGAGTTTCGGCAACTGGTTACGTGAAGAACAGCTTGAGTAAGTTGGCTTCTTGGGGGGAAATGGATACGACGAATCTGAATCACGATTGGACCGTCTTGGTTTATCGGAAACGCAGCGCAGACCAAACCACGCAAGCTAACAACAAATAAACAAAGCACTGCAACATGCACAATCAACGTAAAGTGGCACAACGCACACAGACGCACACACGCACACCACACTACAAGAACGCACTGAAACACACCACAGTATCTACCCCGTATCTACCCCGTATCTACCCCGTATCTACCCCGTATCTGCCCCGTATCTACCCCGTATCTACCCCGTATCTACCATGCACATACATTTACCTACCCAGACGGCAGGGCGGGGCGCGTCCGAGCTGCTCCTCCGCCCATCCCCCTCCTCCTCCCTCCTTTTCCTCCTCCTCATCCGCCTCCTCCTCCTCCTCGTCCTCCTCCTCCTCATCCTCCCCCTCCTCCTCCTCCTCCTCCTCCCCCTCCTCCTCCTCCTCCTCCTCCTCCCCCTCCTCCTATCTTGGGCCCAAGATTGGCCTGGCCAAGATCGGTGCTGTTGGGGACGTGCGTGGCGCGCCCTGGAATGCGGGGGCACAGCAATGCAGTGCGATGATGGCATCCCCCAAGCGCCCCCTCACCTCCTCTTTGTTTTTTTCCGTAGCCGAGCGGCCCAAGCATGTTGTCGGCGGCAGCGTTCCAAGATGATCTCACTGGTCTTCTCGGCCCATTCGTGCTCCCAGATGGCGGCACCGTGACTGCCGAGGACCAAACTGAGATACAGCGCCTCACGGGATGTAAAGCATCAGTGCGAGAACGTAGTCGGCAACATCCTGGCAAGCGGCTCTTGACAACCCACGGGCCACCAGAGTGGTTGGGGTACGCTTACTTCCTGGCGCTGACGAAGGTCGAGGCCAACGCCGAGCACGGCGGGAGAAGGTCGAAGCCAACGGCGAGCACGGCGTCGGCAACGCTGTTGAGGCCGCCTCCAGGTCTTGGGCACGAGTCTGGCGCAGCCGCTGGCAACCCGACCGAGATGCAGAAGGCTCGGACCGAACCGCCGCACTGGGACACTTGGGAGCACGAGATCGCCATGGGCGAAGTCGACGGCACCACCGAGGCGGCGCGCCGTGAGAGCGCGTGAGCCGCGCCGCACAGAGCTTTAAAACATATGAACGGGGAGGGAGGGAGGGACTGAGGAAAGGGGAGCGGGGCTAGCACAACAGAAAAGCATACAGACAGATCAGACAATTACACAAGAAAAGAGCCCAACGGGAAGCACCGAGCAGACAGACCACACCAAACAGAAATCTAGCAAACTGGCAATGCACCTACTCGTCGGGATATCCCCTATGTCCCAACACAGCAGCAACTTGAAAAACAAGGAACTCCTCAACGTCACTCCTCCCCCTCCTCCTCCTCCTCCCCCCCCCTCCTCCACCCCCTCCTCCCCCCCTCCTCCTCCTTCTCCTCCTCCTCCTCCTCCTCCGCCTCCGCCTCCTCTTCCCCTAAACCGACCCCTTTCGTCCCAAAGTGGTCGGTTTCCGTCTTCCCTAGTTCGAGGTGTGGTCGTGATTCACTTGCACGCTCTCTGCATTGCTCCCATTGCTCCCCTCCTCCTCCTCCTCCTCCGCCTCGTCTTCCTCCTCCTCCGCCTCATCCTCCTCCTCCTCCTCCTCCTCCTCCTCCTCCTCCCCCTCTTCCTCCCCCTCCTCCTCCTCCTCCTCATCCTCCTCCTCCTATCCTCACCCTATCCTCACCTCCTCTCCTGCACTCCCATCCTCTCCTCCCGTCCTCTCCCCCCATCTTCTGTTCGTTTCATCGCGCGTGCCTACGCAGTTGCAGTGTAGGCCCGAGCGATGTTGTGCACATTTTTGTATGAAGCGACCTGCTTCTCACGATATACGCGTTTCTTCGAGGGCTCGGGCTAGGCAGCTAGTTCGGGATGGGCTTGCCGAATCGGTCGAGTCTGCACGGTGGGACGTCAGGCGGGACTTGGGTCAGCGAGTCGACATTTGGACGCCAGTCGGGCCAGTGAAATCGCACATACCTTTAGAATGTATCGATGGTTCTGAGTACATTGCTTTAGTATTGCACCCGTGCGCCTTGCTGTACCACTTATGCGATACGAATGCAGCTTTCGCAACATTCTTGCACGCGCAGTTTCAAGCTCGCAGCTCTGACTCGTCTGTTGTATTTGTCACGGATGAGTGCACGACTGGGAACGCGTACAGGCACGACCACGCGACCAAGTACCAGTGCATATATCGGACATGTTCGTTCTTCCCTGATTGGTATCGCAGCAGGGCTTGTGGCTGGTTCACATATGCGTTTATCCCCGTTGCCCGACAGGTAGAACTAAAAGATGGTCTCGCCCAGATTGGTAAATTGATTACGAAGAATTGTTCTTCGTCGGACTGCGATTTGACTTCGGGTGTGGTCCTTCCTATTGGCAGAAGTGGGCAACACTCTCGTTTATGCGCAAAGCTCCTATGCCTAATGCAAGACGAAAAAGCACATAAAGAGTATTGCTCCCTTCGCGGGGCCAGTGGAACAAAGGTATGCATAAAATGTAAAAATATCACACGCAATGTATCTTACGGGCCGACAGAGCCATACTGGCGAGATTGCTTGACCACTTTGCCGCTTGATTTCGACCCCCACACAGACGACACTGTTGATCAAATGTTGAAGCTCCTTCGTGATGTAGCTGAGCCTGCTGACGGACGCCGCGTTACGAAATATCACGTTGAAACCATGGAGCAATTAACTTGTATCAAATATCAACCCAATGGGTTGTTATGGGACAGGACGCTGAAACCTCATTTCAACGTGGTTTCTCACATAGCGGAAGATTGGATGCATGGGTGT
The DNA here is from genome assembly GCA_963575745.1 of Prorocentrum cordatum. NCBI lineage: Eukaryota > Dinophyceae > Prorocentrales > Prorocentraceae > Prorocentrum > Prorocentrum cordatum. The sequence continues at coordinate 358,077 of CAUYUJ010021503.1, read as the reverse complement.
TGTTCTTCTGGGGGGATCGGCCAATACGAGCGCAACGCATTTGTCATCGCAGTAATAAGGAACGGCGAGCTTAAACGACAGGGCCTGGATTTAGCAAAAAATAAACGAGTTTCAACAAACAATACGGTGGCCAGGGCGTGGGCGAGGTCTTAGCAAAGAGTTCTTTAGAACACAAATTCACATGGACGATGCTGGCCACCTAGCATGCTTTGCAACCGAGACGATCATGGCCGTAGAAGTTCTGATGTTCCTATCTGTTCTGGTCCTTGAGCCACAAGGCCATCTTCAAGGACACCGAGACTGCCTCGCTCGATTGCACCGCATGCTGGGCATCTTACGTCACGGGTGGGATAAACGTGAACAGTGTTGCAATTGTGCTTTCCGACCGAACACACACTACCCAAAAACAACGACAAACGAAGGACCAACAATGTCGTATCTGCCCGTCCTCCATTTTCCCATATCCTTCCTCGCCCTGTCCCTCTCATCCCTCACGGGCCCCTTTGTGTCCCTCCCCCTTCGCCCCGCGTCCCGCTTTCACCAGTTTAGCTCTAAAAAAAGAACACCAAAAGCGAGATTGCAACACTATTCAAACTTGCTTGACCAGGGATGGGCGACCGCGCTGTTCAGTATTCTGGGCTGCTTGCCAATGTTGCAGTGGAACACCATGAGCGGTACGTGTCGGTTTACGGTTTGGGTGTTGTGAAGCCAAAGATCCATTACGTACACCATTCTATACTCAACCTCCCCCATCTACGTGTGAATGTTTCGTGCTTCGCGTGTGAGCGAAAACATAAAGATTGTAAAGCTATAGCCCAATGTTGCACGACCGAGCAAGCGGCCCCCCACATCATTGATCTTGTGTTGTGCGAGCTTGAAGAGAACCTGAAAGACGTGAACACGTTTGTGCCTGAGTATATTGATGGGGCTGCAACGCCACAGCCGCAGTTGCGCCATTTATTTCAGACGATTTCCCCGCGAATTGGGCCCGCCATTTGCACGTGCTCGGTGGTTCAGACTCGGATAGGGACGGTAAAAGCTGGTGACTTCGTGCAGTGCTCTCACAATGGACACAACCACCACGGGCTCGTAGAGTTGTTTGTGCAGGGCGCCGATCTCGATAGCGGTGCGCTGACCATCGCATTGGCGATCACTCTTTACAGGCGGTCCGTTGAGAACGGTCTGTGGCTTTCGACAGGTAGGAGGCTTGCTCTGCCAGTTTCCGCCCTTTTGTGTGCGTTCCCATTTGTCCTGCGGAGGGCAGGATTATTTACGTTGGAGCCGCCTGTTCCTTTCACTTCGGGCTGATAATGCTTGTGCCGAGCGCAGCGAGGAGAAACCTTTGCGGGCGAGGAGGCTCGCACATACACAGAAAAAGCAAACCAACAAACACGCATCAACACATAAAGAAAACAGTTTCGTTATTGTTGAGCGTTGAGGAGGCTCGCCCCTCAACGTGTTACAATAAACCAATACACGCAACACACACAAATAGTAAATGAGATGAGGAGGAGGAGGAAGAGGAGGAGGGGAAGAGGATGAGGAGGAGGAGGAAAAGGAAGATGAGGAGGAGGAGGAGGAGGAGGAGGAGGAGGAGGAGTAGGCGGAGGATGGATGACGATGACAACGGCAACTGCGATTGCGATAAAACTCACAAACACGTTCACGTCGAGGGAAAAAATGCGGAGGTACGGGCCCAAGAGGGCCTCTGATGGCACAACATGGTTTCCAACGTGCGGCATAACATCGCCTCTTACATGCCTCCAAAAGGCCCCGATACCACGTGCATTGCAAACCTTGCAACGACCCCCGCCCCCAAGATGTCAAAATCCTGGCCCAAGGGCCGCCATCCGTTTTGCGCCCCGATCGTTTCAGTGAGCCCTGCGAGTGCCCCGCGCCCCCGAGAAACCCTAAGAGGCAGCCGATCATTCAACGTGTGCTCCTTCTCGCATGTCCATGGTCATTGCGATTTATTGCTGTTGCCCTATATGTGTCAACGCACATTTCTGTTGTTGACGTGTTTTCGCCGTGTGCAAACGAGAGGCATACTTAGGCGTTACTTACGTTTTACTTAGGTATAGTTATGAAACACTTACGTGCGCGCTTGGTATACTTACGTGGTACTTATAACTAGTTCACATGTGTGTACGGCGTATTTAACACTAAGTACTTCTAAAAAATGTAGGAGTAGCGTAAGTGCCCGCGCCCGCGAAGCAGGTTCGCCGCCGATTCGGTGGCCGGGCCCGGGTGCCCAGATGCCCGGGTGCCCGGGTGCCCGGGTGACGGGTGCCGGGTGCCCGGGTGGGTGCCCGGGTGCCGGGTGCCGGGTGCCGGGTGCCCTGTAGCCATATAGCCTTATAGCCCTGTATCCCTATCGCCCTATAGCCCTATAACCCATATAGCCATATAGCCATATAGCGCCCAAGAGCCCATATAGCCCTGTAGCCCTATAGCCCTACAGCCCTAAAAAAAAATTGATTTGGTTTTTTTCTCTGGTATCATTTGGAAACCCTGGGGCCCCCTGGGCCTTGTTGGGGGTGCTTTTGAGGCCGTGGGTGCCTCTGTGGAAATCCGGGGGGCACAGTGGGCTGAGGGCACGTCTGGCAGAGCCCCACTGAGGGACAACAGTACGACTCGCTGGCCCAGGGGGGGAAATGTCGACTTTGAAGGGTCGTTGCGCCCCCCTCGAACCGATCCCCCTTGACGTTGACCCTGCAACTTTCAGGTCATAACTCGGCCCTTCGTCGGCTGTTCGAGACAACCCGGAAGAACGCTCTCGGCGAGGCGCAGTCGCTCGGAGGCACCCTGAGACTGCAAAGCTGCCGAGAACTAGCGAAAACGTCGGACAACCTGGAACCTCAAAGCCCGCCAGTGCAAGACGTGACGCACCAGGCAAGAGGCTGGGGCGCCGGTCAGCGGGGCGCTGGCCACCTGACCGGCAGTTCGCCGCGCTGCACGGCGCTGCGCATGCGGCTGCAGGACTCGCCCGTCGCAGGAGGAGGAGGAGGACGAGTGAACGCCACCAAGCACCAAGCGGTATCGTTTTTTCCCGCTGGGATGCTGGGGGCCCGCGCAGTGCCCCTGCCAGCGCCAATCGCGGTGCCGTACGCTTGTAAACTGTCAGTGGCTGTGGAGTCTGCTGTGCAATGGCCACCTGCCATGCCGCCCAGCGAATCCAGGGATGTCTAAGTCCAAGTCTCCTCCTCCTCCTCCTCCTCCTCCTCCTCCTCCTCCTCCTCCTCCTCCTCCCTCCATGTTCCTTCGAACAACTATGGGAACGCACGAGAAACTCCCAAAGCTGAACAAGGAATTCTGGAAGCTGCCCACTGAACTCCGCCGCTCTCCCCACCGCGGCCCGCCTTCGGCGCCGGCTGGCTCCCCCGCGGCCGCCGAAGCGACCAAGGCCACCTTCGGGCGCCCCGCCCTCTCTCCGCATCGCCCTTTCCGCCGCCACCCACGCCGATCCCGTCCGCCCACCACGTCTAGAACGCAGGCAAGCACTGGACAACGTCGGGTCGGGATGCCGGCGACTCTAAGAGGACTTGCAGGGCGCCGCCGCGCCACGGCCTTCTCGAGGCGTTCCGGAGCGCTCTCGGCGCGTGCGTTCGGGAAGGCTCTTGAACCACTCGTCCCGATCCCGGGCCTGCGTGATCTCCGCCCAAGGGCCCCACCACCCACGCCTGGCCCGTGCAGCCACGCCGCCCGACCTCGCGCCTCCCACGCCGCCTCTCATTGCCCAGACCCCCAGCAGCATGATCGCTTCAATCGCGGCTGTTCCGCTCACTTCGGCCTCTGTGGGCCGCGTTCGGGCCCCCACACCCTCAAAGATGGATTCCAGGGAGGTGGTTGGGATCTCTGTTTATCAGCCTGGAACATATCCCTATCCCTGTGCTGGGCATCGCCTCATCACGATGCCATTCTTCGGGATTCCCTTTGTTTTTGAGGGCGCATCCCTGAGATTGTCATCGCCTTTTGGCGTGTCAATCTTAGGCATAGGGATAAGTTCGAGGCTGGTGATCTGTGAGAGAACACGATGGCGGGAAGTCTGGGGGGGGGGGGGGGCCATTTCTCGAGGGGGCCCGGGGCCTGAAGCACGGCTCGGGGCGAGCAACCGGTCTCCGGGAAGAGGTCCAGACCGCTCGGGGCAATCAGCCGGCGTCACGCGCCGCGGGGCGCGGCGCGCGGTCTTCGCGCCCTGGCGCGGCCACCCCAGAGGAGGTGGCTCTCAAGCCAGGGCCGCGACGCGCGAGGCGGTCTTTTGCACTCCTCCGCGCATGACCGGGATCGCGTTACGTGTTGCAGTCATTGCATGCGCTTCGATCATGAGCTCAGAATGGGGAACGAAGCGCGTTTCTGGTCCCGAAGGGATTCGGCCACGCAGGTGCTCCCCGACCCAGATCTGAAGCCAGGTGAGAGCCTCTTCTTTGGTCTGTACAGCCGAAGGCACCCATTAGACACAAAAGTAAACCCGCGGCTGGGAAAACATGGAAGCTAAATCAACCATTGTGCACAATCTGCGAGAGCGGTTGGGAACTCACACGCAGGATTACGTTTTGAGAAACCTGCAACCAACTCAGATTCTGGGCGAACGGGTGTGGTACTGAGCATGCTGTGTGTCTGCCCACTTGGGCTTCAAATATGCTTCCCACAAGGGTTGGGCCATTGCCGTCACGCGTTGTTACCATCATCATCTATCATCCTTTTCTCCTCCTCCTCCTCCGCCCTCCAACTCCTCATCCGCGTCATCTCATCCAGATCCACATGTTGAATCGTTTTCCCGAACTGGCACCGCTCGCGTACCATCACCACGGTTGACCATCATCATAACCACCATCACCCCACGCTGGCAATCCTCGTCCTCCACCCCCTCTCCTCCTCCCCCACGCCTCCTCCTCCTCCTGCTCCTCCTCCTCCTCCTGCTCCTGTCCCTCCTCCTCTTCCTCCTCCTCATCCTCCTCCTCCTCCCCTCCTCCTCTTCCTCCCCCTTCTCCTCCTCTTCATCATCAGCAGTCCCTCTTCGCTCAAGGCGCCCCCCACTGCCCGCCATCATGGCGGCAAACAACCGACTGGCCACCATGGCAGTTGGCAAAAGGCGTCGGTTTCGCTGCGGCGCCGATCGCTGCGGCAGTGGGAACTGGAGCCGAGTCGGCGGCGGAAGGGGTCGGGCGAGGCTGGAGGAGGAGAGAAGAGAACCTCCTCGATCCTCGCTCCTTTTTCCTCCTCCCGTCTTCTCCTCCTCTTCCTCCCTCATCTTTCGCGCCCAACTCCCCCATCGGGCGCCATACCGTTTAAAAGCCTGGGCCGTTCAGCGCTTTTAGAAAGAGAATGAGAGAGAGAGGTAGAGAGAAAGAAAGGCGAGAGAACATGTGTGCTCCTTAATGGAAAATCCTCTAGAAGGGCCCCTTAGCAATGAACCATTACGCAAAATACCTCCATGCACAACCTTACATAAGAAATATGGGATAAACGACCCTTCCGACATTGTCTAAAAACCCTCATCATGAAACCCTTCACAAAGAATCCGTATTACGGAACCCTTGCAAAACCAATTCTAGGAATACGTGCCCAGAAATTAGTGTACACTAATCATGGCCGTACAGAATACATGGTGAAGACTCCTTACTGCATCATCCTTGCTAAGCGTCGTTATGGAAGAATCCTGCATACAGAACTCTTCCTAAGGAATTCCTGATGAGGAATCCTCACTGGATAGAGTTGGAACCCCTCTGTTGAATCCTTCGCGAAGAAGCCTTTCCAAAAAACTCCCTAGCCAAATGCCCTCATTGAAGATTACATAATACCAAATTCTTACCGAAGCAATCCGCAATCTAGGATCCGTCCTCAAGATTCCTGCTTGAAAGGGGCCTCTATCTGGATTCGGGATCAAACACATGGTGAAAATATTCAAACAGAACCCTTCTCGCACACCCTCTTTACGATGGAACCCTTGCACAAAGAAATCATTACTCAGAAACGAATGGTACGAAATCGATTCCCAACAAAAATATGTTCTACAATTCCTTTTTACCAGAGAACCATTATTGACGAATCGCAACTACAGAAACAAGGATGGAAATTCCACTCGATGCAATCCTCACTGAAGAATCATTGCTGGATAACCCGTAACACAAAACCCTTCAGAAAAGCATGTGCTGAAGAATCCGTTGAAACATAAATCTTCACGGACAAATTCCGTAATAACATGTCCGTCCGAAGGATTCCTCGCCGAAAAAATAGCAAAACGAAATGATGAACACCGGAATTGTGACAAAGAGCCCTTTACCGGGAGACATTGGTTAAACAATTCTTAATTCGAATTCGTCAGACGTGCAGAACATCTGTATTACATAAACCACAAATAAGCAAGCCGTACATCTTAAACTGAGAAACCTTACTATGTAATGCTGGCGTAAACAAACATAACTGTAGAAACCTTATGTAATACCATTCGTACGAAATCCTGATCTAGGGATCATTACTCAGGAATACGGATTGAAAACACATACATCGAAACATATCAGCAATGCAAACCATTTGACGCAAACCATTTGCGTGCCCAGGGGGTCCCCAAAGGCGCTTCTGATGCCCCAGGAACTAAGTGAGACTGCTCCTTTCTGCCTCTCCCTGTCCCTCTTCGGTTTCGTCCGCTGTTTTCGACACCTTTGGGTGCCCTGTTGGGCCGTTTTCGGAGCCTCTTGGGGCCCTCTGGGGGGCCTTTCTTGGGACCGTTTCCACGTCTTTTTGGACACTCTCGGGCCATCGTTGACCCCTCCCTCAAACTCCGCGTTTCAAAAATTGTGGGGCGGCGGTATCTGCCCCCTCAGGGGCGTTCAATTAGATAATATACTCTGTTGTGAAGTAGCGTGGCTCTTCCGAACCCTCTGGGGCCGTATTCGACCCCCTCCCCTCCCCCACTCTGGCCTGTTTTCATTGACCACCATTGGCAGTCGGCCCTACTGCCATTATAAATCCGAATCGATTACGAATTCAATCAGCAGCATCTCTGACGACATGTACATATCCATGCACGTTATCTTCTCGCACTGGCTGTGGGGGCCCTGGCTTTCGAGGTGGGCCGCACGGCACTACATCCACAGATCCTCGAAGACATCAGGATGGCACACTGTCTGGGCCTGGAGGTGGAGACCCAAATTTTTGTGGAGACCGAGTGCAACCCGACCAACAGAGAAAGAGCGAAACCATCACAGACAGGCATAGCTACAGTCACACTGGTGCATCACATGATCCAGCACAGCTTCATTTTCGAGCCCACGAGTCTTCCTGGGGAAGGTCGAGGCGCGCCTGCCGGCCATGCAATTTACAACGCATAGGAAACTGAAACGTCCAAGGTTTCCGCGGCGACTCGATTATCAAGGTCGACGAGTTGTTAAAGATCATAGACGAGCAAGGCATCGACGTATTACGTATCCAGGAGGCACACTTGAACGGCGCCGAGTACTTTACGCAAACTGGTTTCTCAATTTCTTGTCTGGCAGTGCAGACATGGACGCAAGATCGTATGCGGGTGTTGGCTTCATTGTTTCGCCCCGCATCCGCTCCGCAGTGGTCGCTTTCAAGGCGTGTGATGATCGAATCTGCACGCTGCGATTGAAAGTGTGTGGCGATATGCTTACTTTATTGTCTGTGTACGCCCCCCCAGAGCGGCATCGACTTCGAATTGAGGCAACGATGTTTCCATAGACTTCAAGGCGTGGTTCGTCCCACCACCTGGAACTCCACAACGTATATTCTTGGGGATGTCAACGCCAGACTTGGCCGAGTGAAGGCTGGTGAAGAAGACATCGTCGGCCCGCACGTGTACAAGACTACGCATACAGACAACAACGAATCGCACTTCAACCGGAATCTTCATATTGAACCTTGTCTTGCTTGCGACCTCACGGTGGCCAATACTTTCTTCGATCAGCCTGGTCATCGAAAAGTATCGTACCGCGGTTTGGGTGTACCACCAATGGCAGATATAGGCGAAGGAGGTTTTGGACAGATTGACCATATATTGTGCCATCAAGACAACACCGCCACTATTGTTGATAGTTGGACGTGCAGAGAAGTTGCATTAAACACTCAACATCTTCTCACAGTTGCGAGCACCTCGATACAGTTCCAAGTGGAAGAATCCAGAAAGAAGAAGCGTGTCGACGAGGCGTCGTTCAAAGAGCATGCGACTCAGAAGGTGTTCGTGCGAGCCTTCACGAACGCAGCTTGCGCAGACTACCAAAATTGCACATTGGAGAAAGCCGCGGCAGATATACATCAAACTTTCCATGAAGCGGCATCGACTTTACCATGCAAGGCCGAACAGCCCAGACAACCGTGGACAAGTCAGCGGACAATCGATTTGATCGCGGAACGAAACACTTGTCGCCGAACCGGGAGCTAGACCAGCGAAAAGCTCCTCAACAATATGATCTGCAAGTCTGGCAAGCAAGACCGCAAAACATGCCTGGAAGAATATGTGGGTGGAGGCGGATGGGACACGGTGTGGTACCTTCGCAAGCCGAAGCTGGTCAAACATGCAGCCATTAAGAAACCAAATGGGACATTATCCGATACGGCCGAACGGGCAAACATCACGGCCGACTATTTCGAATCAGTGCAATGGCAGAGCCGATATCCTGATTTACAACCATAAACTCGCCCACCGCTCGGTGATACTATACCATACGCACAGACGGGTTTACTATGGATGAGTTGTTGAAGGTCTTACGGAAACTCAAATCTGGAAAAGCAGCGGGCCCCGACGAGATCCCTTCTGATTTCTGGAAGGCGCTTGTGTGTGATAGAAGCGCAAGTAATGTATTATTACGTTTATGTCAGCAGTGTTGGGGTAAGAAATATATTCCGGACTCATGGAGGCGAGCGAAGGTAGTTTTGCTTTTTCAAAAAAGGAGATACAGCTTTACCAGAAAACTACAAACCCATTTCATTACTTTCAGTTGGATACAAGATTTTGGCGGCATTGGTACATCAGAGGATATTGCAAGGTGGTTCAGAAACACGCATGCGTGACCCTCAATACGGATTTCGCCCTGAATGTGGAACAGCAGACGCCCTGATGCTTGTGAGACGCATGATAGATGCTGCACATTCATATGTGGATGGAGGGCTATTGGTACTGATGCTGGACTGGGCAAAAACGTTCGACTGGTTGAAGCCAGACTTAATGTGCAAAGCTTTCGACAGATTTGGGCTCCCTGCCGGTATAGTGGAGATGGTGTTTCCTATTTACTCGGCGCGCTTCTTCGTTATCCAAGACCACACTGGCACCTCTACGGAGAGACGGCAGAACGCCGGAATCGCACAAGGGTGTCCGCTTTCTCCACACTTATTCATAGCAATCCAGACTATCATGCTGCACGACGCCATCGACTCACTACACCTGGACGAGGAGCAGGGATATGTGGTCACCAGGGATGTTCTTTATGCCGACGACACTTTGCTAGTATCCCAGCACTAATCCAACCTCCAGAAAATGTTGAACGTTATCATTGAGGAGGGGCGCAATCATGGTTTGGAGCTGAATTGTGGGAAAACAATACAAATGCAAATTTCGACAAATCAAAAGGTTACGACGCCGAGTGGTAATGATATTAAGACTGTACGGGACGCAATCGATTTGGGAGGTTTGCTTACATGTGACGGGAGAGCGTCTGCGAAGCTATGCAGAAGATTGGGAGACGCAAGCAAGCTTTCCAAGCAACTTAACAAACTTTGGTCACGCGCATCTCTGGGCTGGAGACGGAAACACAAGATCTACGACAACGTTGGTTTGATCAAACTATTATACTATTTGTATTCTTTCTGGTTGTTGAAAGCAGACAGATGCCGACTCGATGCCTTCCATTGCCAATGTTTGCGACGCATACTTGGAATTCCACATTCTTTCATATCACGGATCAGCAACGCAAGCGTTCTCGACCAGGCTGGGGCGGAACCGCTATCGCAAGTTTTGGCTGGGAGACAAATTAAGCTGTACCAGAAAACATGGGCCTGCTGCTTTAGTAAACCGAACCCTTTGCAACGGCGATGGGTCGCCGAAGAATTGGGCTCGCTCGCGCAGACGCGGACGACCGAGACAACAACGGGCGTCTTCAGTTTACAGTGTGTTGCAACATGTTTGAGCAGGTGACCAGATCTATCATCGTCGTCTTCATCCGTCGTCATCTTCAGTCACGGCGTTTGTTCACGCCCGCGCGCTTCGAGTGCTTCGTGTGGCGTTTGGCCACACCTCCGTGCTGCAAGCGCTTCGAGTGACGTTCGGTCACTTGTATTTTTCCTGCCAACGTGTCCACCTGAACGCAAGGCTTCTGTCTGTCTGTCTGTCTGTCCTTCTCCTCCACCAGGCCTCCCAAAGTTCCCACGCTCCCAAAAGCGCATGCCGGCGGTCTGTGGCAGCAGCACCACTACCCGAGAGCTGCCCTGATGGATACATTCAGCTCTTTGAAGCCTACGCGCCCTTTTGGCCCCTTGAGCCGTGCCTGCACTCACCGAAGGCGCCTTGACTGGAACCATACATACAACTCTCCCACATGCGCTTCCCAGCTGAATTAATGAGCTGGACGTCAACGTTGCGCCCAGCCAACACTAACCCTTACTTAACGCTCATCAATAACAGTGCTACTTGAAACGTACTCTTAACAATTCCTAATACGAATGCGTAACACTAATCTACGCACACATCCTGAACACTACACCTTAACAATAATCCTCAGCACTACTTCATTGCCCTAGGATCCAAGCCCGCCCTCCTAACCTTGTTGGACCCTCTGGGGTCGCCCTGGACAACCCCGCAGAGAAAGTCTGGGCTCCCAAAAAAGTGGTGCGGCAGTGTCTGCCCCCTCAAGGGCGTTCAATGAAATAATCAACTCCGTTGTGAAGTAGCGTGGCTGAACGATAATCATTGATGCGCGCAGTGGCGACCTGGGGTCGGAAACCAGGTGGGGAAGGGCAAAGTGAAGAGGCGAAGAAAGACCGAGACGGACGAGTGGCAAAGATGGCACACACACGTTCCACCGATGCGCCGATGCGCCGAGAACTCCATGGCAACGGGAAACGTCAACCACGCAGTGGCTTCCTTGTGAAGCGACGTGGCAAGCCCAAACGCCTGAAGAATGCGCGTAGGCGCCGAGGGCACACACACACACAAACTAGCACTTCTTCCTTGGCAGCGATGGCGATCGGATCGCACACCGCGTACGCCGCCTACGCGGGGCCACTGCTAGTCAAACTGCGCACGAACAGGCGGGTGACAGAAGAGGGCGACCGCGGACGAGGGGAGAAAAAGGCGGAGACGTCGGCGAGACAGGATCCCGCTGCAAGGGCTGCACCCGAAGGGCTCAGGCTCTCCCCGACGGGCAGACGGGCCTCATTGCCCTGCTCCGTCGTAGAGCTCGCTGGGGGCGGCTCCAAGAAGAGGCCCTGGCGCCTCGACTCACTCGGGCTGTCGCAAGAAGCGCGGGTTGCTCGTGACCGCTCTGTGGATCCTCGAGCCGATGCGGAGCGCAGCAGCCAGTTCCTCTACTAGGAACTGACGCGCCTCCTGGGGCCCTCAACATACACGCATACACAATCATAGTCACGTGTTCCTCCAGCGGCGTGGCGGCGACATCGACGCGAAGCGCTACGCCAGAACACAAATTTCCACCTGGCGTAGCAGATGGAAAGAATGAACAGAAACACGCGCTTGCAAAAAAAACACAGCACGTGGAAGATGCCGGAACGGTCATGCAGTGCAGGATCATGGCCAATGTAACACCTGAGCGGCGAAAATAAACGTGTCTTACGCACGAGAACACAGCGACCCTAACGACGCGGGACGCTAGCGCGGCTCGCCACATTGGAAACGACGGTGCTCACGCGTGACCTTACACGGGAAACTTACGCGCGAGTGTCCTCGCAGTCGGCCCCGTCGCTCACCTGGTCCCACTCCCCTCCTCTAGAGGTCCCCCAGATTGGGTCCGAGTTGATGGGGTCGGAGGATCGCGCCGCATCGCCGATGCATCGCCGATGCATCGGCGATGCATCGACGGCTCGTTGGCGACGTCGGCGATGCATCGGTGACGCCAGCGTGGAGAAAATCGTGCTCCGCATCGGTCCGCATCGGCGATGTGGCGCGATCCTCCGACCCCATCAGCTCGGACCCCATCAGGGAAGCCTAGATCGACGACGCTTCCAAGACGATGCTGACCCTACTCGCCAGACCGGGAAACATGGAGCGCCGCGCCGAGGCCCACCCGCCAGCGCTGGGCGGCACGACTGCCGTCCTCTGGTCCTCCGTCGTGCGCCAACCGGGCCAGTGCAGGCTCATGCGACGAAGCGCGTGTGCCTGTCCCAATTTGGGCAAGCGGGGATAAAAAGGGGAGTGGGTAGCGAATCTATGGAGTCCCGAAACGGCGCGGTGACAGACCATGCGGTGACCTGGAAATCCCCCAAGACCTCACCGCACGGTCCGTCACCGCACGGTCTGGGGACCCCAGAGGCCCGTGTCGCCCGAGACATCCTCGGAGAACGACCCGAGCCCCAAAACCGTGCGGTGACCCCGAACTCCCACCGACTCACCGCACAGTGTGGTCGCCACCCCGTTTGGGGGCCCCCGAGAATCAGGTCCTATATATATATATATATATATACGGCTGGTTTCCCTGGCGAATGCGCCAGCGCCGGAGGCGCCGATGCATCGAGGGGAGGCGCCTCGGCGGCGTGGGCCGAAACCCGCTGCATGCAGGAGGGTTGATGGCCCCCCCGTTCCCCGTCCCCACCCCCCTTCGTCCGACGGTCTGGGGAGGGGGGGTCAACAAAGAGGGGTTAGCGAATCAGCTCACCTGCAGGGTTGTGCCGGCGCCTCCCAGCGCTGGGAGAGGCCAGTGTATGAGGCGCCAGTGTATTGAGGGGAAGGCGCCCGCCGGCGAGGCCGACACCAGCTGCACGCAGCAGATTTCGTATTCCCTCAGTGTCCCAATGCCGTCCCTCGTCCGCGCTCGGAGGGGCCCGAGAGGAGAGGGCCGCCGGATGCGGGGGCGGGCCATGTTCCCGTGCTTCTCCCCGAGCTTCCTCGAGAGGGGGGGGGGGGGGGGCGGGAGGGCGCGCGGCCAGGGGGGCAGAGCGAGGGGGGCGGAGGAGGAAGCGAGGAGGGCGGAGGAGTCCAGGACGCAGGGTTTGCCGTAGATTTGCCGTGGTGTCGGCGCCGTCCACTTGGGCGCATCGAGAACGGCGCGGCTACACATGGCCAAGGCCCGAAGCAAGAGGAGAAGAGAGGAGACAGGAAAAACGAACGAACGGACGAGCCACCACAACGGACAGATGTCCGGGCCCATAAGACCAGGTGGGGGAGGCCATGGCCTCTTGGATCTGGTAAACACAAGAGAAGAAGTGGCCGAATTAGAAGAAGAAGAAGAAGAAGAAAGGGATGACAACATCCGTTGCGGAAGAGCCCCGCGCATCCCTCGAGCGATCGGGCGGGGCAAAGGCGGGTGTCGCATCTCAGGTGCCGCTTTCGCTACCACATTTGGGGTCCCGAAATGGTGCGGCGACAGACAGTGCGGCGACCGCGAAATCCCAGGCGACCTCACTGGCGATGCTTCGGCGATGCGGGGCGATCCCCCCCCCCGACAGCTACGACTACGATTGCGACTCTGCCTCCTCCTCCTCCTCCTCCTCCTCCTCCTCCTCCTCCTCCCCCTTTTCCTCCTCCTCCTCCTCCTCCTCCTCCTCCTCCTCCTCCTCCTCCTCCTCCTCCTCCTCCTCCTCCTCCTCCTTTCTTGAAGTTGAGCAAACCTGAGATGAAGGAGGAGGATGAGAAGGAAGAGGAGGTGGAGGAGGAGGAGGAGGAGGAGGAACTCTTAGGAGGAGGAGGAGGAGGAGGAGGAGGAGGAGGAGCAGCAGGAGCAGGTTTTAGGACCAGTCCTATTCACCGACGAGAGAAAAATTGGGGACCATAACTAAAGACCCTTTAGCGGTTACTCGAGATCGAACCCCATCTCGGAGGCGTAAACACACACAAAGGAGGGAAACGCGGCCACGCCGTGCCTCGGAAACCACGGCCAGCCTCTCCGGCATCCAAGGGGTCCCGTTGGTCAAGGCGAAGCCGCTTCTCCAGCGCGCTCGATCCCCTTCATATCCAGGCGTGAGACGATGTCAAGACCGAGACACATCTGGACCGGGATACATCGGGGGTGTCTGAGATCCTGCGGTTGTGGAAGATGCATCGAGTGCCGCGGCCGTTCTAGTAGCGCCCGGTCCTGGCCACGCCCGACGCTGCCCCGCCTCTGAACGGCAACGGCAAAAGGGGACCGGCTCAACGAAGGAAGCATCGACCCGGAATCGGCGATGCATCGCCCGAGGGGTCGGCGATGGGCATCCCACAGCGCGACCGTACGCTCCTGGGCAGGCTGGGCCATCGGGCCCCTGTCGGCGCTGGGTGGGCGATCGGGGGTCGGCGCGTCCCCCCTGAGCCGATCCCCTACTGGCGCCGGATCATAGCCCGGCTCTGCGGCGACATTTCGGGCCAATCTGGGCACCCCCGCAACGCTCTCGGCGAGGCGCAGCCGCTAGATGGCACCCCGAGGCTGGAAAGCCGCCGAGAATAAACGAACACGCGCGACCGCCTGGAACCTCAAAGTTTTTTTCCCGATCTGTTGGGACGCCCGAAATTGGCGCGGCAAAGTGGCTACGATGCCCAACAGCAAGAGTAGCCCATCGCTGACAGCGGCCGCTGTTGGGCGGTCGGCCCTCTGCCTCAAATGGAAGGCGTCCGCGGCGATACCGACAACGAGTACTGCTTAGTATGAGTAAGAAATGCCGTCGGTCTTCGCGCCCACTCTTTCCGTGCCCGCGTCGACCCCCCCACCCCTAACTCGGGGGCGCGCAAACATGGATTAGCGATCCATGGATTGGCGCGCGGTCGCCAAATCCATGGATCGAGGGAGGAGCCCCCCCCCCCCCGCAAATTTCAGCTGCGCCTGCAGCCTCCCGCACCCGAAGGTGCTTGCACCCGCTCGACAAGGGGCGCGGCCCCCCCGCGCCGTCCAGCCCGGCGGTGCCAGACAGAGCCGACGCGCGGGGCGCCAGGGATGCAAGTACCCCCAGGAGCGGGAGGGCGGGGCGAAAGCGCGCGCGCCGCAAGCGACGGCAGGACGCGAGCGCCGTCGCAAGCGGAATGCAAGCGACAAAGCCTGCAAACCGCGCGACCCCGAGGCGCGCCGCGATCCGCGCCGACGGGATCCCCGCGGCGCGCCTGCATGGAGCGAATAACACAATGCGAGAAGAAAGCATAGTAAACACGCCGTGAACGCGCGGGCCCTTCTCGTGGGGCTGCACGCAGCGCACGGCAAAACGCAATGCGAGAAGCGAGCAAAGCCGGCACACCGTGCGCGCGGGCCCTTCTCGCGCGGCCCGCGCGCGGCGCAACGCACGCCGACGCCGCCCTCGCGCGCGCGAGCCCTTCGCGCGGGGCGCGGGGCGGCCCGCGCGCGCAGCTCGGTCGCCTGCGCGCACGCGAGGCGCGGGCGCGAAATTTGCGCCCGCGCGCTACGCGGTATAGCGGGGCGCGCGCCCCCGATGGCGTTGCGCGCCCGCCGCAAATTTCAGCTGCGCCTGCAGCCTCCCGCACCCGAAGGTGCCCGCGCCCACTTGTTAAGGGGCGCGGCGCCCCCGCGCCGCCCAGCCTGGCGGTTCCAGACAGAGCCGACGCGCGGGGCGCCAGGGGTGCAAGCGCCCCTAGCCGATGCGCGCTGGTGCACCGAACGGCGGCGACGCGCGCGGCACGCGCGCCCCTTGCGAACGCGGGTGACGCGCGCGGCGGCGCCGCGATGATGCGACGTGCGCCGATGGGCTCGAGCGCGCGAGGGCGGCGCGCGACGCCTGGGTCGCCGGTTCTCTGCCAAGGTCGTCCTCAGAGTCGGCCAGGCGCGCCTCCAGCTGGGCGAGGAAGAAGCGCAGCGTCCTCAGCGAGCCCGCCGCGCTAATGTCCGAGAAAGGCCTGGAGCCCACGGGCAGGCCCGCGAACCGGGCGCCAAGCGCGCGCGCAGTGTACGTCGCCGTGCAGCGAGCGCACCAGCACGCGCGCTGCAGCACGGAACTGAATTGCTTGTTCTTGCGGCGCGCCAATTTGAGCTGCAGGAAGTCAGCGCGCAAAATGAGGGAAGCCTCTGCGCCCTGGCGAATGGCGACGCCGTCGAACGAAATACCCAAGAGCCCCCGATGGGGAGGCGCAGCAGAAACACGTGCGCGACGAGAAAGAGCCGCGCAAAGACGGCAGACGCCTGCCGCGCATTTGCTCGCTTAAGCAGCGCGCAAAGTGCGCCCTCCCGGATGAGCAGAGGTGCCCGGGGCAGGAAGGCGCCGCGCTTGCGAATCGCGCATTTTGCGCGGCGAAGGGGCGCATCGCGAAAAACGTCAACCGGAGGGCCGCAAACCTGACAAGCAAGCTTGACGCGCGAGATATAATTAGAAAAGGTCTGGACGGATCGTAATTGCAGTGGTCATGCGAGCAGCCCGTCAGCGGACGGCGGCAGCTCACGACCGTGCATCGCTAGGGCCTCGCGCGCAAACGCGAACCATGCTGCCGCGCCGCTTTTGAAATTGGCGATGGAGCACGGACATGCGCCCAGGAGGGCCGCTGCGCGCGCCGAAGACAGCCACTCTGCAACGCTCACAGGCCCTGCCTGGCTGTCGAGCCGCCGGCGAAGATTGCGGAGCTCCGCGCGCGGGCCCCCGCCGCGCTGCGGGGGGCGAGCGCCCCGTGCCTCCGCGACCCTTAACTCGAGGAGCGCGTCGACGGCCGCGCCCCTGACGGCCGGCGCCCGCGCCGGTGCCGGCCCCTGGACTTCTGCCGCTGCCTGCGCGCGCACGCGGGCGCGATGCGGGCGGGACGTGGCGCAAAGTGCGTGAGCCTCGTCGCGTGTCGCGATTGCGCAGGCCTCCCGAATGCAACGCTTCTGACCGCCAGCGAGGTCCGCACCCCTGAATTGGAAATCTCTGCAGCACGCCCCGGCGAGAGCGGACGGGCGCAACGCGCTTTCGGCGGCGAGCGCCGCCACGATCGCGTCAAACGGCGCATGTACGCGCCTGCCTTGACCTTGCGAATGCGCGCGCGCCGCAAGCGACGGCAGGACGCGAGCGCCGTCGCAAGCGGAACGCAAGCGACAAAGCCTGCAAACCGCGCAACCCCGAGGCGCGCCGCGATCCGCGCCGACGGGATCCCCGCGGCGCGCCTGCATGGAGCGAATAACACAATGCGAGAAGAAAGCATAGTAAACACGCCGTGAACGCGCGGGCCCTTCTCGCGGGGCTGCGCGCAGCGCACGGCAAAACGCAATGCGAGAAGCGAGCAAAGCCGGCACACCGTGCGCGCGGGCCCTTCTCGTGCGGCCCGCGCGCGGCGCAACGCATGCCGACGCCGCCCTCGCGCGCGCGAGCCCTTCGCGAAGGGCTGCGCGTCGCGAGGCGCAAGGAAGCGGGAGGCGGCCCGCGCGCGCAGCTCGGTCGCCTGCGCGCGGGCGAGGCGCGGGCGCGAAATGTGTGCCCGCGAACAACGCGGTATAGTGGCGCGCGCGCTCCCGATGGCGTTGCGCGCCCACCAAATGCGGCCGGTGCCGCCTCGCTCGGCGGCGGGAATCCGCGATTTCCCACGGAAGCGGGACCGTCGCTAATCCGCGCCCCTTTGATCCATGTTTGCGATCGCCTGCCATGCTTTCCGTGCCAAAGTCGGCCCCCCCTGACGCTGCCCTGAAGCGCCGAACACGCCGAGAGGCCCGCTCCGGGGCGGTGCCGCGGCCGGCCCGCGGCGCGGCGCGGCCTCCCCCGCCCTCCGGACGTGCCGCCCCGGAAGGGGGCAAAAAGCACCCCAAGGTTGAACCTAAACGGTGTTTTTCGTTATCCTTTTGTTTTCGTTGTCCCTCGTTTTGTCTTCAACCCGCCCCTACCGCAAAACGGAACCGAGACGAAAACGGCCCACGAGATCGCCCAAACACCGTTTGGGCGCACCCCTGTAGCACCCCCACCCCCACCGCGGCCCCCCTCCCCAGATATCTCGGCGGTGGACAAGCCTCTCTTTGGCAAACCACCCTTTAATGAAAAAACGGCCTAGGACCGAAACCGACGGACCTGGACCCGCAAAACTGAGGGCCGTGACGCCCTCTCGCGAACCGAAAACGGCCAATTCGCGGATCGACGTGTCAAGGCAGGAGGCCTATCAACCTCCGAAGATTGGGAGTCCCGAAACGGTGCGGTGACAGACCGTGCGGTGACCTCGAAACCACCCAAGACATCACCGCACGGTCCGTCACCGCACGGTCTGGGGACCCCAGAGGCCCGTGTCGCCCGAGACGTCCTCGGAGAACGACCCGAGCCCCAAGACCGTGCGGTGACCCCGAAGCCCCACCGACTCACCGCACGGTGTGGTCGCCGCACCGTTTGGGGGCCCCCGACAATCAGGGGGGGAGACGGCGAGGCGGGACGAGGCCGCCGTGCCGGCACCGAGGAGCGGCCGTCCAAGGAGCAAGCGGGAGGGGCCGTGGCCCTGGGAGGTTCGGAGCTGTTCGCGCAGGATGGTCGTCCGTCGGGCGTGTCCCTGCCCAGGGGGAGTATGCAAAAATAGTCAAGACATAGTCTGGGGACGACTTTGTTGACTGTTGATATGTTCGGGGTATTGTTTGAGTATTTTCATGTTTCGCCCAGAACCCCCCTGTAGGGGGACACGCCCAACTTAACGATAGTTGCCTGTCAGGGGATACCTTGCTCAACCGGGGCAGTATGACATGCCACGCGCAAGGATGCACTGTGACATCATCTCTCACCTCAGGCGGGGATGGGCAAATATCACGGTTGCGTCCCCTTCGCGAGACATCCTCACAATCGGGAGCCGAAGCCCGCTGGCCCAGCTCCAAATCAGAAGGAGAAAGACAACACAAGCATTAACTCCGCGCGGCTTGCTAGGATCGGCGCTGGACTCCTCCTCCATAGGTGCTCAGCGCCGATCCAAGAAATCCGCTCGGATCTCCGAAAGTTTATCATTGTACACTGTTTTCTTGTATTAAAGGAGGATGGGGGACCAGGTGGTGCGGGGGCAGCATCGAGGACAGACCCGGGGTAATTCTTGCGCATGCCAACACTCCTCAGAACACCGAAACCAGCCGCTTCGTACTGATTGTGATCGATGTGGGCGTCCCTGGGCGGCCAAATCGACCACAACCACAACCAGCGCGTTCATGTCGGGTCGGTGGATCCTTCCCCGATGGACCGAACAATCAACTCAGTTGTGGCTATGGTTCTCTGTTGTGCCCAGAGGTGGAGGGAGGTGGAGATGCGCTCTCCCTCGATCTCTCTTTCTCTACCCCAGCGGCAGTGGCGGCCCCACTCTCGAGAAGCAGTGCTCACCTATCCACGGCGAGGCCGTGCCACGGAGTGGGGTGGGTCGGAGCACTCGGCGGCCGCAAAACGGTGGATGCAGGATGCACATGTGCAGGAGGAGGAGGAGGAGGAGGGGGAGGAGGAGGGGGAGGAGGAGGGAGGAGTCACAGGGAGAGGCGTCTTAGGATGCAAGTCCCAGGAGGTCTTCGTCAGAACGACTCGAAACAATTAGGCCCGCTTGCGGGGCCATGGAGCTCGACTAGGCCAAATTACGCCCAAGATTCAGCCGGATGAAACGGGATGGACTTGGCGTAAGCGGAACTATGCCGGATTTGGCAGGTCTTGACCACGGGTGTGCCAGCGTCGATGCTGAATTGAATCTCTCAGGAGTTACATCCTGATGCAGGAGGAGGGAGTCACAGGGAGGAGGGAGGATAACGAGGAGGGGAACGAGAACGTTCCCCGTCCCCGCCCCCGCCCCGCTGTCTTGGTCGCCTCTGCGTTTCCACTGTCACTTCCTCGTTAATTCAGGGTGGCCTCAGGAAAGGCCAGAGAAGGCTTGATCCGCATCCGCAAAGCAGATCGGTCATCCACCTAGTCGGAGGTGGTCTCCCCGTCATCGCTGGCCTCAGAATCGTCCTCCCAGGCGTCATCCTGGCGCAGCTGGGCGTAGGTTGTGTTGTGGTCCTCGACAAAGGCCATGTGGGGGCCATGCCCATTGCCCTCGATACAAGTAAGAAGAGGGTCAAGCACCACGTGTGGCATGTTTGAGCTGAGGATGTAATATTTTACGGCCGCCATGACGGGCACGGTCATGAACATGCCCGTGATGCCCAGAAGTGATTCGAACAACATCATGAGCGCCAACATGACAACCGGATGCATGCGCATCAAATCTCCACCGCTTTTCGCGTATAATTGGACCTCGATGATGTTGCCCGTGATGAACTTTGCGGCGAGGAACAACACCATGAACCACAGCCCGTTTTTCAATCGGGTTTCCACGCTTAGGGTGCCGTCGAGGAGGACGAGCGGCATCATAATGACAAAACACATGAGAGCTCCAATCTCTGGTATGTAGTTGAGCAGGAATGCAACGAGGAAAAGAATATGCCAGATCTTGCACTGCAGTGCGAGAAGTACTAAACTTACCATGGTTGCAAATATCAAACAAACTAGCGTCTTTTGCAGCAAGTAGGTCTTGAATACTCCAGACACCCGAGTGTTGACAGGAAGTGGCTCCAGCACCCAGAACAACAAATACAGCAGGAATAACAAGACCTCGAAGCCGTAGCCTTGTCCCTGCGACAGCACTTCCGAAGCAAGCTCAGGCAAACGCTCCTTCATGGCATCTTTCAATTTGGAATCCACGCCGTCCAGTGTACCATTGGGAAGGACTTTTTGAGCATATTCCTTAAAACTCTCAACTAACTGTCTGCCTCCCTTCAAATACACTGGCACATTACTCTCAATTGCCTGTTCGCCTACTGAAATCAACCACGTCACTCCGATGACTAGAACCGTGATCAATACCATCGCCACTAGCACCGCACATGCATAGGACGCTACGTGAGACTTGTCTACCTCCACTTTCCCGCACATGGCGAAGGGGTTCCGGGCTGGATCAGCGATGGCGGGGTAGCGCCCAGCTTTGTCCAAATAGAAACCTAGAGAAACCTGGTTTCCCTCTGGATCACGGCCTTCATCCGCCTCCTCGGGGCGGACGTAGTACTTCCAACCCTTGACTATCCGATTCACCTGGCGTAGGCGATCAACGCGCATCCCTGGCGCTGGTGCGTCCCCAGAAAAAGACAGCTCTGTCACACACACGTGCCTCATGCAAGCCTGACCGATTGGGCGGTCGAGGGACCGCAGCGGGCAACGGGCACAAATGCCTGCGCCAACCCGGTTCACCTTGCGCAGCAGCCGCACCGCGTCCTCCTCACTGACGCGGACGTGCCCCTCGTAGGCCCACACCTCGAAATCCACCACGTCTTTGCTCCTCCTGTCGGCGTTCTCCCTTGCCTTCCTGCGCCTGCAGACGCAAAAGCAGACGCGGCGAAACAAAGTGAGTATCACGGCGTCAAGCAGGGAGATGAAGCCGGTCAGGGGCATCGCGAAGAACGCCGCCCACCCAAGGGGTTCCAGAACCTCTCGCAGGCGCCCCATCAGGAAAACCAGGCCGCCCGTGCACACAACCAACATGAACCCGATGAAGGCGTAGTTCCGCTGGAAGTCGGCGAGACGAAGCTCGTCGGAGGGGAGTCAGCTATACGCTGTACATCGACAAGGCCCTGGCCAGCACGGGGCCCGGGATCTGTACACGACGAGCCCGGTGAGGATCAATGCGCTCATGGCAGGCTCCCGTCATTGCGACGCGGGCTTTGGCTTCTCACTCCGCGTATTCTGGGCCACCGGCGGCGTTCAACCTTGAACGTCTGCACCAAAGTCGCCGCAAAAACTGGCCTTCCTGGACAGTCCAGGGGGACACAGGACGGGCCTCGCCAGGACTGGGGGATACAAATAAGAAAAATACAGCAGGCATGAACTTTCGGGGGGTCCGCATGAATTTCTTAAGGTCGGCGCTGGACCCCCGTCCCTGGCGCATACGGCGCGGCAGAGGCGACGCCGGAGGCGCCGCCAGGGGGTGGGAGCAACGCCGGCCTTGGCAACCTTGGCCAAAGAATCCGCGAAGGGCTCCGACAATTTTGTGTTGTGGATGTCCGCGCGGAATTGTTCGGTCGGAAATGTGGGTCTGCGCCGTCCTTTGGCGCGCAGAACGCGACGGGGACCGCGCCGAGCGCGCCAACAGGGGGATTCCAGCGCGTACCCAACAAATCCGCGCGGACCTCCAAAACAAACAACATTGTTGGAGCCTGGCGCCTCCCGCGCCGCCCGCCCGAGGGGGGGGAGCTCAACGCCAACCCCGAACGTTCCTGACACCAGACACCCGACGATATGATGTGTCGCCATGCGGCCCCAAGATCCCGACCACCTCGCCTCCCCCGAGCCGAACTAAAACAGGGCTAGGATCGGGAAAATTCGCTCCAGAGCGTTCCGGAGCGCTCTCACAGCGTTCCGGAACGCTCTGGAGCGGCCGCGGCGCCCAATACATCCTCCAAACCCGCCGATTCTCAGAGATTTCGAGTTATCTTGATCCGATTTTGTCCCGATCTTCGCGTCGTTTTGGAACGTCCGTCCCCAACCTATTTTTGAGCGCCCTGGGTACCCGAAGCCGGCCGCCCCAGGGGGGAACATCTCGGAACAATGCCAGCTGGCAGAAACAGCGTCGTCGGAGATCTGGGTCTGCGCCGCCCTGCGCCTCGAGCGCACGGCGTGTTTGGACGTATGTACGCATGTACGCATGCATGCGTGTATGTGTATTTGTATTTATAAATAGAAGGAGAGAGAGAGAGAGAGAGAGAAAAAAAAAAAAAAAACGATAAAAAAACAGAGAGAGAGAGAGAGAGGCCCCTAGAAGGGGTCGGAGGATGCGTCGGCGATGCGCAAGCGACGTCGGCGATGCACTGGCGAGGTCGGCATGGAGAAAATCAGTTTCCACATGCAGCCGCATCGCCGACGCGGCGGGATTCTCCGACCCTGTCCACCCGGACCCCACTGGGGGGCGATAGTCGCGGGCCATTGCAAATCATAAGTCGGCTGACGCAACGCGCGTGGGCCATTGCAGATCAGAAGTCGCCGGCGTGCGTCGCAACGCGCGACGGCGGGCGGCTGCATGAACACCCGCCGCGCGCCGCCGCTCCGACGGGCGGGCCAGGCCCCCGTGCAGGTGCAGGTTTGCCGGCATGCCGCGCGGCCGTGCGTCGGGCCCTCCCTCGGTCGCCCCCTCTCCATGCACAGCCGCAATGTCTCCATCTTGCCGCCTGGCCGCGGGGCGGGGCAACAGGTGCCCAGTCATGTCTGCCCTGCCTGCCCACAGTGGCAGTCTTTGGTAAAACGTCCGCCCAGGGCGTTGTCCCCTTCTTGCCATCGCGCAGCTTGGTCCACCTCTGGGGGGGGGCGGGGGGGGGGGGGGGCGACGCGCGGCGCGCCCGTCCCTCATGCTCCGTCGGGCGCGGCCGCCGTTGCAGATCGTTTTCCTCGGGTTGGCCCATTGTGGTCCGCGTTGCTCAAGGGGCGGTCCACTGTGGCCATTGGCGATCCCCTTCGCTTCCCTCTGCTGTATTTCCCAAGGGTTCGGTTGTGCCTGCGCTGGTTGCCCGCGCGGGATCTTCCGTGTCCCTCTGCGCCCTCGGGTCGGCCCAGAATGGCCCGTGGCGACAGTCTTTGTGCCCGCTGCGGCCAAACATCGAAGGTCCCGTACATGTATGTATGCGACGGGGACCTGCTCGGGCTGTTTCAGATTCCTGAACGGAGTCTTGAGTCGGACATGTGGCCCTGGAGACCATGGAGACCCTGTGCGCGCCCTGGCCTGCTTCGTTTTTGCGGGTCCCATAACAAACTTTAGGGTGGGCCCGCGGTGGCGTCGGCGCTTGTTCCCCAATCGGTGCCTTGCACTCAAGGGGTCCTAGCGAGTTTTTGAGGATTTGGCGAAAATTGGCGGCCGCTTCCAGCCAAGTTCCCAAGTTCCTGGCTCCGGGTTCCCAAGTTCCCGGGCGATGGTTCCGGGCCGATTTCGGTGGGCCCCGGATTTCTGGGTCCCCGGGTTCCTGGTTGATTTCCGTATCGATCGGTCCCGCCATCGCTCTCATTCCCCACCTGTCTATCGATAGGACTGTCGATCTCTCAATCGATCTCATTATAGATCGCACAAGCGAGCTCGCGATCGACCTCACGATCGACCCCACTGAACCGACATCACTGTCGGTCCCACGACCGACCGCATTATCGCCCTTACTATCGATCCCGCAATCGATCTCACAATCGACCTAAACGTCCAAGTCATTAATTTACACGCCGTCCCCGAATTAGGTCTCTATCTTGTAAATAACGATCGTGCTCATACCGGCCAAAGCTATAGGCTACATAGGCCCGTCCCCGCCCGTGTCCATCGGTGCACAGAGGGACGCACTGCTCTCCTGGAGGGTCGCGTGGGCATCGGTGGCCGCCGTGTCGCAGCGGCGCGCCTCGTGCGCTCGCGTCGTTTCCGTCCTCTGCCCGCGGCGGGCGCCGCTCGACGCTGCGCGTCAGTCGCTGCGCGCGCGGCTGTTCCGCCGGCGTTTCGCCCTCGGGGCTCGTCTTGCCGGATTGTTCACCCTCAACGGCGGGCGCTGAGCTGCCCCTGAGACGAGGCCCCGCGCGGGGTGCGAAGCGGCCGGGCATCGGCAAGGCAGCGGCGGAACGCCTCGCAACCAATATTATCCTGGCGAAGGACTCGATCACATGCAGTTGCGGGCACCGCAATTGTGAATATCTTCTTCGGTGAAGCACCCCATGGGGCCACGAAGCGCGGCACTGGGTGGGGGAACGCATGGGAACGGTAACGCTGGGGCCTCCGATGGGGCTCCATATGGGGCCGCGAAACGCTGTACTGGGTGGGTGAACATGCCAAATTGGGTGTGTGGGACGCATGCGGACGGTCCCGCCGGGGGCTTCGGTGGAGCTCCCTATGGGGCAACGAAGCGCTATACTGGGTGGGTGAAGATGCCAAATTGGGCTTCCAGGGCGCACGCGGACGGTCCCTCTGGGGGCTTCGGTGGAGCTCCCTATGGGGCCACGAAGCGCTGCATGCGGTGGGCGAAAATGCCAAATTGGGCTTCCGGGACGCACGCGGACGGTTCCAGTGGGGGCTTCGGTGGAGCTCACGATGGGGCCACGAAGCGCTATACTGGGTGGGTGAAAATGCCAAATTGGGTGTGCGGGACACATACGGACGGACCCACTGGGGGCTTCGGTAGAGCTTCCTATGGGGCCACGGAACGCTGTACTGTGTGGGTGTGCCAAGTTGGGTGCGGGACGCACGTGGGTGGCCCAAGCGGCGCATCGCCGCGCGCTGGAACGCGCGACTGCGGCAGGAAGACAGGCAGCGCCGCGCGCGCGCAAGGCGACCCGGCGCCGCGCGCGCGCCTGGGGGCGAAGGCGTGCGCGGATATTACCGCCCTTATCATCCACATCGGCGTGGGCGCCGAACTTGCGTCTGTCGATTCCACTGAATGGTCTGGGCCGGTCGGTCTGGCCGAGGTCCGGCAAGCTCGCGCGCCTCGCCCGCGGCGGGCGCCGCGTTGGCGGCGCCGCGGCAGGAGCGCGAAGTGCGACTCGCTCGCGGCCGAAGCCACGAGGACCAAAAGGCAGGGTTGCAACAATCCCCCGATCTACGCGAGCCCGCGCGCCCCCGCCCGCTGCGCCGGGCGCGCGCAAAAGCGTTCGATCACGCGCGCTTGGCGCGCGTCTGGCTTCGGATCGCCGCGCTCGACTCGACGCCGACGCGCGGTCTCTGCGACTGCCCATAATGGCTAACATCGCGGACCTGCCCAGCCGAATCCAATCTTGGCTTCTTCGGCGAGCCCCCGCGATCGGGGAGGGCGCGCGCCAGTTTGAAGCTCTTCGCCAGTCCAGCAACGCTCCGACGCTTCTGCCCATCCATGCGCGCGCACTGCCGCTCGCCAGCGCGCGTTCCGCGGCGCGCAAGGCGGGGCGCGAGGCGCGCGCGGCGGCGCCCTCGACCGCGCGACCATGCGAGGAAACGCGCAGGGCGCGAGCAAGCGATGGGAGCGCCGGCCGGCTTCGCCGCCACAGTCGGCTGGCAGCTGCGATCCGGGCAGGGCCCCCGCGCTGTAAGTGGAGGATGCGCGAGTCATCCGGTCGCGCAAGGTCTGTCTTCGATTGCGTCGCGCGAGACGCTCGACGCTCGGTTGAGCGAAGTGCTGATCGACGCGTCGCGCGCTCATCTTGTCGCGACCTGCCATTGCCTGCGGTCAAATGGGACGAGCGCGCCACGGCATCGAGGGCGCGCAATTCGAGAACCACCTTGGTTGTGTTCACCTTCCTGACATCGCTGAGACTGCCCTGCGACAGTTACTTCCGCGGGCGGTCGAAGGCGCGCCCAGCGCGCGAGCGCGTCTTGTTTATCGCCCGCTTCCTCGCGCGCTGCGGTTCTGCGTCCGTACTCTGCCCGGCATTGGGTTCCTGCGGGCCCGCTTGGTGCCGCGGGCCCGCTGGGGCAGCGCGTCGGCCTCGGCGCTGGGGGCCGCGGCGTTGGGGGCGGCGCCCATTAGCATCGGCCGGCGCCCTGGCGCGCCAACCACCAACGTCGGTCAACGTAATTGGCGGATTGGCGATTCGGCTAGTGGGCGCCCGGCCGCGGCCACCCAAGGTCGATTGGGCGCCGTTCCCCCCTCTCGGGCGGCATCGCCGTCGAGCGTCGCCGCGCTGAAAACTCATGCGACGGTTAAAACTTGCCATTGCAAATCGTAAATCGACCGGCGCTGGGGAAGCGCCCCGCCGGCGTTGCAAAACGCGATGGTGGGAGGCAGCGCGACTGCCCTCCGTGCGCCGCCGCCCCGTCGGGCGGGCCACGCTCCCGCGCGGCCTTGCCGGCGCGCCGCGCGGCTGCGCGTCGGGCCCTCTCTCGCTCGCCCCCATTCTGCTCCAATTCTGCCGCCTGACCACGGGAAAATACCCCTTGCGCGGTCATGTCTGATGCACCCCACCTACCCGCGAAGGCAATCTGGCGTCGGGCGCCCGCCCGGGACATTGCCCTCTGCTCGCCGTGGCGCGTCTCTGGTTCACCTCTGGGGGCGGGGGGGGCGACGCGCGGCGCGCCCGCTCGCCGTAGTTCGCCGGGCCCGACAGCGGTCGCACTACTTTCCCCCCCCGCCCGCCGCCCTCGAGGCGCGCGCGGGCGCCCGCGCGCTTCGGCCGGCGCCATGGCGCCCCGGCGCGCCGACCGCCAGCGCCGGGTGACGTGGCGGAAAAGCGATTCGGCTAAGGAACGCCCGGCCGCGGCCTCGCCCAACGTCGGCTGGGCACGGCCCCCCGCTCTCGGGCGGCGTCGCCGTTGAGCGTCGCCGCGCTGGAGACCCATGGGGCCCGGGGCCCAAGACCCCGTCCTTCCGCGCTATTTTGCTGCGTGGATCTGCGAAGGCTCGAGACCAAGCGAACGCGCCCGGCGCGAGAAATTGCGGCGCCCGGATCTCAGGGCCCCTGAGACCCCGTTCACTCGGGCCGCGCCTGGGAGGCCCAGAATGAATATAATTGAAAATCAGCACGGCGCCCAACAGCGCGCGTCGCCCCGAACCGACGGCGGCCACCGATTGGCGGGCGGCCCTCTGTCTCAAGTGGACTGCGTCCGCGGCGACGCCGAAGGCGAGTCCTGTTCAAAGTGGGCAGGAATTGCCGTCGATCTTCGCGCCCATTCATCGCCCTCGGCGGCGCCCGCGAAGTCCCCCCGGCGCGCGCGATTGAAAATGGGACTTCGCGCTGGGTCTATCACGTGCTGATCACAAACTGACACCGCGCGCGCAAGGAGACAACAACTGGGAGGTCTTCGTCGGAAGAATCAGGGGGGGCTAAGCCCCATTGGGGGCTGCTCAGCTGGATTAGGCCGCGGCATACGCATGACTTACATGGGCCAAGCGGGATTGACGTTGATAGAACGGAATCAATCGGAAGTTCGGTTCGGGCCTACAAGGGGGCCCCGAGTTGATGGGGTTTGGGCGGCCGCGGCGTGGGATTCCTGAATTAAGGTTCGGTTCGGATCGAGCGGTCGGGGCCCCGAGATTTCTGAGTTGAGGCGTTGATCGATGCCCGCGTGGTTCCAGAATCAATGCCCCCCCCCCCCCCCCTGCCGCGGGCCAAGGCTGTCGGGCGCGGAACCGACGCCGCCCGAGGTCGAAGACGCCCGACGCGGGTCCGAACGGCAAGGACACGAGGTCATCGGGCACGGAGATGAAAAGGGCCGAATGATGAATTGAAACTGATGCGCGCCCCTGCGAACATGGACACCCCGCAACCCGCCTGTCCAATCAATGGCGCGCGCGACCGGCTTAGGAGGCCCCCCCACAAGGCGCCCGCGGCCCATCTGGGCTCCGACGGGCTACGGCGCCACCGACAGCGGGCCTCGCCCCCCGTCGCCGATGGTCAGCCTCGGTAGAATTTCCCAGACAGATCGCCCGGCGATTTTGCGCGAACCGAAAAGGTGCGGGCGACGATCGCCCCCTGGATTGCCGACGAAGCGGCGGGGTTTTGGAGCGCGGTCGCGACGCGCGGCCCCTGCGCGAGGGGCGTCGGCGCGAGCGCGCCCATCGCCCCCTTCAATGGGCGGGTACTTGCGCCATCACCTGCCCCCGCGTCCGCCGGGCCCATATCGCGGCGCGCCTGCGCGCCCGCGCGGCGCGCTTCACCGCGAGCGCGCCTCTCCCGATCGATGGGCGCGGCGCGCGCAAGGAGAGCATTGGCGCGGGGCGCGGGCCCCTTACGTCCAACGCACCCCCTTCGCCAGGCAACGCCGCAGCGAGGCGCCGTTTGGGCGAGGCGCGCGCGGGGCATCTCGGCTTCCCGGGCAGCCGAGGGCGCGCCTTGCCTGGCGCCTGGCAGGCGGCGCGTTTTGCCAGGGCGGCATCGCCATCCGCGCCCTGAGCTGGGCGCCCCCGCACTGGCGCCCATCGGGGTCCCGCGCGCATTATCCCTCGCGAAGGCGATCGCCCCATCCGAAACCGACCCCTGGGCGGTCGAGCCTCAGCGCGGGCCATCGCCACCCTGTCGCACGGCCATGCGAATCTACCAAAATCTACCAAAATCAACCAAAATTGCTCAGGATCTATCGAAATCTATCAAAACAGAACAGGGCCAAACTGCGAGACTCAAAATCTACCAAGATATATGAAAATCGATCAACTTGATCAATATCGATAATTCGAGTGGTCCAGGCCCCGATGGGTCGAACGACGGGCCACCCCCGAGGGCGCCATCAACTCCAATGATGAATCATTATCTGGTCGAGGCGCGGCGGGGTGCTGATTTTTGCGCAGAGCATTCCCCCCGCGCCCCCTTGCGCGGCGGGGTCAAAATTTGCGCAAAACCTCCCCAGCTCAGCACGTAATCCCGCCCCCGTTCCGCGGCGCAGGCACCTCGCCGGGACCCGCCGGGACCAGCCCCCTTTCCGCGGCCCTCTTGTAAAGCTACTGCGCTCCCCCGCATCTACTGCGTCCAACGACCTGGTGGGCCGCGCCAGTCCGCCGCCCGACCGACCTCTCGACCTCGCGCCCGCGCGCAAAATGGCGTTCCCTAACGAATCCGCCGCCGATCCGATCCGCCGTCGAGCGCGCCGTGCCAATCCTCCGCCAAGGGCCTAGCTGTTCGCGAAGAATATCGAAGCTACCCGCGGCCAGCCGCCACCCGCGAGTCGGTCGGCGAGTCGCGTCCACTGGCCTGCCCCGCGCCCACTAAGTCCGGGAATCCAGCGGCGGGCGCGCGCGCCCGGGCGCAATAGGCGTTGCGTCCGGCGCGGTGGACCGACGAGCGGCCCCGCCGTAAAAAGTGCGTCATGCGCGCCCTCCCGCGATACTGCGGCCGCGCGCGGCGCGCGCCGGGTTCTGCTTCATGGGACCTCGCCGGGGGAGGCGGGGAGGAGGGGGGGACAGGCCGAGGGGGGGAGGAGATGGGGAAGGATCGGGGGAAAAGCCGCCAAACCAGCAGGGGTATGAAGAGGAGGAAGGGTATGAAGAGGAGGAGGAGGAGGAGGAGAAGGAGGAGAAAGAGTTGGTTAGACCGCACTGCTTTTGTCGGCCCGATGACGGCGTTATGCGCGATGGCCTTTCCGCGACAGCGCTCTCAGCGCAATCGCGAGCGATGCTTTGAAGGTCGGAGAGGCCATCGGGCTGTTCTCGATTCCCGACGCTCGCTTTCAAGGGCCATCAAAACATCATCAACGATTTCTCGATGGCCTGTCCCCAAAAACACAGCCCATCAAGGATGTCTCATTCCTCCTGCCCGCCGAATCAGAGCCATCAAAACTGATGCCATGTTTTTCCATCCGAACCCATCCCCCCAGAAACCTCTCAGTATGCCCGAGCAGAACTTCCAAGGATCAAGCTGGATTGAGCCGGATTGGACCAGAATTGGACCTCCCAGGAGTTACATCCGAACGTACCCGTTTCGATCGTCTCGAATTCAGCTGGCCCCTCTCCGAGTCTCAGGGCTCTGCACCTGCGACGCGCTCCCAGCGGCGCTGAGCGCGAAGGAGCCTGAGGTCGGCGGCCGCCGCGGGCGGCGCGGCAGGGGCGACCCGGTCGCCGAAGGCCACTTGGCCCCGCCGCCGCCCGCCTCTCGGTGGACAGAAGTACCGACTTAAGCAGGGAACGATCGGCCCGGCACTCCGAGAGGTCTACCACGACGAGTTCTGAGGGCAACCAAACAACAATGCTCCAAGAGCAGAAAGCCGATGGATTGAAACAAGGCTGTCTCAGCCAGAAATGTTCCAAAGACATATCGTGCAATCCACAATTCTTAGAACCTCCTCTGGTGGGCCTATCGGCAAAACCGGACGCTTCGGTTACGGCAAGTGCGTTTCGCGACGACGTCACCGCTGGCTTCTGACACCGCGTGGATCGCTCAAACTTGAACGATCCGCGGCTATCCGATCGCCAGGTTGTGTCAGATACGTTCAACCTGGAACTCCCGCGCTGGTGTTGCCGCAGCGTCGACACGACACGAACCTACCGTACCCTCGCCTCGTTTTCGCCTTCCGGGCCTCCCAGGAGGCCCTCGTCGCCACGGCTGGACTCGCCTCGAGGTCCTAGTCAGGACGCAGCCCGGGAGAGGTCCGGCAATGTGTAGCGGCACGGGTACCCTTTGGTTCCCCCAGCCTCTCCCTCGGGCGAGCCAGGCGGCGAGTGCGGGCCGGCGTCCATGGTGCCACCCTGGCCTCTGCCGCGCAGACAGCTGCCCCCGCTCCCTGGAGGAGGAGCGCGAAGACCGGCACGGACGTGGACTGTCGTAGATCCGCGCAAATCCCTCGGATCGGCGCCGGACCTCCCTTGCGGCGCCTCGGGCGCCACCACTGGCGCGCTCCGCGCGCCAGGAGCAAGCTCCGATTTAGATTCTGGCAGGTTTCACTCAATCCTGTGTCGGAAGAGCGTGCAAGTCATGTTTCCTTCAGGGGCTCGCTGGGGAGCCCCCCCCTTCCCCTCTACGCAAGCAAGCCTGCCAGAATCAGGTTAAAAGCTGGCTCCAGGAAGGGAGGGTTCTGTGACAAAAATCATGAGGGCATCCCATGCTACCTTGCTAGCCCTTGCGCATCGTCGCTTACCGACCCTGATCGACGCTAAAACCTATGTGAACCGACGCTGATCGGCACTGTCTCATCGATTACCAAACGCTAGCGCACGCTAGCGCACTCTAGACATGGAATCCCGAGGACATACAAAGCCACGAATTGCTACCGGAGGATCCGGCGCTGGTCCGTGAAATCCGCGCGGACCTCCGACATCTGCGCGTAGATGAGTTTTCTCTCCTCCCCCTGTCCCACGGCAACCCCCGCTGCTCTGATCCCGAGAGGCCCCCCCCGCCTCTCGGGCGCAAGCGCCTCGAGCCGAAACGGCTACGGAGCGAGGGGGAAGGCGCTCCTCGTGTGTTGGGAGACATCTCTCGGGAGGTCCTCGCAATCTACTGGGCCTGGTCAAGGTGCCACGAAGCCGGATTGCCCCAGATTGAGCCCAGGATCGAGCTGGACCGGGCGAAATTTGGCAGGCTTGAGCAGGATCAAGCCAGAGTAAGCGGGATGGTGCCGGATGGGGTCGGTTTTCGACCACGGGTATCCCAAAGCGGATGCTGAATTTCCCGTCTCAGAAATTTCATCTTAACGTATGAGGCTGCGCTGCAGAACAACGGCCGACGATCCACCAACCCATCCAGACATCACCAGGCAAATTTCCGTGATCCACGAAGTGCAGGAGCATCCAGTGGTACAGAATTGTGAGCTGTCTAGTCCAGGCGTTGAATCAGACTGAGCATGTCCAAGGAATCGAATTGCTGAGCCCGTCGCCGAAGCATCGCAGCAGTAGCACCTGGTTGAGTCATGGATTCATGAACGTGCGGCAATGGACCTCAAAGAGAAAGCGGAAACACTGGCTTCATGAATGAAGACACAATGGCGAAATCGGTACCACCACAACAAGCCACGTCCCAACCACCGTGGATATCTACCCGGACGTTGCAATTTATCGGGCAGATGAACGCTGGACGACAGCGCGGGAACGACAACAGTAAGCTGAAGCTCCTGAACAAACAAATTCCAAGGTCGGCCCGTGCAAACATACACAAATGGCTCGACGAAACCATCGAGAAAGACGGATGGCGGGTCATCCGCTCTTCCCGCTCTTTCCGCAAAAAGAAATCGTTCGCACAAGGACCTCTACGTGATCTGAACGGTGACCTGGTTGACGCTACACGGAAGGCAGACGCTATGGCTAACTATCTCGAGCGAATCCAGTGGAATCTCCCGCCAACTCCAGGTCCGCCGCCCCGCATAGATTCACAAGATGGCTATCTGAGCATCGATACGAATGACATCTCTATGGGAATCTCGTGTGCAGAGAGCTCCTGGGAATGGTGGAGTACTGTCAGAATTGTGGCAATCTCTCTGGAGAGACGACCGAACAATGGAAATTATCAGAGATCTGTGCAACACGAGTTGGAGACGAAAGACATTCCCACAAGGGGCTGAAACATCTATTGTTCCAATGTTCAAGAAAGGGTGCGCGTCCCGGCCGCGCAACTACAGGTCAATATCGCTATTAGCAATGAGATACAAAATTCTCGCCATCATCCGTTTGCGAAACTGTAAGATTGGAGATGCAGAGGAGGCACGACGGGAATCACAAACGGATTCAGACCCAAACGTGACACGAACGACCCCCTCTTTTTGGCACGGCGCTTGATCGACGCTGCGATCGAGGACAAAGATGGTTCTCTCCTGCTCTTATTACTTGATTGGAGTAGAGCGTTTGACCACATTCCGCCAGAAAGACTCCTTCACGCACTTCGCTTGTTCCGTGTGCCGCTCCCTATGCTCCACATGGTCGATGCAATTTACAGGGTGCGGACGTTGGTGGAGAAGAACGGGGCCTCCACGACATCGAGCCGAACCCAAGCGGCAGGCATAGCACAAGGGTGCCCGCTCTCACCATACTTGCGTATCATTGTGATACCAATTCTCTTGGAAATCGTTGGTCAGCAAATGGCGGAACGCTCGCTGGAGAAATCCTCCAAACCATGTTTGCACACGAAAGACGTGTTGTACGCAGACGACACATACATTGCTGATCGCAGAGAATCCGGGCTACTCTCAAGAGCAATTGGATACAGTGGTACTTGTTGGAAGAGCATTTGGTCTGTACCTCAATGCCGGGAAAACGATCCTCCTCCGAATTCGTTCAGACGCTAACGTCATAAGGGGCAGCCATCCCGTGTAAAAAGAGCGCCGTCTACCTTGGCGGGCTTCTGAATGTAGACGGCCGGCCACGCAGTGAGTTGACTAAGCGCCTCGGAGAGGCAAACGGGGCATTCAAGAAAATGTGCACCGCATGGAAACATGCAAATGTATGTAAACAGCGCAAGCTGCATGTCTTTGAAGCGTGTATGTCATCGAAGTTACTGTGCGGTCTCGAATCGTGCATGCGACTGAAAGCAGATAGGGCGAAGCTTGATGCATTCCAAGAGTGCTTGAGGAAAAGCATGTAAGATTTTGCCAGCATATTCGTCTAGAGTCTGTGACGCGGACTTTCTTCAGACGACGAAAGCACATAGCCAATCTAGCACCTTGTTGCATCGCCGACTACTGCTATATGGTAGACTCGCCTGGGAACATCCGAGCAGCCTCCCAGTCCCAAGACGTATGTTGATTTCTGTTGGGATCCATGATTCTGTCTTGCCGCGATGGTGGGGTAGCGCACGAGCCCGAGGCAGGCCGTGTTTGCAATCGACGTGCATGTACTCACAAGCTTCGGAGATGTATAGGCGAAGCCTCAATCGACTCCAACGTCTTCCAGGCGACGAAGCGACTTGGCGCTTAGCCGTTCAAATCTTGGAGCAATATTCATTGATTGTTCTGCCTCAGTCCCTCTCCTCCCTCTCCCTCCTCCTTGCTCCCTTCCTGCCAATGCCCCTCCCCCTTCCCAGATTGTCTGCAGGCTCTCGCATCGTGCCCCATGGGATGCAAAGTCTTCCCATGGCCTGCCACCGAGCCGCCTGCCAAGGCAATCGGCCATTCAAGACACAACACACGTAGTTGTTTCTGTCCTGCACGTGCCCGCACGCCGCCGCCTGCCAGAATCTTCAATGCCCACGCGCCGACTGGCCGCGGCTGCTGCCTGTCTGTCTGTCTGTCTGTCTGTCACCGGAGCGTGAGAAGGCGGATGAGGACGTCGAGAAGGGTGAGGCCCCATGAAGCTCCGAGCACGGCCAACAAGGCCCAAAACGACGCCACGACGCCCCCCGAGGAGCCCCCGTGAGCCTCCGGGATGCCCAAGGGAACCCCCTTGATATCTGGCAAGCCCCCCCAGCAGGCCCCGGCAAGCTTGGAAACCAGCGGGGAGCCCGAGGATGCAAAACACTCAGGCCCGGGGAGAGCGTGGTGTCCTGAGGACACTGTCCTCAGGAACCCTGTTTCTACGGTGATCCGAACCGCTTCCCGGAACAGAATTCGTGGCCTGGGGGAGGGCGGGATGTCCACACGAGCCGTGTTTTCCGCCACGATTCTAACAACAGCTCGGATTCGAACCCTGCGTTTGGAGCCCTTGGGGAAGGCACTTCACGCGTCCGTTCGCGAGGAGTCGCACCCTGGGGAGAGCAGGATGTCCACCCCGCCGGTGTTTTCACGGTGATCCGAAAAGCAGCTCGCACTCGAACCCGTCGGTCTGAGCCCTCGGGGAGGGCAACCACCCCTCGGATTCGAACTCTTCGGTGGGCCTTCCCAGGGCAGACCACGCCAGTGCTTTTGCAGTGTGCACGGGGGGACTGAGAGAGTGATGACGAGGACGAGTGAACATGTGGATGGTTGAGAGCGGGGAGGACGAAAGGTAGTAAAACGAAGGGGACGACGGTGGAGAAGATGAGCACTTATGAAAATAATGCTTACGAGGAGGGTGGGGGAAAACTAAAGCACCACCAGAAAACCAGAGAGCCTTCTCCCTCCTCCCTCCTCATCCGTCCTCTCTCTTCCTACCTCATCCCTCTTCCGTCACCTCCTCATGCTTATGCGGTTCTCCTCCTCCTTCTCCTCCTCCTCCCTCCTCCTCCTCCTCCTCCTCCTCCTCCTCCTCCTCCTCCTCCTCCTCCTCCTCCTCCTCCCTCCTCCCTCCTCCCTCCTCCCTCCTCCCTCCTCCCTCCTCCCTCCTCCCTCCTTCTCCTTCTCCTTGTCCTCCCACTGCTCTTCCTGATCCTCCTCCTCCTCCTCCCTTCTCCTCCTCCTCCTCCTCCCGTCTCAGCTCCCGCGCCGCAGGACGCGCCCCCCCCCCCACGGCCGTGCGGCCGCCCGCGCGGGCGATTGGCGGAGGGGGCAGGCGCCTGCGGTTCCCTCGGCGGGCGCGACTCGCAGGAGCGCAGCCGAGGGGAGCCAGACATCCTGGAGAAGGCCGCTTGCGTGCAGGTGGAGTTCTACGTGGGCGCGGCCTGCATCAACGGTTCACTGGGCGAGGCGCTGGGCGAGTTCACTTTCAAGTTCAGCCAGAAGAACTACGTCCAGAAGACGGCCTTCATCCTGTGCCATGGCGGTGTCCAAGGCGGGCATGGCGACGCCGGCATGGGCAACTTGCCCCATGGTGAAGAGCATCCAGGACGCGCTGAAACTGGGGTACGGCCTGGCCGGGACGTTGCTGGCACAGAGGGGTGCTGCCTCGTACGTCCTCGGGGCGGCGAAGGAGGCGGCCTCCCTGCGGCAGGCTGGGACGCGGCCAAGGTCGCAGGCCTACCAGCGGGTGGTGGAGGAGTCGATGCGGAAGGTTCGGGACCTGGGATCCCCAGCCAGGAGACCCTCGGAGTTGGCAAGGAAAAGGGCCAACAACAAGCAGGAGACGGAGAGCGTGCCAAGGCTCAGCCGTCGCCTCAGAAAGTACGTGGCGTTCAAGGAGCGTGTCCAGCTGGCCAAGAAGGAGAAGAAGCGCAAGCAGACGGCGCTGGAGGAGGAGCAGGTCACATCGCTGGAGAAGGCCTCCATGCGGAGGGCGCTGGCGAGGAAGCTGTTCGAGGCCAAGAAGCGCATCCAGCAGGGTGTGCCCACCATCGTGCACGGGCTCGCGGAGCGAAGGATCCACAGCCGCCAGCCTTGAACGTGATCGGGCAAGACGGGAAGAAGGACCTCAGGCCGAATCCTGAGGAGCGTGGCGGCACCAAGGTGCAATGCTTCGACATAGGTTCGGACGCTGGCCACGTACCCAGGCCACGAGTGCGACGGCTTCTACAAGTTCAAGAAGGACTTCGGCAGTGGGCAAAGCCGTATGGTCGAGTACGGAGTGGAGGTGGAGAACCGCTTCGAGCAGCTCGGCCAGGACGTCGGTGACGAGTCGATGGACGAGCAGGAGCGTTACGACGACGACCAGCAGCAGGAGGAGAAGGAGCAGGAGGTCAACGAAGATAGCACGCAGCACACGCAGCAGGGCTCTGGCGCAGGTGGTTGTGCGCTGCTTCGTGCGTTTGAGAAGTACGACGCGGACGGCAACGGGTGCGTGACGGTGGCGGAGTTGCGCATCATGTTCGAGGAGTGTGACTTCGGGGTGCAGGGAGTCCTTGGGATCCTGGAGCGCTCGCTCGGGGAGCTCAGGGACGACGACCTCGTTCCCTACAGGGAGTTGCTCGATGACACGCTGTGCGAGAGGGAAAAACCAACCCATTTCGGCAAAAATGGGTCGGTCTCCGTTTTGGAGGAGAAGACTGAGGAGCTGAATGTCGACCAGAAGCAGGCAGCCCTGCCGAGCTGGAGTACCTGCCGCAGATTCCAGCTTTTCTCACCCTCGTGAACGAGGGGATCAGGCTGAACTGGGAGGAGGTCGGCTACGCCTACCAGCAGAGCCGCCTCCTGCGGGGCTGCTGCGCGCCTCGCCGCGGGCGGCTGCGGCGTGGGGTGGCGGTTGGTTCGGCTGGTTGGCGTCGCCACGGCTGGATTCGCCCCTCTCGGTTTTGGTGTTTGGGCCTTGGCGTCTTCTCGTCGTCTCGCTGGGCGCCCCTCGAAATCCTGGCTGGGCATTGGCTCAGCGCTCGGCTCCCCCTTGGGGGCGACCGCCTCGGTAGCAGGGCCAGCTGGATCTGGCCGCATCATCAGACGCCTCAGACGCCTCCTCCCTTATCCTCCTCCTCCTGACTATTCCCTCCTCGCTCCTGCTTGCTCCCTCCTCCTCCTCCTCCTCCTGCTCCCACTCACCCCTGGTCAGCGCTCGGGGTACCAAACACAAGCACAGATACGCGCGAAACGTCCGAAGGCTGGCCGCGACGTGCCCGCTGGCCCCCATCAGCCAGCAGCAGTCATCTACACCGGCGTGGGCGTGAGATCGTGTGGGCCTCGCGGCTCTGTGAGTCGAGTGGTATGGGTGCCACAGAAGCACCCTCTGTGCCCGCGTGTCCACACGTCGCAATTGCTCCAACGACCGTACCACGGCTTGCATACGATAGTCGCCACAAGCTCTAAACGATAGTCGTCCAAGTCTTTGTTTTGTCTCGTGGGTCGTGATGTTCACCCAGGCCACCCAGAGTACCAAGGCGCATTCCGCGGGTAGTATCTCCTCGCATCCCACTCATGAGTGAGAGACCCCTGGTTCATCAAAGTATCACATACGAATTTTGCTCATCATAATTGCCCTTAGCATGCTTCGTTGTGTCCAGCGGGCTATCTAGTGTCCATAACCTTGGTAAAACCCAAGCATTCCTCCGAGAAAAAATCGCTTAGGAAACTGTGCAGTCAAAAAACGAAGCCTCTCACTTAGAGAGCTACCTGCGGTCGGTAAGAATCGCCCTTTGCCCCACGAGCCGGTCTAACTGCGCTGCTGCCGTGGTCAAGCTAAACTTCGTGCGGGCGGTTGGAAATCACCTTCTGGCCACGCGGTCAACGCGAAGACCGCCAATGCAGAAATAACTCCTTTGGGTGCCCCATTTGCCATCTTACCAAGATAAAACATATGGTCCGTGCGAACTGCATGGCAGCCGCGCCCTGAGAGTGCCAAAGCGTGCTTCGAACGAGCATGTCATCATCGGCGAACCGTTGATTTGTTAGGTGTCAGAGTTAGGTGCCGCAGACGTGCTTTTCCGAGTGTGATGCCCCGTCGCTTCTGATCACAGATTTCCTTAGTCTCGCCAGACACATCCCATTTGTTGTTGCCTATTGCAAACGCGGCCGAAGCACGACCACGGAGCAGATAGCAAACTGAAAAGTCGCCGTGGTGTCAGTCACCACCGAACGAGCTCTGACTTCATGAATGCAATGCGCGCACTCAAGTCAACGGTGTGCGGCATCACCAGTGGCGCCCTCACGGGGCACCAACCTAGCTGTGCCCCGCCTTAAAAGGGGGTGACCGTGGAAGAACCGAATCGCGCCCCCGAGACCGCGACCCCTGGTAGATGATGCGTGCGCGTAGGCCCCGAAACGGTTGTGGCACCCTCGATGTGCGATCTTCGCGGTGCGACCTGTGCATAATGTAGCTCAAGTAGTGCAGTATGTGTGGTGCCAAATGCATGGGGGCGACACATCTGGTGAGGTGTAGGGAGGCAATGGGTCATTCACTGTCCCTGGGCGCGTGGCTGAACTGAGCTTCGGTGAGGCGGATGTATGTTGTTGGTGTTGTTGGTGTTGTTGTTGTTGTTGCCATTGTTGTTGTTATTGTTGATGTAGGTAGCGTTGTCGTTGTCGTTGTCGTGTTCGTTGTGGTTGTGGTTATTGGTGTCATTGGTGGTGGTGCTGTTGTTGTTGTTGGTGGTGGTGTTGCTGCTGCTCCTGCTGATGTTGTTGGTGTTGTTGATGATGTTGTTACTCTTGGTGGTACTGTTGTTGCTGATGTTGTTGTTGCTGTTGATGTTGCTGTTGCTGTTGTTGTTGTTGCGGTTGTTGTTCGTAGTGATGTTAGTATTGTTATCTGTTTGTTGTTTGTTGTTCAATGTTTATTGTTTTGTTTGTTATCGTCGTCCCCCCGCGACCCGACTCGCGACCCACCCGCGACCCACCCACGAACAGGCCCGCGACCCAACCGCGACTCGCCCGCATTCCACCCCGCGACCCGCCCGCGGCCCACCCGCGACCATCCCGCGACCCACCCGCGATCCGGCCCGCGACACCCAGCCTGCGACCCCGGGCCCGCGACCCACCCGCGACCCACACCGCGACCCACCCAAGGTTGCTCTAACGAGAAAATCGGCGCCTGCCGCGAGCTTGTATAACTTGTAAAACTTAGGCGCCTGCGGCGAGCTTCTTCAAAGCCTCGCAGACTGCCAACGCCCCCGCCGCACAGTCACTCTTATCCTCAACTGCGGGGTGCTACGTATTCGATATAAGATGTGTGGGGCCATGTATGAGCCCCACTTACTCCATATCCTCGTCCCTCCTCCTCCCCCTCCTCCTCCTCCTCCGCCCCTCCATCCCTCCCTCTATCAGTTGTCCATCATTAGTCCGTCATCTCTCTTCTCGTATCCTCCTCTCCGCAGCTTCTCCTGATTCTTCCCTCCTCCGTCCTCCCTCCTCCTTCATCACACCTCGTCTTCCCCATTCCTTCTCATCCTCCTCGTCCTCCTCGTCCGTCGCCTCCTCCTGCTTTTCCTCGTCCCCCTCTCCCGCTGACGCCTCTCCTCTCCCCCTGACGAGGAGGAGAACGGGACGCGCACACACCAACAAGGAAAGCAACGGCAACTTCATGCATTGGCCCTCCCCCGGGCTTGGACATCCACCAGTGATGAACTAATACCACACTCGTTGTCCTTCACCGATCCTTAAGCATGGTGAGCAGGAGGACGAGGCGGCGGCGGCGGCGGTCTCACCATGTGATCCAGGTCCTGACGTACGCTTGCAGGCTTAGGAGGATCGGTGTGCGCGAGTGGCGCACTGTGCACCCCGCGTTGTCAAAAGCATGAGGGAAGAGGAGGAGAGGGAGGATGACAGGAAGGAAGGGAGGGATGAAAGGCGAGAGGTGGGGGAATACCCCCTTCCCTTCTCTTACCTCACTCCTCGGTGAGACGAGGGAGCACGAGGGAGGAGGGGCGAGGGTGGACGAGGAGGAAGGAGGAGGAGGAGGAGGAGGAGGAGGAGGAGGAGGAGGAGGAGGGAGGAGGTTCGAGGGAGGAGGTTCGAGGGAGGAGAGGGAAGGAGGAGGAGGGAAGAAGGAGGGAGCATGAGGGAGGAGGTTCGAGGGAGGAGGGAGCACGAGGGACGAGGAGGGAGGGCGGAGGCGGAGGCGGCGTGGGCTCCGCAGCTCCGGGGCCAGGCCCCGCACGATCGACCGCGGCCAGTAGGCCTGGCAATTGGGGGGCCGCCGCTGGGGGAGGAGAGCAGGAGGGAAGGGGGAAGGTGGTGGTGGGACGGTGGCAATTGGCGGGGTCGCCGTGCTCTCGCCCGAATGGGGGCCCTCATGTGGGGCTAGACGAAAGGCAGGGGCCCGCAGAAGTGGGAGGCGAAAGAAAGCCTCCCCCTCCACGGGGCCCTGGGGAGGGGGGAGAGGGAGGAGCGAAGGTGGGGGGCAAGCGACATGTTACAGTCGGGGCGTTGACCTAAGGAACCCTACATGAGGAACCTAAGGAACCCAAAACAAGGAACCCTAGAGAAGGGGAGGAGAGCAGGAGGAGGGGGGAAGAGGGACAATAGAGGACTCCTAGATGGGGTCGAAGTAGATGGTGTCGGAGGATCGCGCCGCATCGCCGATGCATCGGCGATGCATCGGCGATGCACCGGCGATGCATCGTCGACGTCGGCGGTGCATCGGCGACGTCGGCGTGAAGCAAATCGGACTCCGCATCGAGCCGCATCAGCGATGCGGCGCGATCCTCCGACCCCATCTACTCGGGCCTGCCAGGAGGCCTAGAGACAAGCTAGGATGAGGGATCAAACATCATGCTATGGAGGGTTCAAGATTGTTTTTTGCAAACACGGCTCAAGAACATACTCGGAGGGCTCCGAAAACGTTCCCAGCCCTGGCGGCACGATTCGCGCGAGGGGTGTGCCACAGCTGGCCGATCGACGCCGCCTCGGAGCCCGGGCGCTGGGGGTTCACACACATGTTTCGGGCCCTGGGAAAAAGGGGGTTTGGACGCCCGAAATGGGTACGGAAAAAATGGGTACAACGCCCAACAACAAGTGTTGTCCCAAACCAACAGCGGCCGCTGTCGGGCAGGCGGCCGTCTGTCTCAAATAGACATCGGCCGCGGCGGCGCGGACAGCGAGTCCTGTTCAAAATGAACGGGAACTACTGTTGGGCATTGTACCCATTCTTTCCGTACCCATGTCGGTCGCCCCGACGGTTGGCCGGTCGACGCCGTCTCGGAGCCCAGGCGCTGGGGGTTCACACACGTGTCCCGGGCCCTGGGACAGAAGGGGTGGGGAGGGGCGAAGGCCTGGGCGGCGGGGGTACAACCTATATTCTCTGGCACGAGAAGATTCCCCGGCACCAGCAGAGGCGGGAGGGGAGAACAGGAAGGCACTGCAGTTCTTTGTCGTTGCACTTGCATGGCGATGCACTTGCATGTGTAGTACTTGGCGTTGCGCTGGGTTGCGGGCGAGGGGAAGGAGGGGAAGGCAGGGAGATGACAAAAGGAGGTAGAGAGGAGGGCAGGAAGGAGGAGTGACGAGGGAGAAGGAGGAGGAGGAGGAGGAGGAGGAGGGAGGAAAGGGGAGGCGGAAGGGGGAAAGGAGGAGGGAGGAGGGGAAAGGAGAATGACGATGAGGAGAAGAGGATAGTAATGTTGTTCGCTTCCCTGGCCATTCTCATAGTCGTCGTCGTCGCCGTCGTCGTGGTATACTCCGCCACCGCGTCTCACGGCACGAAGTGGAGTGCCATCAGGTGCTCCAGAGTCCTCTGTAATCTGTACAGGGCGTGTAGAGTGGAATCGGATTTGTCTTGGGACACTGCGGCGCTGCCACGTGACGGGTAGAGTGGAATAGTGTTGTTTCGCCCGCCCTGGCATTGCCATGTGACGAGTGGGGCTGGATTTTGACCAACCAACCAACCAACTAACCAACCAAACAACCAACCAAACAACCAACCAACCGACCGACGAACCAACCAACCAAGCAACCAAACAAACAACCGACCAATCACCTAACCAACTACCGAAGCAACCCGCCAACCAACCAGCCAGCCCATCGGTCAACCGGCCAACTGGCACATCGGCCAACTCACCAACCAACCACCTTACCATCCACCCAACCAACCAACCAACCAACCGACCGACCGAGCAACCGACCAACCAACCAACCAACAGACGAACCTCCCAACCAACCAACCAAACAACCAACAGAACAAACAACTAACCAACCAACCAACCAACCAGCCAGCCACCAACAAAGCAACCAACCGATCGACCGACCGACGAACCAACCAATTAATTATAGCACGACCCGCACACGGATCGCGCCTCGGGGACTTGACAAACATGTTGAACACTCAGAAGCATGAACCCTTAACAGTCGTTTGGAACCCTCACCCTAAAACACAGATTAGAACCCTCAGAAAAATGTTATTGAATCTGCCCCCGGCGAGCCAGGTGCGACCGCGCCGCATCTGACATCCTGTCCCTCCCTCCCATGCCTTCCCATTGCGCTGCTGTTTCTCTATCTATCAACGGGTGTCATAGCGGACCTGGGACACCCAAACGGACCACGTCGTGTTACGCGCAATCTGAAAAGGGGGGGCGTGTAAGTTTGGAGGAGGAGGAGGAGGAGGTGGCGGATGAAGCACGAGGATGAGGACAAGGATGACGAAGGATGAGTAGGACGAGTGGGAGCTGCAGCAGCAGCAGGAGCGCGAGCGGGAGGAGCAGGAGGACCAGGGAAGACCGGGGAGGGGAAATAAGGAGGGCTAAAACGACAAGGAAACACACGTATCCAGAAATGTGGCCAGCGCTAGGGCGAGACCGCTGTTCTGAACGACGGAGGTAACGCGACGATAAAACGCATAAAAAAAACAGAAGGCTGACGCATCCTGCGCATAACAAGCGCAAGCGCGGTCTCGCCATGCTCAGCACGTTTCCGGGGGAAAGAAGAGAGTCGATCGATTGTGCATGAAGGAGAAAGAAAGGCAGACGCGGACGGAGGGGGGCGGAAAGAAAAGGGGGGGCGGGGGGGGGGGAAGCGGGGAAGGAGAAATGGGGGGGGGGAAGAGGAGGAGAGGAAAGGGAGCAAAAGGGGGGCGGAGGAGGAAGGGGCGGGGACGGGGGGGGGGGGAGGACCAAGGGTGGGGAGTGGAGAGATCAGGGGAACAAGGAGCAGGCAAAGGGGGCAGGAGAGATGGGGGAGGGACGAAAGAAAACGCAAGGAATCAGGCGGCGGAGAAACTGAGGGACGATGGGGCGCGCGTCTCCGATGCCGCCTTGTCGATGTGGACGATCAGCTCGTCGTCCCCCATCGCGCCAGGCCGGCCCCCCGAACGGGCCCGCGCGTCCGCGCCCCCCTCGGCGCCCCCAGGCGCCCCTCCCGAGCGCCTGCCGAGGCCGCTCCGTGCCCAGCGCCGCCGGGAACGGAGCCCGGCGGGGGGTGCCGCGGGGGTACCGGGAGGGGTGACGAAGGCCAGGGGGGACAACGGGAACGGAGGAAGTGCGAGGCGGACGGCGGAACGGATGGGGGAGGGGGGAGACAAAGAGCAGGAGGCAAGGAGAGGTGAGGACCTCAAGAGGCGGAGGAGGATGAGGAGGATGAGGAGGAGGAGGAGGAGGAGGAGGAGGAGGAGGAGGAGGAGGAGGAGGAGGAGGAGGAGGAAGAGGAGTGGGGGGAGGAGGACGACGACGACGAAGAGAAGGAGGAGGAGGAGGAGGAGCTAAAACAGCGGGGGGTGGAAGCTGCACGAGAAAGAGAAAAAGAGAGAGAGAGAGAGAAAGAAAAAAACGGGGGAATTAGGCATATGTTGCTGGGCTTTTACTCTTCATACACAAAGGAACGATGCGTCGACGCTCGACCAAACAGCGGCGGCCCCTCCTATCTGAATCGCGATTGTGCGGGCGATCGAACAGCTCCGGCGGATAACAGAAACAAGAGGAAGAAGGGAACCAGAACTGTCAAGCCACAAGCACAGTTTAGACTCTGCAGGGATGCGCCGTCGCTCTCTGACCTGATGGGCGCGCGCGTAGGGACGCGGGCTGATTCAATGTACTGGCGAGCTCGTCCGTGCTCTCAATGAGAGCAGCACTGGAGAAACTCGCGCACGTGAGTGACGAT
The DNA here is from genome assembly GCA_963575745.1 of Prorocentrum cordatum. Lineage (NCBI taxonomy): Eukaryota > Dinophyceae > Prorocentrales > Prorocentraceae > Prorocentrum > Prorocentrum cordatum. Next base: position 313,418 of record CAUYUJ010021503.1, on the reverse strand, counting down.
AGAGTGAGTCCATGTGCCGCATTATGCGATGATGGTGACCTCGGGCCGCGGGGCCACGTGAGTGGCGAGGTGGAGGCGCAGCGCCGTGACCTGGCGCGCGGGAGAGAAGGTGATGGATGGAGATAGACATTGAAGGATGCGCGCACTATTTTCACACTATCGCCACGAGGCGTCACCGCGGCCACGATCCGCGGGAGCCGCTCCGATCGCGACCACCGTGGGCAACCTCCTCGCTGGACGCGCCGGGCTCGGCGCTACCCCTAAGCGAAGGAGGCAGCTGTGGCTCGTCGGCGAAAGCCGCGCGGAAGGCCGCGCCGGCGCTGAACCTCCTCCCCACCAATGCGGATTTTCTTCGTCTTCTTGGGGAGGTCGGCGGCGTCGTCCGGCGCGGGCTCGCGGTTTTCCTTGTTTTCGCCCTTGCCGACGCCGGCCATCACCGCTGCGCGCCCTCGGGAACTGATGGGCACCGTGGTCCCGCCTTTGACCAGAGCGGGCATGGAATCGACGGGCAAGGCAACGTCGGTCTCCAGCACGAACCGCGAGCCGTGCTGCCGCGCTGGCCTCGTTGTATTCAGCCTCGCAAGAAGGTGACCGGGGCTGCTCCTCTGGCGAGGGGCGGCGACGAAGTGGCGCGCGCGGCGCGCGCTCGGAAGTGAAGAGGGGGCGCGCTGCGCGCGGTGGCAGCGCCGCCAGCCGTTCATGGCCAAGCGGGCGGCTCTTGGACGAGGGAGCGCTGGGCGATGCATCGTCGAGCGCGGCCAACGGATCCTTGCCGAATCCGGGCCATGACCCCGCATTTCTCAGCGCCCAGCCCCGCCTGCACGCGCCCCGCTGCCGAGGGCCCCGCGAACTCCAGAGATGCAGAGCTTCGTTGCGGACGTCGCAAGCGCGATGCTCATCGGGACGTCGGCGCACGTGGTCCACGCAGCATGTGCCCATCCGTGGGCTCTCCGCGCTTCGCATGCGCATCCTGCGCGAATCTTGGGATCCATGATTAAACAAGCACTGGGGCACACTAGTCAATAAACACACATAGTGGGATCCCCCAGATTTCACAATGTTTCTTGTGTTTTTGTCTCCTCTCCCACTTCCCATATTTCCCATATGTTTGTGGGAATCGACGATTCATTGCGTCTGTGTGCGCGTTTGTTTTCCCATCATTAATGATGCCGGCGCGGCGGGGGCTGCGACTGACTGCCTCCTCTGGCACCGGGTCTCTGCACGGTGCCAGCTGCGCGCGAAAAAACAAACATCTCGCCGTCGCGCCGGGGGAGCGGCCGAGCGCCCCCCGAGGGCGCCGCGGCCGGCACTTCTGCGGGGGGCGGGGCCTCAGAGTGGAACAGTCAACCAGCGCGGTAAGGATGCGCGATGAGGACACAGGAGCCTTGGGCGCCCACTTCGAAGTTTTTCGAGCGGGGCGCGGCAAGCGAAAGCGGGCAAGGATGGGCGAGGAGGTAAGGATGCAGGGGCACCCCTGGGAAGGTTGCCCACCCTGGCTATCATGGTTGACTGTAGGTCGCCAGGTCGGCCCTGAGTCCTCGGGGGACAGGTCCGAAATCCCACGGGCTGCACATGGGGCACGCACTGCGAAATCCAGCAACCCTGGGTCAACGACGGCCCTGGCCCCAGCGGCCTGTTTACAGCTCCCCATCGTGTGTGTGTACATATAAATAAACATCTACGCATGTGCCTATATAGCTTTCGCCCAGCTAGACTTGGAGGGGGCCCCTGCGGAGAGAGCCCGAGAGGGCTGCGGCTAGAACATAGCCCAATCGCGCGCGACACTTTTGCAGCAACGCGCGTGCGTTAGTCCTCTGAGCTTACCCAACAAACGGGGCCTGCTGCCGCTGCCTGCGCTCGCTCGAGCCCCTCGGCCGAGCGGCGGCAGGCATCGCGAATTAAATCAGCCGGCGACGATCTCATCACTTGCCAAGGGGTCGGTGGACGGGGAAGTGGTGGCAGCGCTTCAGGCCCCCCCTTTCCCCAACCCGTCTTCGCCGCCCCCCAGGAGCTCCAGGGCAGCTCTCGTCTGGCCAGACTTGGGGGGGGCCTGCGGAGAGAGCCCGAGAGGGCTAGAACAGGTTCCAATCGCACGCGACACGTTTGCAGCAACGCGCGTGCGTTAGTCCTCGGAGCTTGCCCAACAAACGGATCCCACTGCCACTGCCCGCGCCCGCTCGGGCCCCTCGGCCGAGCCGCGGCAGACATCGTCGATCAAATCAGCTGGCGACGATCTCATCACTTGCCAACCCCGCCAGCCTTTCGGGAGGGCGGGCGGGCGAGCGAAGCTCTCGTCATAGGTCCCGACGCGGACGTCGCAGACACCGAAGCTGCGCGCGGAGGTCTCAACGCTGGTACCGGCGCTGCAGGTAGGCGCCCGCGACGAAGGTCACGCAGTATTTCACCCAGCCGCCCTTCTGGGGCGGCAGCACGACCGGCAGCGCCCCGGGGTCCAGCGACGGCGGCGGCGCGACCTCCACAACAGCCTGCACCACTGTATTAGCGATGTCCACGGCGCCTGCTTGGAGATGCTCCGGTACCTCATCCAACAGCTCCGCAGTCTTGTCGGCAGCAGCGGCAGCGGTCTTGTGGACCACTGAGCGCGACCGAGGCCTCCACCGCAGACGCCACCGCGGGGCCAACCACCTCGACGACTTGCACCGACAGGTTGTCCCAGACGAGCGCGGCGTTCTCAATCGCCGCGGCGACGGCTCTGGCGACAGCCTGCGCGCGGGTAGCCGCCGAGGTGGCCGCGTCTGCACCGCGGCGGCTGAGGCGATAGATGCTGGCCACGGAGCGGTCTGCCACGTGCTCAATCACGCCAAAGAAGACGCTCGCAGTAAAGTCAACGACCCAGTCAGGCCTAAAGATGGAGACGACCGTGAATAGACAGAGGCACGGCCGCCAAGGAGGCTCTCGATGAAGCCATCCAACCATGGAAGGCGCAACACGGTCCACCGCGACTCGGCCGACGCCCACAGGATAGCACTAGCCCGTTGCGGGCAAGGCTGATTGATTTTGCTGAGACTTGTGGGCTTGGCCAGGCGGTTGGGGGCAGCTACGACCAAAAGCTCTTCCAGCCACGCCGCCCCGCCACCGTCAAGTAGCGGGCCCGCGCTCAGCGCCTCCGGCATGATGCCACCCAGCTCCTCCAATGCCTGTAGCACGCGCGCGTAGGAGCGCGGGACTTTCAGTGGATAAAGTTGGCTCTGACGCGAAGCCAATTGCTTTGCATGGTCATGCTTCCCGTCAAACACTGCTGAAACTGTCTCTCCGAATGCTATCTTCCCTGCCGTCGCCTCGACCATGCCCGCCGCCTCCAGAAGTCAGTCGCCGAGGGTCGCAGGCGAGCCGCCGAGGGTTTAGTCGAAGCAGGGGGTCCGAAATCCAGGCGGCTGAATTCCGCCCGGACGGTGGCTAAAACGTCGGCAAGTCTGGGCTCGAGACCGAACAATGCCGCGGCAGCGTTGGCCTACTGGATGTAGTGTGCTAGCGAACGCCCACGCGCCCATCCCCCATGGAATTTTACCCAAGCAATGCTTCTCGTGCGCATAAACATCTCTGTCGCTCCTCCCGCCCTGAGACCCGCTAGCGTGAACTGTGGGCCCCCCAGCAGGTTGACAAGGCCCATGCGTGTCTGGCGGAGGCCCGAGTAGCCCGAGGGGGAGACCGCGTCCTCGGGCCCCACGCGATACATCCACCACCTCAGCCAGGCCACTGTGGAGGGCCTCGTCAGTAGCACTGTCTGTCTTTTCCCAAGAAGGCTTTGTTTTCCGGACTCTCACTGACCAGAACTGCCTGGTCAGGGACCCGGCGACGATTGAGGCAAACGCGCAGGCCCCTCAAGTTCGCCCCCTCGCCTGGCCTCGACAACCCATCCATGGCCACGCGCGCGAAGATGCTGTACGCAGCGCCTTGGCAAGTGCCCATCGCCGCAGCGCGCGCTGGATCTCCCTCGGGATGGGCGTTCTAGTCAAGGAGTCCTCGCCGAACGCCCGGGGCCGCACCGAGCCCTGGGCTCCGCCGAGCTGCCCTCTCAGCTCTGGCCGGCGCTTCTGCGCCGCCGGCACCGCGCACCTGGCCTCTCCGATCGGCCGTCGCTCGTCAAACAAGAACTGCACAAACTCGATCAATCGCTTGACCACCCGTCCTTTCGAGGCCCCCGGCAGCCAGCGTTCCAGACTGCCCCGGCCGCGCCCGCGGCCGCAGGCGGACAACGCCTCCGCCGCCTTCACCAGTCTGGTCGCGTAGGCCTCCCCGTGCAGCGAGATCAGCAGGTTCCACCGCCGGGGGCGGCTGGCTCCAAGGCCTTCGCCGGGGAAGCCCAGCGTGCTGTCGCAGATAGCGGGCGCCCCGCGGCCCACTTGCATCGGCGCGCTGCGAAGTCTTCGCTCCGCGGCAGCCAGTGCGGGCGCGAGGGCCGGGGCGAACTCGGGCGTGTAGGACGCCGCCAGCGCCGCTCGCTCCTGCCAGCGTCCGTCACGCTTGACCGCCCCTTCCAGGAACGCACGCTTGCACTTGCCCTGGCAGCGCCGCCCCAGCCGTTGCAGCTCGGGGAAGTTGCCCAACAAGTGCGTGCTCTTCTTGCGCCTCGCCCCTGGGTCGTCCGGCGGCCCGACCCCGACCTGGCACATGTCGCGCTCGACGAGGTAGACGCCCTCGCGGGCCATGGGCCGCTGCATGGCCGGCTGCAGGAACAGCCAGGACCGGCGGGGGTTCTCGCCGAGGCCGCCTTCCTCTCCCAGCGCCGTGCAGCCCGCGGCGGCCGCGCGGCCGAGGCCGTTGCCCTGGCGCCCCGCTGGCCGGGGGCCGTCGCCTTGAGGCCGAGCGCCCGCCCGCGCGCCCGGCCCGCAGTTCTGGCGGGGCAGCCCGAACGACGTGCAAGGCGTCGCCCACGCGCCGACCCGAACATCATGGGCGCGGATTCGCTCCAGCCCCCGCCCCACGTTTGCCGGCTGCAGCAGGTCGCGGTCCGGCCTGTAGCCCGCGGGTGGGCGGGCGCCCAGCGGCTCCTCGACCCGCGCCCCCCAAGCAGCCCAGGCGCGCGTCGTAGCGCCGCTGCCTGCGAAGTACTCGCGCTTTGTCCCGCGGCCAGCCTGTCCTCTCGGCGCGGCCCAAGGAAGCGGGCCACGCCTCAGAGGGCCCCCCGCGGCTGGCTCGGCCGGGCACGCGCAGCTCTGCGCCTCGCCCGCCTCATTCTCTGGCCCGAGAGCAGCCTGCGCCACGGCGCGAGCGGGCGCGGCGGCCGCGCCGGCTGTTCCCGGACGCTCTGCGGGTGCCTGCAGCGAGCCTTCTGCCTGCCTGGCCGCGCTCGCGGCGTGGGCGCTGGCCTGGATCCAGGCCGCCGGCGGCCCGGGCTCTGGCAGCGGCCAGAACCGCGAAGGGGCGTCTGCTGGGTTGAAGTGGGCCCCGATCCAAGACTAGCGCCACGTGGCAACCGGTGCTCATCACATCGACCGGAGAATGCAATCTTTCCCAAACGCGCCAGCACACGCACGGCTGTCCACCCCGCACACGAACGCAGTCCCTGCGCTCGCTCGACCCCTCCAATAAGCACCCCTAACTTGCCCCAAGAAGCCGCACCTCGAGTCGCCGATCTGGTTCGAAGAGCCCGCCTTGGAGCCCCTCAACACCTTCTAGACACCTTGGAACCAACGTCGTCTGATCTCGCCTTTCAGCGCCCTCAGTGCTTGCAAGTTGATGTGGCTGTGCTTTGCGTACCTCCCTCCCCGCTCGACCTTCCAGTTGAAGCAAGCGAAAGCCTCCTCCTGGGGGGGGCACATCCTAGTGGGGGCCAGGACCTGTTCTATCTCGTTCCAGTCGAGCCTCGCGCGTTCCCCTCTATGAGCCCCGATCCTGAAGGGCGCCCTGGAGACCTTCCCGGGGACCTTTGCAGAGAAGGACCCACAAGAGTCCTCGGTCGCGTCGCTCGCCGAGATTTCGGCGCCCACGGGCCACCGAACGCGGGCCACCCCCATCGAGAGAAGGGCGGACGCGGCGAACAACTCGTCTCGAATATCTGGAGGAATCCTCACCAAGTCTCGCTCACTCGCCAGGCTCTCCAACCAGGATAAAGTGCGATGGAAGCAACAGGCGGCTCTCGACGATGACTGAAAGGGCGAGCGTGATTGGCCAGGAGCATTTGGAACATCTCATTTGAGACCCTTCTGCTCTCGAGAATGTCTAGAGTCAGCGAGGCTTGGATCCGCCTCTTGAGAAGCGGGCTGCCGACCCCCCCCCCCCCCCAGTCGGTCTCTCACCTCGGTGCCCCAGGCGACAGAGCTGGGCTGCTCCACGACGTCCTTCTCCACCGAGCGGGGCAGCCCAGCAGCCTCCCAGGCATGATTGGCCCGCTCGTTGATCTCGCCGTCTCGGGGCCGCTTGCCCCGCTCGCTGTCCGAGAACACCTGCACCGTCAAGTGGTCGTCGAGGTAGTTGCCCCCCCACGTTCTGCCCACTGGCACGGTGAGCTGCGCATTCAGCGACTCGGGCGGGGTCACGCGCCCGCCCTTCCTGAGGATGCCCACATTCCTCTCCTGACTGATGTCGCGCGATCGTGTTGGCGTCGCCCACGCCCCAGACGGCGAGCGCCGCGTAGTTGTGGGCGCCGGGGTCTGCGGCCGGCCCCCCAAGGTGGCGGCCCAGCCACGGTCGCCCCACCGCGTTCCGCGCCTCCGTGCCCTGAGGCCTCTTCGCCTGGTAGAAGTTGGTCTTCTAACCGCGGACGGTGCCCCGGACGTGCTCGGACGGCGCGTTCAGCCTCAACAGCTTCAACTGCTCGCCCGACGGTAGCTGCAGCCATGCCAGGCGCTCCTCAGTCGCATACTGAGGGCGTCGATCTTAAACCAGAAGGTCTCAGGCCTCACTGTGCTCGACCGCGAACCAACCGGAAGCCGAGGGGCGACCAGTCTTGTCACGGGGCACCACCGAGGCCGGGGCGAGGGCCCCCATCCCGTGGGCGAGCAGGTCCTGGGCGAAGACCAGCTCGTTCTCTTTCGAGATGCGGCGGCACCGCCTCGGCAGAGGCGAGGGCCAAGCCTATGGCGCCAGGCAGCGATCAACTTAGCTGACGTACTCGGCGAGCTGCTTGCCCGCGAGGTGGTCAGCCGGGTCGCAGCCGGGCCCTGGGCCCTTCAACTTCACAGGGTCGGGCTGAACCTCCAACGCACGTGCCAGTGTGTCCGCGGACAGCTGCCCCACTTGCGAGCCTCGCCCGGGCTTGGCATCTGGGCGAGGACGTCGCTCGCGCGACTCACCCGGGAAGGAATTCAACTATGAGGCCAGCTTCTGCAGCCTCGCCAAACCTCGCGTCGGCTATGCATCGCGCCCAGCCGCGCGGCAGAACTCGAACGCATCCTGGTAGAGGTTCTCCGCCGCCACCCGCCGCGCAGGAGACCAGTGGAGGTCGGGGTAGGACGCCGCTGCCTTCGGGCGGCCACGCTCCCAGTAATGGAAGATAGCGACGAGCACGTTCGCGCGATGACGGGCCCGCTCGGCCAGCCGCAAGTGCTTCCGGCCAAGGGGGTCAGCCTGCTCCCGCGCCGCGCGCGCCGCCGCGTCCACGAAGGGCAACGGCATGGGGGAGAGCCTCTCAGGATCTGCTGAGCCGGGCAACCCACTGCCCATGGGAGATTTGCACTGTAGCGTTGCATTGCGGTGCCAATGCCAAAACCTTCCAAACGGCGTGCCTACGAAGAACTGGCCGCAGCGCCAGAATCCCCGTCGCCCCAGGGGCGCGCCGGCACGAGAAGGGGGCGGCTCCTTCACGCCGCCTCCTTCTTCGGTTTCTTCGTCTTGTTGGTGGACTTAGCGCCCGTCGTGCGGGCCCCCGCTCCGGCACCGGCTCCCTGGCCGTTGTCCGACTCCCCAGGGCTCGCCACGACGCCGCCACGCTGCTTCGTCTTCGATTCGAGGGCCCCCAGCTTCGCGATGTAGGCAGCCACCACCTCCGTCTCGAACTTGTCGCCCGCGAAGCCCCCCCGGCTGCAGGGGTCGACCAGACCCGAGAGCGGCCAGGCCGCCTTCCACGAGCCCTGGTTGTTGGCCACCTGCTCCAGCGCCTTCATGATCTGCACCAGCTGCCCGTGCGCCTCGCCGAACAGCCCCTGATCCATATACTCCAAGACGGCCACCAACCTCGCGTACGTCTTCTTCTGGTTGTAGAACTTGCCCCACGGGATGTGCCTCTTTCCGTAGTCCAAGTAGGTCCAGGCCATCCCGTGCTGCACTCTGAGGGTATGCTGCACCTCGCTCCTGAAGGCCTTCACGACGCGGAGCGGGTGGCGGCGCACCCTCTGGCGGAGGCGCCGCATGCCTCGCACCGCCTTGCCCGCCTTGCCCACGCCGCCCAGGCCTCCGACCGTCTTGTTCTCGTCTCCCGACGAGCTGCCTCTCTTGCCCGTCTCGAGCCGCTCGAGCACCTCGAGCATCCTCAACTGCGGCAAGCTCTGCAACCCGGCCGCGTCGAGGTTGGCCGCCGCCTCGGCCGCGCCCGGGGCCGCCGGCCCACCTAGGCCGCTGCTGCTCGCCCCAGGCTGCGCGGCCCTGCGCGGCGCCGCCTCCTCGTCGTTGCTGGAGAGCTGGCGCCGCCGCTCGCTGCGGGCCACCGCAGCTCCTGCGGCCGCCCCCCCGCGGACTGGGCGAGCCTCCGGCTCCGCCTCTGACTCGGACGAGCCGTCGTCCTCGCCAGGGGGGTCGGCCCTGCGGAGCCGCCGCGCAGCCCGCGCCAATAGCTGCTCTATCTAGCCCAGGCAACGCGGCGCCCGAGCCTGGGCCGCGAGTCAGCAGGTCCCGCCAGCTCGCCGGGGCCGCGGCCGCGGCGGTGCTGCATCCACGTCCTCCGTCGAGGTGTGGATGCCGCCCCCTGCCGCCACCAGGCAGCTCTGCAGCGCCTCCAGCTCGAACTCGCGGTCCCCGAAGTGCATGTAGTCGCCCGCTCATCTATCGGGCGGTTCCTGTCTGAGGCGCCGCTGCAGCACGATCACGTAGCCCACCTGCACCTCGGCGCCGCTGCGGTCGTTCACCGACGCCTCGTACGCCGCGCCACCCACAGCTCGGAAAGCGAGCGCAGGTACCGCAGGCGACACGTGTTGCTCGTGGCACTCGACCACGTAGCCCCCGACGTTGACGCCCTGCTGCCTGCCAGCGACGCCACCCACGATACGTGCGTAGGCCAGGCCGCCTGGGGCCCAGGCCATGGCATCTGCACCCTCGCCGCTGCTCGATCCACAGCAGCGTTTGAGGCCCACCCCTTTTCCCCAACCTGTAGATGCCGCCTCTCAAGAGCTCAAGGGCCTATACTGACACACACACACATATACATGTGTATATATATATATATGTATATACGTATGTATGGGTGCATGTATGTATGTATGCATGCATGTATGTGTGTATGTATGCATGCGTGTATGTATTTCTGCATGTATGTATGCGTGTAACTGTTTGTATGTATGTATGGATGTATGCATGTATGTATGTATGCATGTTTGTATGTGTGTACGTATGTATGTATGTATGTGTATATATGTAGATATATATATATACATGTTTATATATATGTTCATATATATGTATATATATGTATACATATATATCGGATCGGATCGAACCCCTCGGACGCAGCAGCTCTGATGTCTCTGACGCTGGGTACCTCTAGGATCGGACTACACCCGAATTTAAGCCGCGTGGTTACACATTGACGGGAAGCGAAACGCAGGTCTTAACGCCTGCTCGTGCCTACAAGTCTCATGGTGACATCCATTGTTCTCGAGCCACATCCTGGGTTTTGCCTGGCAGCAGGGGCAGGAAAAGACGAGCCTCGGGATAAGTGCTGCTGGCGCTGAGACAGCGGCGGAGGGACAGATGACCTACGAGGCCGCTTGGGAGGAGGGGGGAGGAGAGGAGGCTCAAGAGGCTCGAGAGGCGAAGAGGGGTGAGGAGGCTCTGGGGCGCTGGGCAGGGTAGGCTCGGGGGGCTCAAAGGGGCTCTGATTTTCAGCCTGGGTCACTGCTCGGGCATGTGCACCTTTCCGAGGGCGTTTCGCTATGGGGATCCTCGAAATTCTGAAAATCGGTGGCACCCCTCACACAGATCGTGACGTCAGGGTCCAAAAACACATCGGAATTTCAGCATTCTAACATAAAACCTTCAGAACCACTAGTCATTTCAATGATTTTCACCCCCATTCTCAAAGAATGGCGGTTTCGCCTGAGACATCCTCCGAAAATCCAGCCCCGACGTACCTTCTGGTACCCCAGACCCCGCCTCGGAGCCTCCTGAGGGCCTCATGGAACCTTCTGGGGCCTCTTGGGGCCTCCTGGGGCCTCCTTGGGCCTGCGGTCTCTTGGTCGGGCCTCCTGGAGCCTCTTGCGGCCTCCATAGACATCCTCGCAACTTCGAGCCCAGACGTACTCTCCTTCGGCCTCCTGGAGCCTCTTGCGGCCTCCTGGTCGGGCGTCCTGAGGCCTCCATGGACATCCTCGCAACCTCGATCCCAGACGACCCCTCCTGGGGCCTCCTGGAATATTTTCCGGCATCCTGGTCGGGCCTCCTAAGGTTTCTTGGGGGCCCGTGGTACACACATCGCAAGGTGTGGCAACCCCGCTTGCGCTCGAGTGCGACATCCTCGCAACTCTGTGTTACGAGATGCTCTGAGATCAGGTGTTCAGGCCACTTTCGCGTGAAACATCCTCGCAACGCTGACCTCGGAGATGCCTGCCCCATAGTTGTCCGGTCACTTTCACTTAAGACATGGTCGCAACTCTGACCCCAGATATGCCCCGAGCTCAGGTGTTCAGGTCACTTCCGCGTGAGACATCCTCAGAACTCTAACCTCGAGGGTGCCCTACCCCGTGGTGGCCTGGCCACTTTCGCCTGTGACATCCTCGCAACTCTAGGTTCCGAGATGCCCAGCCCCAAGGTGGCTCGGCCACTTTCGCCTGAGAGCCGCGCAGGGCCTGCACTACCACGACAGATGATCACACGCGGCGGGAGAGGCTCGGGCCCCTGTCGGACTTCGCACCAGACTCGTTCACAGAAGTCACGCTGATCAGGCAGGGGGGGAGGAGAAATGCGCTGCCCTTCAGAAGAGCTGGAAGACGACCGCAGGGCAGTGAGAGCAAAACTCTGCAATAAACTCAGGCTCGGGTATCGCGAAGCATTGGGCAGGTGTTCAAGGCCACTGTCGGCTGAGACATCATCGCAACTCTAAACCTCGGAGGTGTCCTGCCCCGTGGAGGTCCGGCCACTTTCGCCATCCTCGCATTTCTGAATTCCGAGATGCCCTGAACTAATTAAGGTGGTTAGGCCACTTCCGCCTGAGACATCCTCGCAACCCTGGATTTCGGGATGCCCTGTCCCGTGGTGGTCTGGCCATTTTCGCCTGCGACACCCTCGCAACGCTTGGTTCCGAGATGCTCTGAACTGACGCGTTCAGGCCATTTTCGCCTGAAATGTCCTCGCAACTCTGGCTTCCGAGATGCCCTGAGCGGGGTGGTCAGGCAATTTTCGCCAGAGACATCCTCGCAAAAAACTAACCTCGGAGAGGCATTGCCCTCGTCGATCCTCCTGCTCGATCCCCAATCCTTTGGGGGGGCGCTTCCTCGATCTTAGATTTTTCTGCGTTCACCTCCTGCCGCTTCCCCTTCTCTGAGGCACGCCCTGGCGGCGCCGCGCCAGCTTCCCCTTCTCCATTTCCGATCCCGCCGTCATGGTGTCTTCCTGCTCCAAGCGACCTTTTTCAGATGTTGTTTGTATGAGCTTGGGCACACACGTGCAACTTGTGTGTATATACATACATATACCTATACGACCACCTTTCGGGTGGTAACGAGGTTGTGGGGGGGGAGAGGGGGGAACCAACATCTGACTCAATCGATCTCACGTCGATCTCACTCAACGGGGCACCACGGGACACCACGGGGCACTTGTCAATCTCACCATCGATCTCATTATCGATATCATTCAACGGGTCACCACGGGCCACTATGGGACACCACGGGACACCAGGGGACACCGCGGGACACCTCTCGATCTCACGATCGGTCTGACTATCGAGTCAACGATCGATCTTACTCAACGGGACTTAGGACACCACGGGACACCTCGGGACACCACATCGATCTCACGATCGATCTCAATATCGATCTCACTCACTATCGATATCACTATCGATCGCACTTGTTGGAACACCACGGGACACCACATCGATCTCAGTATCGATCTCACTATCGATCTCCGTATCGATCTCACTGTCGATCTCTCGCAACAGAACACCACAGGGCACCACGGGACACCGCGGGCCACCGACGGACGGAAGGCGGACGGACGGAACGCGGAGGAACAACATTTGTCTTGACTTCGCCCGAGCACCGGCGGGTGCATTCCTCTCGCGCGACCACACAGCTTCGCCTCGCCCGCACGCACGACACGAACGGAACGAAACGACTTCCACGCTGGAGGTATCCGTCCCACTCCGATATCACCCCCCAACCTCCGATATATACATCTATTAAAAATACGCACTTAGTTATAAGCGCAAGCGGGGCCATTACGGCGCCAAGATACCCGAGCAAAACCAGCATCGGGAATGACGGCGTGAGCCTTACAGAGGGATAACAAGCATCAAATCCAATGAACTCGAAACTCCTTTCTGTTTCCTTCAGGTCTCAGACGATCCAGCCCGAGCAAGCTAGAATGAAAACACTGGCGGCGACCAGCAACGCTCAAATTGAACTCTTCAATTGTCAGAAGCGTACACTGAGCAAAAACAATGACAACAGCAGTGCTCGAGCACCCTCCACAAAAAGGAAAAAGGAACAGAGCCGCCGCATAGGGCGGCTTGGGCGGGGGTGCCATGGACCAACGCCTCCCGCAAAGGAGAAACAATCGTTGACAACGCATTTTTCGAACACTAGCAGGGCCATTGCGGCGCCAAGATACCCGAGCAAAACAAGCTGGCGGGAATCACGGCGTGAGCCTCGCAGAGGGATAACAAGCATCAAATCCAATGAACTCGAAACTCCTTTCTGTTTCCCTCAGGTCTCAAACTGTCCAGCTCGAGCAAGCTGGATTGAAAACAGTGGCAGCGACCAGCGAAACTCAAATAGATCTCTACAGTGTCAGAAGCGCACACCGAACAATAACCATGAAGACGACTGCGCTGCTCGAGCACACTCCGACCCACCAAACCAAACTGTCGTCTATGAGGGCGGGCGGGTCGGGAACTTCAACCAAGGTGAGCCTGCGTTCGAAGGCGCCAGACCGAGCCGACCGCCACGAGCATATGTTTCTTCAGTGAGTTGCGGCTGTCCGCTTTGAGACGATGCTGACCATCTGGGATCTTGCCGGACATGACAGCGACCTGACGGAGGAGCTTACCCGACTTCTCGCACCGCTTGACACCGCGGGGCGCCAGCCAGCGACCCCGCTTCTGGATGAACTTCAGATCGAGGAGGCCGAGGTGCACGCCCGAGCTGGCGCCGCCGTGCCCATGGCCGCGTGCGGCGCGATGCGGAGCGGGTCCAGGCTCGCCAGCTCGACGCCCTTCAACATCTGGCGCTCGCACTCGCCGAGGGCGAGCGGCGCGAACAGCGGCTGACCCGGAAGCGCCGCCCGTTGAAGGGAAAAGGGTATCTCCGGCACGAACTCGATTTTCAAGCCGCCTTCGAGCCCAGCGAGGACGGCGTCGTCGAACCGGGCGCGCTGCCGGGCGCTTGCGCGCTGCCTCGGGCGTCGTCGGCGGCGGCGCCCGGAGGCCCCCTCGCACGGTTGCCTCCGCGGCAGCCGCGCGCGCAAGCCCGGGGGCCACGATCGCGGCGCCGCCCTGGTTGGCCCTGACCCTCGGGGCGACGACATCGCCCTTCAGGGCGCCCGCGTCTCCGTCGGCCCGGCGAAGAGGTCGCACTGCGTCGCGAAGACCAGGCCGCTCAAGACGGAGAGCAGGGCGCCGTCCTTCTGGAGAGCTGCGGCCAGGGGCGCCGCGGCTTCGCTAGGACAAAAGTCCTCCGACACCAGGGGGGCGCCCTGGCGAAACCCCTGGAGCGAACGGCGGCAGCGCGGCAGAGGGCCGGGCCCCTTGCCCAAGCCGAGCTCGAACATCGCTCCGAAGTGGACGTCCCCACCTGCGCTCGTCGCCTCGCCCCGCAGGTAGAGCTCCTCGAGATAGGCGACCAGCTCCCCGCCCAAGCTGTCGAGATCCTGGGCGAGCTTCGCGGTCGACGCCGCGCTGCGCTGCCCAGGCCTTGAACTCCTCGAGCGCGGCGGAGTAGCAGTCCTTGGTCTCCTTGCCAACTGATCGCAGCTTGGGCGTCGTGGCCATCGAGCCCCCGGGCGCTGCTGGCTCTGCCGCCCGACGGCCCGCCCGCATCTCGCGCGACTGGGCCGTCGGCGTCGCGGCGGCAGGGCGCGCCTTCTTGGGCGCCCGCCCCCGCGGGCCCTCGCGGTCCGAGGTGCCGGCGCTCATCCAGGGCGCCTTGGCGGTGGTGGCTGGCCGCCTCTTGGCCGGCGAGGGGGTCGGCGCTGCGCGCGGCCGACTGGAATCGACAACCAGGCCCGACGCGCTGTCGTTCGGCAGGCACTCGAACTCCCCGCGCGCTGGTGGCCCGCTCCTAGCCGATTACACGGGCAGCCGGGCATCGAGGCGGGCGCAGAGACCCCGGCGTCGCCCCGGCGCGGGCGGCGGCCACCAGGAGGGCCCAACGCCAGGCAGGCCCGCGCCCCCGCCGCAGCTCATCATAGCGCGCCCCGCCCGGGGCAGACCGAGCCGCGCGGCGCGCGATCGCGCGGCGAGGCAGGGGCGGATACTGCCCAGCCAGCTTGGCGACCCAAGCGCTGCAGCGGTGACCGGAAGACGTTGGAATGGCGACCGCCCCCCTAGCACGACGCGAAGGGGTTCCCATGTGCATCTCATGCCGACGGCGAGGTCGCCTGGGAGCGTCGAAGCGAATCGAGTCGGCTTTCGATAGGGCCCCGAATCTGGCCATGTCGAGGTCGACGCACGAGGACACAAGCTTGTTGATAATGCCTTGCATCGGCTTCCAGACCCAGAGTCGCGACGAGAAAAGATTTTCGACCGCGACATGAATGACGTGCTGCTTCAGAGCGTCTTAGACAGCCTGAAGGATGCGGACTGAGGCCAGCGCGCATGCCAGCCCAGCTCGGGCCGAAGTTGACTCTGGGGACCTCGTTGACCGCGCGCGCGAGGCCCAAGTGCACGTAGCCCCCAAGCGCACCCACCAGACACGACCCGCACGAATCCATTCGAGGATAAGTCCCAAGATGGCCGGCCGAAGAGTGCCAAGGTAGGGCCCGATTTTAAGCTCGAGAGGCACGGCAACGTCCAGCCCGGTTTGGCGAGCGGCCCCGGACAAGTGAGCGCTGCGTGCGAAAAGGTCTAAAACGAATCGCCCAGCGCGCTGGCTGGCCGACGGCCGCGGCGCCACTGGCCCGCTCGGAGGTGGGCCCGCGCAGGCGCCGCGGCCAGCCTCGGGCGCCGCCGGCGCCGCTGCTGCCCGCGCCGCGGGGGCAAGTCGCACTGCAGGAAGCGTGAAACTGCATCCGCTCGGCGCCGAGCCTGACGACGAGCGCCCCCCAGAGGCGCCACTGCATCGCCGGGCGCCAGCGCTCCGCGGTCGCTAAGCCGCGAGTCCTTGTCCAAGGGTCTCCTGTCAGCGTCGATGCATCCTGTGCGCCAGTCGATGCCAGCGGAGATTTGCCACGCCGCCGCCTCGCGGCGGCAGCTGTCCAGCGCGCAGTTGCAAGCCCGCCCGCGTTCTTGCGCCGGCAGCTCGCTCGCGTTGTCGCCGAAGAAGACCACCGCCGCGCCCTGGGCCCCAGGCAGGCCCGCCGCGCACCGCAAACCCAGCAGCGAGGCCCGCGACTCCAAGAGGTGGATCGCCTCGCGCCTGCGCCAGCTGCCTGCCACTACGAGGCCCCAGCGCCCACGATGAGCGAGGCGGTTAGGCAGCGGCGGCACCGTGCCCTCGATCCGCACGAAATGGCGGCGCCTCCCGCCATGCTGAGCAGGGGCGGCGACTGCGCCTATAGGCAGGCGGGTGTCATCCCGCACCGCGCCGACCACGATGGGCGCCCAGTCCTGGCTCGGCACGTCGCCCAGCAAGGCCGCCGCCGCAAGTGCATCACTCGGCCCGCGCTCGATATGCTCCACCACCTCGCGGAAGCGCCGGCGCTCCTTCAACTGCGCCGCGTCGTAGACCTCCGACAGTGGCGCACTGTGGCCCCACGGAGTGCGTAGCCGTGGAGCGACGCGTCGGAGCACCAGACGGACCAGCACAGCGGGCGCAGCAGGTCCGCGCCCGCGCAGGGCAGCATCGCCCGCGCGACCCAGGGCTCATCCCAAACGTCACCAGGCAGGATGGCGACGCGACCCCGCTGCTCGCGCGAAGGTGCACACGCGCTGCAAGATGGAAAGCAGCGTCGGCCGCAGCCTGAAGTGATGACTGAGGTGGCCGCACAGGACCCGCACAGCGTCCCCAGACAGGCGCCCGAGGGTCAGGACGCGGCCGAGCGCAGCTCGCAGGCGCATGAAGCGCCGCTGGGTGCGACGCAGCCGCCGCCGAGGCCCATCGAGCACCAGGGCGAGGAACCCGAAGATCGGCTCGCCGTCGACATGGCCTCGCAGCACGAACCCCCGCCGTCGCAGGGCCGCCAGCGCCAGGCTGAAGACCCGCCGACTCTCCAGCCACCCGGCGGCCAGCATGCTGATGTTGCGTCGACGCACGGTGCCAGCGCAGGCGCGCGCGGCCCGAAGCAGACCCGCCGTTGTCGGCCCCCGACGAGGAAATCCGGGAGATCGACCTCGCGAAACGCCTCCCGCATGCACTCGGAGATGGCCTCGTCGCAGAAGTAAAACGTCCAGGGCCATCCCATGGCCATGCCCAAGAAACGCGCCTCGAGGACCTCGAACGGCTGGACGGCGTCGAAGGGCTGCATGTCGCCATCATACACTTCGTCGATCGTCAAGCCCAAGTCGCGGACGACGTCGGAAATCGAGCTCGAGTAGCCCAGCCCGAAGTGGAGGCGAGACCCTCGCACTTCAACTAACAGAAGCCGTCAGTCAGGTCGATCGAGAAACCCGCCAGCTCGTCGTCGTCGGGGGAGCTGGGCTCGGACTTCTCCACGAGGCCGAGCCGCTCCTGCACCGCGCCGAAGGTCTCGTCGCTGGCGGAGAACCCCGCCAGGGCGTCTGGGGCCGCGAGCTGGCTCAGCGGGGGTGGGCGGCACATGCGTTTGGCCCACCTAGCGTCGATCACCAACCGCGGCATCGAGTCCTGAAGAAGCACCCCGCGCGGCACCGTACCCACCGCCCCCACGCGAGCAGCCCGGCCCTCGAGAGCACGCTGAGAAACTCAACCTTCTTGGCGCGGCTGCCCTTGAGGATCGGGCCCCACTTGGCCTGCCCGCGAAGGGCCCACGTGCCCGTGTCGTGCCGGAGCTCAGAGTCCGACTTCCAGATGTGCACGTGCGGGGCGCCGATGAGCTTCGCAGACTCTGGGGGCGCCACTGTCGCCGCGCCCTTCGGGGCCAGGTCGCCCATCGACGACCTCAGCTTGTCGACGTCATGAGACCCCCGAGCCGCGCCGCCCGACGCGGCGCAGAGGTCGTCGGAGCGCGGCACACCCCCCAACGCGCCCTGGCCAGAGGAGAGGGCACGCCCAAGTCGGCCACCAGCGGACCAGGGGAAGCACGCAGCCGCTCGATCGCCTGGCGTTGCCAGGGAGAGCAGCGCGCGGAAGCGAGACAACTCGGGCGGCGCCGATACCTGGGTTCTGGCCGAGAGCTCGGCAACTGGCCCGACCCCGCGGCGACCAGGGGGAAGGGCTGGGATGCCTCGAGGAAGTCCCGGGGAAGCTGGGGCCCCACTCCCCCAGGGCCGTAGCCGGCGCACAGCCGCTGCCCCCGCCGCCCGAGGAGCCGCCGCCGGGCTCCTCCTTGTCCTTCTTCGGGCTCGTGCGGTCCTTGGCCTTGGCGGCCAGCTCCCCTCTCAAGAAGCGCTTCTGCCTCGAGGTCCGCGCCTCCTTCTCCGCGAGCGTCGTCGTGCGAGCAATGAACTCGCGGGTGGCAGGGCCGCCGCCCTCGCCCACGGCGTGCTCCGCCATCCTCGACGAGCCTTGGGGCGACGGCGACTTCGGGTTGACCCGCGCCGCCCGCTCGATCTGCAAGATCCGTCGCACGAGCAATTCCAGACTCGCCAGGTCCAGACAGTCGCCTCCGAGACCGAGGGCCAGGACCCGACAGTGGATGCGGTGCTCGAACGCGACCCCGCTCTCCGAGTGGGCGCCAGACTGGCGGGCCCACTGCGAGCGGCAGGTGAACTGCGCGAGGCCCACGGCGACGACCCCGCAAACCAGCTCCACCACCGCCCGCGGGCCTGAGTGGGCACAGTCGCTCACCTTCGTCAGGTCGAAGGGTTGGAAGCGATCTGCAGCCCGCGAGAGCGGGGCGCAGGCGGCGGCCGTCGGTCGCGCCCCGCGCTGCTCTGCTTGCCCCGCCCCCAGCTGGCGCACTCGGCCGCGGGCGCCAGCTCAGCCCGCGGCCAGCGGCGCGGCTCGCCCCAGTCGACGAGCGCCACGGCGCCAAGCACCACGCCAGAGCTCAACGCCTCGTCCGACGGCACCTCCTGCCCGAACTCCGCTGCACTGGCGCCCGCGACCCGCCAGGCGCTGCCACCGCCCGCCGCAGAAGCACCCGGCGCGCCCTCCGCGCCCGCGATGACAGCGAGCCGCGTCGCCGCCGCACGGTGCCCCAGCAGCTCGGCCCCCGGGGGCGCGGCGATCAGCGCGCAGTCGCCAGCCGCCCTCGCGGGCACCGCCGCGCCGCGCGCCGAGGGGGCGAGCTCGTACTCGTTCGGGCCAATGACCTCGAGATCGCCGCAAGGCCCCATCGCCGCCCGGCGAGACTCCTAGATCCGACGCAACAGCACGCGACGCTGCCATGTCTCGGCGCAGCCCTCGATCGACGCCAGCGCCCGCGGCTCGTCGACGTCGAGCGCGCGCCCCATCAGCGCCGCACCTCTTGCGAGGTTAGCACCGCGGGCAGCTCGGGCGAGGCGCGCGTCCGCAGGCGCGGCCCGCCAGTCGCCGAGGGCGCGGCCCCAGCGGCCCCCTGCGCGGCCACTGCCGTCGAGCGCCGCCGACGGCGCCAGCCGCAGGCCCCCGCAACGCAGAGGCCGAGGAGCGCATGGGGCAGCGCCGCGACCCGCGCGATGACGCCCAGCCCCACCGCCGCCAGCCGCCACCGCTCCAGGGCAGCCTGCTGGCCGTGGAGCCGCCGCAGCTCCTCGTCGCCCGCGCGGGCCAGGCCTCGCACGTGCCGGCGTTGGGTCTGGGCCCCCACTCTGAGGCGGGCGACTCGATCGCCGGCGCGACGCACGTCGGGCGATGGATGACCCCGAACGCGCAGCGCCCCGCCCAGCCGAGCGCCGCCGCGAGCGCCGAGGTGAGACCCCCCCAGCCCGGGCCCATCAGACGCCGCGCGAGTTTCGGGAGGCTGGGCCCAAGCGGCCATGGACCAATCCCCTCCCGCAAAGGACAGACAATCGTTGACAGCGCATATTTACACTAGAACCATCACCCGAACGAGTCGCGCGCTTATGTTCTAGCTGGTCGAGTGCTGGCCGCATTGAAACAAGAAGCTGGTCATGAATACTGAGGTCAGCATTATATGTTTCCTCCTGCCCCTTCCTGATTTGTCCTCCTCCGCCTTCATCGGCCGGTCGACCACCGATCTGTCGCCAAGCTTTGGGCCGGGAAAAAAGACAGCGCTGCAGCGCCATGGTGCACTATGCATGCTATGGAATGCCCTGATACACCACGTTGCGCTACACAGCGTAATGCCACTATGCCACATGAAACACAATAAAATCATATACTAGACAGTGCACATTGCATGCCATGCCATGCTGTGTTGTGATATGGTATGCTCATGCATGGAATGATGCGCTGAGCCATCTCATACCAAGTTTCCTATGAAACGCGGGGCTGCCGCGCTGCATGGCGTGCGCAAGCACGACATACCGCGCTATGCGACGCAATGCAATGCAATGCTACGCCATGTGATGAACTGCTCGGCTAAACTGAACAGGGCGACAGTAAGAACAACAACGGGGATGTGGTATTTGCAAGATGTATGTCGGCTGTTGCGCAGAGCAGTACGGTGCTGTTCGGTAAGCTGTTGTGCATTGGAATGCCATAGTACGCCGCGATGTGTCATGATATGCAATGTCATGCTAGGCAACGTTACGTCGTGGCGTGCAATGCTAGGCTTAGACAGTCGCTATGGCATGCTGAATCGTACTGTGATACGCACTGACACGGTTAGCTCTGTCGTGCTGTGCCGTGCCAGGTCATGTCACGCAACGCTACGATGCCACGATCGGCAAGGCCGACCTTTTGATATGCACTGGTATGTTTTGGAGGCCTCTTGGGGGCCGTTTGGGGTGCTCTTGGGGCCTCTTTTGCGGCGTCCTTGCATCCTCGTGGGTCCTCTAGGGGGCCTCGTGGGGGCCTCGTGGTCTCTGTTGGGGGCCTCTTGGGGCCTCCTGGAGGCCTCTTGGGCCCCTCTTGGAGCCTTTTTTAAACCCTGTTGGGCGATCTTGGGCGCCTCATGGGCCGTCTTGGGGCGCTCTTGGACCGTCCTGGGGCTCTCCTGCGCCGTCGTGGCGCCCTCTTTGGGTGCCTAGTGGGCCGCGTTGACTTGATTTCTGGGGCCGCGCGGGCTGTCATGGACCGTTGGAAGCACGAAACAACGAGAACGCGAAAAAACGTCAAAAACGATAGCAATAACAAATTCTTTCGCCTCCTGAATGCCTCGTTGGAGTTTTGATAGCATCTTGGCCGTCTTGAAGCCCTTATGGGCTGTCTTCAAGCCATGGTGGGCCAATGTTGCGGCGCGGTGTCCAATCCGTTGTAGGCGGTCCGAGAGCCCCCGCCTGTTGCGGAGGCCTCGCAGCCGACAGACGCGCAAACGTCCCAGCCTGATGCCCACGACCTCCGACGCATGACGGGGCCGGGGGGGCCATTGAAACGAGAAAAATGACCAGCTAGATCCGAGCAATTAGGAGGCTTGCGTCAAAAGACGACGGGTCATCGTGAGCACTGACATCTTTGACTGTCCCAGTTGAGGGCGTAGTCCTTTTTTTTGTGGATGCAACATTCATGCCCCTGAAGTGACAGCAGACAGCTGGCACCACAGCCAGAGGCGCATTGCCCGCGCCACAGTCGGGGCCGTGCCCCCGTGGCGCGCTCATAGCGCGAACAGGGCACGCAAAAAAGGAGCCCGTGCTCCGCGTACCCTGATCGGGGTAGGGGGCGCCGGAGCCCGTGTTCCGACGCCCATCCTACCCACCACCTACTCCACAGGTGGCCGCGGTTTCGGACCCAGGGACCCCCCAGGACCGAACCAAAAAGAAAAACGAAAAAGGGGGACCACGACACGACGCGACACGACGGGGGGACGAAACGAACGACGCGACACGAACGACACGACACGAACGAGCGACACGACAGAGACGAGCCGCGGGCCCCGCCCCAGGGCGGCGAGCGCTGGGAGGGACCCAGCACCGCCCTGGGGGAGGACACGGGGCCTGGCGACCCCCCCGGGGGAAGGAAACCGCACTTTGGCGGCGTCCCCCGGGGTGCGGGGGATTCTCGCCCCTCGGGCCCGGCGCTCCCCGCCTGCGCCAGGAGGACCCTAGGGTCCCGACCCCTCCCCTACGGGAGGGGCCCCCTCGGGGTAGGGCGTAGTCCACGTCAGCGGGATGGCTCGAACCATTCCCGCCCCAGCGTGGACCTAGTAAACCTCGTCGAAACTCTCGGAGGAATCATCCGAACCGCAGGCTACGTCGTTCGGGGGGTGATATCAAGGCTTTTGGTCTCGGCGACTTTGTCGTTCTGCGGGATCTCGGAAACGCCACTCAGGAGGGTGATCGCGACGCCCGCTGACTCGGCGTCGTCGTAACACTGCGGGCTCTCGGACACACGCATCTTGGACGCCTTGATCTCTTCGGGCGCATGTGGGCCGCTGTCCAAGCCGAACCAGCCGTTGGGGACCTCATCAGCGGTCACGACCTCGCACTTAACAGCCTTGCCGCAGGCGGGGGGATCGCCACCGTAGGTCACGGCACACGGAAGGAGGATCTCGACACACTTGATCTTAGCCTGCTCCTCCAGCTCCCCTTTGCCGTGGACTCCGCAGACTCCTTCAGGCTAATTGTCTTATCTGCGGACTCCGAGGTGTGGTTGCGCATCATCTTCGCGACGATGGTGATGCTGGCGGCCTGCGCATGGCGAGCATGCGTGCGCCGGGGACGAGCTCGGCGCTTCCAGGATGCGGAGGTCGCACATGTAGGCTGCACACCGCAAGCCAAAGCCAGTCCTGGAGGTGGCCCCAGCCACGACCAGTGCCCAGGCATCGGTGGCGGGGCGGGGGCTGTGTATGGGAAGACGCGAGGGATCCTGAGAAGCGTCGGGTTGCTGCATCGGTGCTAGGCTTGAGCCGAGGTGCAGTTATCTATATATATATAATTATATGTACTGCCTGTTCCTTCGGGCTTCGTGGGACCTATCCCCACCCAGGAGGGTGGGCTGGTGCGGCGGAAGACCAGTGGAGTTGGGGACATAGTAGACGATGCTGACTTGAGGGTCGGGGGCAGGGACGCGTCCACTCCCCAACGCCAACACTCAGGAACGCGGACATAAACTGTCCGAGCGGCATGGGTTTCTTAGATTGGCGCTGGACGCCTTTCAATGACGCGCGGAGCACGCCAGGGTCGGCGCCAGAGGTGCCAACAAGGGGTCCAGCGCCGATCAAGGAGGTCCGCGCGGACCTTCGACAAATTCGCATGTAGCTTTGACCGGGTTCGGACTGCTTCTGTACTCTCTTCACCTCTTCCTCCGAAGTTTACGCTCATGTCGCGTTTCCTTCTGCGGGCGGTGGGAAGCAGTCGGCGGTAGGCCTTGCGGGAAGGAACAGGAAGCCGCCACTCTCAAAAAATTTGTTCAATGCGTTGAAGGTCTGCGCTTTATGCTCACAACCCAGGTCTCCAGCAACCGGTCGATCCAGGAAACCCCTGAACGACCTCGACGAACCGCAGCTGCTGAAGAGCACCCCGACGCAGGGAAGCCTCCAGGAACCAACGAGAACGTTCAGTAACGTCTGACGGACTGCGAGGAATGTGAGTGGGAATCTTTCTCCCCCGAGGGGCAATCGGCGCCGTCGCGGTTGGCGGTGCCGCTGCTCCTGCGCCGCCGCTCGGCTTACTCGCGAAGGGACGCGGGCGGAGCGGTGGAGTCTTGGAGAGATGCCGCAAAGAGGGCGTGGAGGAGGGACGGTGGAGAACGGAGGGGAAGGAGGAAGGAAGAAAAACAAGGAAGGAGGGAGGAAGGACAGCATCCCAAACCTCGGTCGTCGATCCTCCTCGATCCGCGATCCTCCGGCGACAAATGCGCGATGGGGCCAATGCGCGCGCGGCCGAAATGGACGAGGGGAAGGGAGGGATGAGGAAAAAAGGAAAGGAGCGGGGTATGGGATGGGAGGGGTAGGTGGGGGGGGAGACAAAGGTGCGGAAGGCGGGGGGAGGAGGGAGGGGAGGGGAGGAAAAGGGCATGAGAAAAGGGAGGAGGAATGGAATGGAATGGAATGGAATGGAATGGAATGGAATGGAATGGAATGGAATGCAATGGAATGCCCACTGGGGGAGCGCATCGCACAAAATAATACCAGTTCAAAAGAATAAACCGGGATACGAATCGCGGAAGGGGGTACTGGGAGAGAAAAACCCTCAGGTAACACCCGAAAGCTATCCCCTGGATTGAGCATCTCGAATGCTCTCCCGAACTCGAGCTCTCTCAACCAAAGCTTTCACGCGGTGCTCATAGGAGGGGGCCGCCTCTGACGCCGAAGAACTCGTACGAGCATTCGTGGCAGTAGAGGTCTCGAGGTGCTCTGACGGGACACGGCGCAACCTTGAAACAGGGAGCACCTTGTCCAGCGCCTGGGCCACACGGCGGTTGGGGCATCCACCGTGCCTCAGCATGGCCAGGACCTCTAGGCCCTTACGAGTCGGGGGCTGACAGGGGCGCCCAAGTTTCTCAAGCTTAGCTTCGGGCCGACCTCCACACTTCATGCACGCGATGGCTTGCTCTCGAACGGTGCAAACAGCAGCATCACCCCCAGCTTCTCGAGCCAGTCCAGTCGTGGCGATGAGAAAATGCCCGAGAGGGTTCGAGAGCAGCCTACGGACATGACTGGGCACGCCTTTGTAACCATTCACGGGGACTCAGTCTGAAGATCCTTCCGCCACCAGCAGACAACGCCTGCCATGCAAGCCGAGATCTCCTTGCTGCCGGCGATGCCAGCTGGTTTGCCGCCTTCAGCGGCCCGACCGAAAGCGCGTCGGCCTCTTCCACCTTACCTCATTGGGGAACAGCGGGGGGACGTGCGCAGCTAGTTTCATGAAGCTCAAAGCCCGTGTGGCGGCGAGGTTCACGCTGCAGAGGAAATCTAAATTTGGCGCAGGGTGGGGGGACGGCGCTGCCCTCGCTTGCCTGTCTACGGCAGCGTTCGCCACGGCGAATAAACGATCGAGTCCCTCGAGCTGCGCCGTCTCTTCTTCTGTCCTGTGAGCCTTCACGTGGCGCGCTGTGTGTATAAACGGCGGGCCCTCCAAACTACGCGCAAAAAGTTTGACACCTGCGAACGTGTTCGACGACGCAAAGTGCCTTGAAATGTCTTGTTGGGCAACCGCGATGACGACCTTGCAGTCCGATGCTACCTCAGCTGGTCTGCTCGCGACTTGGCCGCAGGTCGCGATCCCTACGCGTTCTGCCATAGTGGGCGTCGGTGGCAGGGTGCCAGCGATTATACCGCGTAGGAAAGCAACTTGATCCTCCACTTCACCGGGGCAAACCCCGATGGACCAAGCTCCTTCCAACGGTCTCAACGACGGTTTGCTGCGTGATCCGTCGGGGGGCGGGCGGAGCGGGACATCAATCGTGAGCGAGGCCAATGTTTCAGGGCCACGCTCTAGCGAGATGCCGCGCTGATCCAAAACCTCGACCTCGGGCGAAACCGACGGGTGCAACAACTCACTATCTCGATACGTGAAAATGCCCGCGGTGAAAATCCGGTGTTCGAGCCCCGCTTGGGCCGCCAGGATAAACTTTGGCGAAACTACTGCAGCCTCTCTAGCTTCTAAAACTTGCGGTAGCTGACATCAGTGGAGCCCGTTGTGAATTGCGCCCTCTCCCCGCACTCGCAAAACCCGTCGGACAGGCACCCCGCCCTCTCAGCACGGTCATTGGACCGCAACCCTCGGCAGCCACAGCTCCAAATTAGATACTTCTGCAATCAACTGAAGCGTTTGGCTTTCGGACCGACAATTTTTCGGACCAGGCCCAGCGTGGCGTGAGTCCCAGGAGCGCAGCCATGCTTCTGGGCCAAACGAAATCGATGCTGCCTCTGTACTCCTGGCTCTAGCTGGTCTTTTAGAAAGGGCGGCGGGGTCCGGCTTCAATCAACTTCGAGATCACTGTGGTCTACCTTTTCGAGGAGCCCGCGATGCATCCAGCCCGCAATCGCCAAGCATAAGCAAGCACGAGACACGGGGCCCCTGGGCTCTCGCCAAGATTTGCGCAACTCAGGTTGGCAGGGCATCCAGAGGAGGACGAGTTCGCCCAACTTGATGAGGGCGTGCCCTGGGCGAGTCGCAGCTGCCCAGACCATCCTGCACCACTGGGTTGCGGGCGCCACAGCCAATCTCATGCTACCATCACCGTTTAAAACTAATCTGGCTGCGAGTGAGACCCCCCCCGGCGCGAGGGGGGACCCGAACGGCTCGTGGGCCTCCGGCGCGAAGTCGACTCAGATTCGGAGAGCCCCTGGACCTCAACCCCAAAGCTGTCGGCAGGGGCAACTCCCCGACGGTGAATTTTCCGACAAGGGGGCCTCCGCAGGGCCTTGAAAACTTCCCGCAGCGCTCGCGCCTCGCGGACTACTCCTGCCATCGCAGCAGAACGTCGCCGCTGCTTCAGACGGGCCCGAGGTCGGCGGCGCGCAGCTCCAGCAGGCTCGCCCGCTCCCAAGTGGGACGCGCCCGTCTGGTCTTGGAAGCTCGAGTTGATCACATACAGCCGTCGCCAGGGCCGCGTGGGTCGACCTGGTGGCCACCTTGTCTGCGTTCAGCTCGCGTTGATCGACTTGCTGGCCTCGAACAAGTGCTGGCCTCGAACAAGTGCTACATCGAAATGGAAAGACTAGTAGTGGTAGCCAGAGTCGCCGATGTAGTTCTGGAAATCTATCGACGGGGACTTCTGAACCATCGCGACGAAAGCGTCCGCTGAATTAACTTTCGCGGCTAAATCGACGCGCGCGCCCCCTGCAAAGATACCGAATTTCGCAAACAACATCTCGTCCGCGCGATGTCTGCCAAGCCGTGCCACTCGCGGGCTCAATCACATATTGCATACCAATTTCAGCCAACATCTTGGCGAACCGCGCCGCGGGAACTTGAGTGGTAGAACATATTGCGGGATCGCCTCGTAGTACTTGGACCAGTCGGCTACGAACACTATACCGCGTATGTGCGTCGCTTGGTCAGCCTCGGAGCGGACTGCTTTAGCCCGTGCACAGTCGATCGCCGATCGGCCCTCGGCTGCCCCCCAGCATCCTCGATCGAGACACTGACGCACATGCTGGGCCATTGGCCTCCGAACTCTCTGCCATCTCCTATGCGCGCCAGCGCATCAGGCGATGAATAGCTTGCCTCCGCTCGGCTTTCCCAGGAGAAGCATCTGAATCCGACGCAACTGTTTCGGGGGAGCGCCCGCGGCCTCAGAAACTACCCAAGTGGAAGGCCAAACTTCCAATCCGTCGTCGTCTATCATCGCGACATGTCGAGGGTAAAAGATGTCTAGGCTTGCTGACGCGCTGGCCGGAAAGCACTTGGATGCTCGACGCATGTCCTCAGAAAAGAAACGGGGGCAGCTGCTTCTGCCTGGGCTCCACGCCGATGATGCTGCGCCGCTTGCACCTCGAAGCTCTCTGCACTGGGCCACCTCCTGGTCGACGATCTCCGCGGGGTCGCCAGACGGGATGCCTATGGCGACTGCAAGAGCTGGCGCTGCGTGAACTTTGGTGGTGCGACGCAGAAGTAGAGCCCTTTGGCTGGCTGCAATGCGACGCCATGCCGTCCAGGACCCATCCGACTCCCTCCCCTGGCCTTTCTCGGCCAGCTCTACATCCTCGTCAATATCATCCAAGAGCGTCTGGATCCAGTCATGGTCCAGGGGGGCTTGGTTGATCTCCTGACGGGCCTGGATGACCGCGCTATCCAACCTGCCGCTGAGGCCTGATCCAGGATACTGCGCAATCAGAAGATCCGCTATCTCTTCAGAACATTCCGCCATCTTACACGCCTTGCTAACAACTGCTGTATCGTGATGATCCCTCCTCAAAACCACTACCAACCTTGACCGATGGCTTAGTCGCTCGTCGTTCATGGGGTGCTCGGCGTTGACCCACCTGGACTCGAGGTTCCTGCCGCGTGCTCCGCTGTTCTTGGGCCCAGTGCGCGAGTTGCTCGCGATGAACTTTGCGAGCATGACTGCAAGCCTGCCATACGCACGAGTGAGACAAGCCCATGCGACCGCTGCATCACATTCTGGATATCGCGACTTCCGCGCCGCTTGATCAGCCAACGTTGCGCGCATCGAGGTAGCACCGAGGGGGTGGTAACCGTGTGCACAGAATCACGGATAGCAAAACCGTTGTCCACTAACTTTAGCTGGGCTGGTCGATGGGCTCCCTTGTGCCATGTGCTCTGCACGTGCGCGCCGCGAAATCCACGCTGCGCCGCGTCGCCCATTCTAAACTAATCGGTTGCCCAACATCCTGTGCCAACGCGGAACGTGACTTGATCAGGAATAGCAGGCGCCACTGATGAATCCGAAGGAACTCTGAAGCTTCTACGTCTTGCCATGACATGTTCCAATCGCCGCCCATGAAGCATGGCGTCGCCGTTCTCGAAAAGATTCTGCCAGCCGCTGCTCGAATCTCTATGTTCTCCCCTGGGGCCCCAATCGAATCGCGCAAATGCACGTTCAGAAGAGACGAGCCGGGCCCGCCTGGAAAATCTAGAATCACGCGCTGCGGTCAGTGATTGTAAATCAGTTGGCCAGACCGTGGGAACCGAAGTCCTGCATCAGCTCGAGCTAGGAATACAACTCCTCCTGAAGGGAACGGCGCCCACTGTCTGGCGCGCTGGGATGGCTGCAACTTTCCAACCGCGCTTGCCTGCCCAACTGCGCAGTGACCCCAACAAAGACCCCGTGCACCCCGTCTCCTGAATCATAGCAACGCGCGCAGAGGTTCTCTGAAACATATGCTTCAACGTCCATCGCCACTCGCGCAGATGGTCGTGATCGCGCATGTACCCTGCGTGGGCGGCGCAGGCGGCAAACGTGCTTCACCCCCCTGCAATCTTACGCCAGACGCGAGGATGTCACCCACGCCCCCGTTTCTTTCCAAACTCTCGCAGCTCAGCCTGGAACTCTTCAAAAGCGCCTTCCTTCCCCATCGCATATAAGGCCTGCTGCTCGGCATCGTCGAACTCCCGCTTGACGCCTGCATGCTCGGCGCCGTCATCGGGGGGAGGCTCATCTGGTTTATCATCAGCGCTGCCCATAGGAACATCCTGAGCAGGAAAAAAAACGCCCAGAAATGCTCGCGCAGCTTGGCCCAGACGCCCGTGCCGATGAACTCCTTGAGCATTGGGTCGTCGACCTCCTCTTCTTTGATGTTGAACGCGCCCGCTGGGTTATTCTTCTCAAGACGATTAGTGCGCGCCACCAGCGTTCGCGGCATGATTGCGGATCTCCTCCTGCGGCGCGTTGACCTCAGCGTGCTTGGTCTTCAGGAGCGCGCGCTTCTCAGCAATGCTGTCTGGCTGCTTCTTGAGCTGCTCCTCCTTCTCGCCGGTCTATCTGGCAAAGCTCTTGCATGTGGCCTGCGCCTTGTAGAAGTCCTGCGTCGCGCGCCTGTGCGCCGCGGCGGGGGGCCGTGGCTGCTTCTGCTCCTTCTTGATGTGATCGATACTTGTCTGCGTCGTCTTCCGTAGCCCTTTCCCGACCTCGCCCTGCGGCAGCACGTTGATCGATGCCTCAAAACAGGCGAGCTGGGCTGCAAGCTTGGTTCGTTTGTTTTCTTCTCAGTCATCTCGGTGGGGCTCTGACGCGGCCGCGGGGTGAACTTTTGGACCTTTGTGCCATGGGGCCTTCTCTTTGTCTTTCTCTGTGTCACCTGCGTGGCCGCCGCGCAGCAGCTTCTCGATCTCTCCTGGCCGCTTAGAAAGCTCGTGGTCCTGCCTGGCGCGACCCGTTGCGCCTCCGCCGCCTGTTGGTGACTTCTCATCCCGCAACTTCTGGTCGCCCCGCGCCGACTTCCTGACGCGGGCTCCGCGCGCGCACTTGACCCTGCGCGCCCAGTTGGCGCTCGCGCCGCAGCGCCCGCGCGCCCAGAAGGGGCGACGCGGCCCGCGCGGCGCGCTGGGCTGCAGCGGCTGCGGCACCAATGGTGGGGATGTCGGGCGGGCGCGGGCTGCTCGCCGCCGACGGGGCTCGCGAAAAAGGGCGCCGACTGCCGCGGTGCGCAGCAGGATCGACGGCGCCCAAAAGCAGCTGGGACTGGCCGCGGACTAGCGGCATCCGCGTTTCCCCCTGTGGAGCACAGCATCTGGCACCAAGATGGCCACGGAGAAAAGGGAGGAGGAGGAGGAGGAGAAGGAGAAGGAAGAAGAGGAGGAGGAGGAGGAGGAGGAGGAGGAGGAGGAGGAGGAGGAGGGGGGGCGGAGGGGGGGGAGGGAGGAAAGGTAGGAGGAAAGTGCGTGGAGCACGAGCTAAACGACGACCGTGAAAAAGCGGAATGGGATCAGGGATCAGGCCGAGGCGCAACGTCCGATTCGGATGAGGGCTGGCGGGCCAGGGGAGAAGGTGGAAGGCGCGAGGCCCCCGTGCGTCACGGCCCCGCAGCCCCGCTCACCGGCCGAGGGCCGCCAGGGCGCAGTCCGCGGCGGCAAGCAGCGCGACGGCACCGGCCGCTGCCTGCCACCATAGCCTGCACCACCTAGCGGACCTCGCGACTGGCTAGAGGAGCACCAATGCGCCAGGACTGCACTGAGGCCCTCTCAGCAGGGCCACGGCAGTCCGCCAAAAGGCCCCTCTCCACACTGGGGCCTCGATGGAGGCACGGGCGCCGCAGCGGCGGCGCATCAAGAACTTGCCGGCGGCCTGCGCGCAATGGCCCCGGTACTCGAATTTTCCAGAGCCCGCGCGTGCAAGCCGTCATAAGCGAGCCCCAGCTCACGACAGGCGTTGAAGACAGCATCCCTACGCGCCCAAGGGAGGAAGCCATTGTGACGCTCGGCTCTAACAGCGGCAGGATACAAGTGGAGCGGCGCGGGCTCTCACTTATTGCCAGGCTGCTCAAACTTTGCTCGAGAGAGATGTCTTGCCTGAGCAGCGGCACCACGTGGACCTCCCCACACACGCACACACACACACACGCACCCTCCCCCACCTCCAGGCCGTTAGAAAGGAGGGGAAGCTGAGGCACCTCCAAGGGGTCGCGGCAGGGCCTCGCATACATGGAAGAGGAATCAGCCTGATACGCGACAACCTGAGCGACCTGACCCAGACATCGGCACGTCTTGTTCGCGTCCTTCAAATGCGCTGTTACAGTGGCGGTGGCGATGTTAGCAATGGCATGCTGCTTCGCCCCCAGCTCAGCAAAGAAATCTCGGCCCACATGTTGGACAGATAATCGAAAGCCGCAATGTGAACGCATCGATCCAGGCTCGAAGCGCACTGGCCAAACAAGAGGGAGTCGAGGTCTCCGTGGGCTGGGATCCAGCGGACTCGGGGCCTCTCACTGGACGGAGCCCCTGCTGGACACAACTGAAACAACCCCCGCCAGATGCACGCATGCTCGCGACAACCTGCAGCCAGCTCGGCAGACCAGATCGAGGCCTCTTGCACTCGTCCCGGGCCGAGGCGGACCGCCTGCAGCGACGCGTGCCTTTCGGCCCCAGGGGCGGCCTGGACGGCCCCCATGGAAGGGGCCCGAAACACGCCCGAACGGGCCAGCCCCCAGGACTGAGCCCGACCACGGCCCACCCGCAGCGGCAAGCGTCGGGCGCACCGTTTGAGAGCCCAGAACCGTCGGTAAAAAGTTGAAACCCCAACGAACCGCGGAGAATACTTGGCGGCAAGCGTGGGGCGCCGCGCGCCAACTCCGTGTGTGGGGGGGGGGCACTTTTCGCTGAGTCCCGCAGCCAATTCACATGCTCCATCACGCCGTCTGGAAACAGGGATGCCTCGGCTGGTCCACCGCTGGGTTCCCGAACTCGTTTACGCCCATGCCACTGGCGACCGAAAGCGCCGAGGACATCGCATCCGAATTCGCACGTGGGGCTGGCTACGTAGCCATGCTGATGCTTCTTGGCTGGCGGCCAAAGTTCCCCGCTGATCAGGCCTCTCAGGGCCGCTTGCCTAGGGGGGCCCTTAACAGCACAGATCCCTACATCTGAGCGCGCCCCCCCCCCAGACAGGCTCATCACCGCAAGCCTCGGGAGACGCCCCCGAAATCTGCCGCACTTGGGCGCGACTGATGCCCTCGCGCAGACGCTGCTTGACATCCCAGAGGCAAACGGTGACCAGAGAAATGGCATCACCCCGGTCCGTCGCGAGCGGGTGGTGAAAAATAAAATCCCACCCAACTCGCCGCAACGTTGAAATGACCGCCTCTATAGGTCCGTAAACGCGACCCCAGCGAGGGCGATCGCGCAAACGAGCTCGAGCCGCCGAGCAGGCAACTCGCAGGTCAGAATCGGGCGCTTTCCGATCCCAGACCCAGCAGCAATATCTGAACAATAGCGGGGTCGCATCATCGACTATGGGGTCAAAGCTGGGACCATTGTGGGTATACAAGAAACCAGTGACGCGAGACGCACAACGGGCCCCTTCAGGCTCCCAGCTAAGGCCCTGGGAATTCTGAGCGTGTCATTGGTCACTCCTGATACCGAGGCCCCGTGGCCTCCGCTGGGCATGGGGCCTGTGCGCCACGCGCCAGCAACCTTGGTGCCCGCAGACTTCTTAAGCGCCTGGATACGGTGCTTCCTCCTCACCAGCGCAACTCGCCTCTTGGCTTCCACCTTTCGGAGAGCACGCCTGCCGAACAAATCATGACCAAGGTTTCGCATGTGATCAGATCCTCGCGTTCCCATCAACTTGGCCGACATTGCCGCGTGCTTGGAAGCGGCCAAGCTGGCGGCTACAAACCCCGACTTATCGGGCTGCAACAGAAGGCCCATCGGGCGTGCAAGATGACGCAACTCCATAGCCGCAGTAAGGACCACCTTACCTCGCTCAGGGTCGGGACCTGACCAACGCAGAGACACCGTCTATTAAACATCTCGCCGGGACTTGAAATCTTTCAATCAAAAAACTTAACCGGTTGCAGTAGCACTGCCATCATGCTAGAGGTAGCCGCCGAGCATCCAACTAAAATCTCTTGGAAAGAAACGAATGGCTCCGAAAGCGAGCCGAAAGCAATCCTCCGAGGGGCAATATGGGTCTGGATGGCCATCCATCCAAGGCGGAGCGGGAAACCAACCTAAAAATCGGAAACAGGACCGAGGGCGATATCATTTCGTAGCATTTAATCATGTCTAGCAAGAGGGATACCGAGTGCCAGCCTCTGGCTCTGGCTACCTCGGCCGAGAAGTTCACGGACTCGGCGTCGAACGCAGAGCCCGACGGACTTCTGCCCTTCCCAGACCCCCGCAACTCCCGAGCGCGACCCCCCGCCGCCCACTCGTCAGTAACAGAACGACGAATGCGTCCCCGGACTCGCAGAATCGTGTCTACAATAGCGATGAGCCTGCGGCCGCCGTCGGGTTTTGGCCGCCTGGAAAGCCTGCTCGCCAAGCGCTTGTTTGGTCAGACGAGTGCCCTTTCACACTGCATAAGTAGCGACGCAAGTGCGGCTAGCATCGCATCAGGGAGGTACTGGAGCGCACGGAGATGGATCTTACAACAGCCGACCGCCGTCTCCGGGGGAGATCGCGCAATCGCTCTCCTCAAATCGTCGACCCCGAGCGGCGGCAGGTTCGCCCAATCCTGCGAATCACTCGGCAATTCCAAATCGTCGCAACAATGAGTGGTCCAAATATGTGACCACTCGCGGCGCGTATCGGCGGCAAGCCTGAAAGGCTGGATCCGATGCTCCTCGGTGCACCTCTTGGATTCCACAGACCCTGGTAAAACGATGGGCAGCTATGGCCCCGTCCAAGAACGCCCCCCTGATCTTCCAAGCTTCCTCTTAGCTAACCAAAGAACCGTCTCCTTTTCCTGGGCCAGGGACAGAACTCGCTCAATCAAATCGGGCGTGGACGGCTCACCTATCACATCCACCCCAGACCTGAAGGAAGAGCCTCTGGATCCTGCCGGGGAAGGCCTCGGTGCCCGTCAGAAACTTGGCAGCGCGCTTCAACCTTCTCGGCTGATCGTCCAAGCCCGCGTCAAGGTTGGGGATGCACGACTGCAGCACGATGCGCACACTGCGCAGATGCCTGGCCCGCCTGGCCGCTGCACTCCACGCTGCGCACTCGCACGAGGGCCGAAGCTGTCGACGCTGCGGGACTGCGCGGAGCTGCTTCCAACGAACTCGGTGCCATCCAGCCCTGCGTTCGTAATCTTGGCGACAAGGGTCCAACGACATCATGCCGGTCCAAACGCTCAGCCTCGATACCCTGAGTCGCTATGTCCCAGAAGCCCGCCGACAGATCAGCTGTCGTAGCAGGTTGCATATCATCATGAAACTGCTTCTAATCACGCGGGAACCGCCCGCAACCTGGCTTGGCCAGCGCAGACAGACATTCTGGTTGACCGGCAACCCGGCACCACAAGACTGTGTCTTGAGCGTGAAGCTGCATCAGCGCAGGCCTATGTGGCCAGATCGTCGCAGCGCCCGCCGCCTCAATTATTCCAGAACGGATGGCAAACCCCGCAGACATGATGAAGTAATCAATCGTCGTACCTGGTGCACGCTGAATACATGTGGGCGCAGGCGGCGCCACCAGAAACCCTCCTATAGAAGTTGCCCATGGCTGCATCAGAGCGCGGTCCATGTTGTAGTCATGCGTAGTCAGCTGCAACAGTCCACTCATACCCAAGCGCTCGCAATCTGAGCAGAGACTGAGCCACCATCGCGAGCTATGTCCTCGCCTTCTGCCCCATCACTTCGCTGACGTGGAGATAAGCTGACACTGTCGCGAAGGCCCCTTTGAACCATGTGCGCACTAGCGCCGCAACGGTGCTCTCGTCCAGCAGCACACCGTTGGCGTCTGCCAGCAACGGCCCAGCCGTCACCTGCACCTTCTTCGGCGCAATCACCGCCGCGCCGCCGCTTGTGCCACTCCCGCGGCCAGTCTCCTTTGCTGGGGCCCACGCGCCGTGGTAGCCGACCGCGCTCGTGCGTCCTTGAATGATCCCATCTTCGCAGCCGTGACGCGATGGCCCTGCGCGCACATGATAGGCTGCTCATCTCCTAGCACAGGAGCATCGGCCTCGAACACCTCAGCAAGCGGCATGACCGACGTAGCGCTCACAGTAGCAATGCGCGTCATGATGCCGACAAAAGAGAACAAGTACACATACATACCAATCTACGCCAACTGCCAACTACGCCGCCTTGTGCCGCTTCGCGAAGGACGACAACATGGCACCCGTCCTCCTGGCTGCTTCACACAATTCAACTTCATCATCTGGCACCTGCTGCCCGACCGAGCGGGGGAACTCTCGCAGCACCTCTGGATCGTCCGCCTCCGACGGGATGGCTTGCCCCCAGCGCTGCCAGTGCTCAGCCGTCGCAGTCGCAGCAGCCCGAGCGGCCTCCTGCTGCTGCTGCTGCTGAGGTTGCCTCGCCTCCCCAGTGGCGCGGCGCTGCTGAGCGCTGCGCAGTTCCTCCGCCGCCTTCGCCTCAGCCAATCGCGCGAACAATTTCTGCGCCAAAGCCGGCGCGCCACCAAAACCCCCGGGCAACCCGCCACACTTCTCGACCGCGAGGTTGCTGGCAAGGAGCTGCTTGAGCCCCTGTGCGCCGTCGTCAATGGGCTTCTCAGGAGCCCATGGCGGGCCGGCCACCAACTGGCACCGCTCGGCCTCCAACTCCGTGATTTCTGTGACGGTGGCCTGAAACGCCTCGGCCGCGTCCTCCACAGCCTTCTGCGCTTCTGCCACAACCTGCTTGAGCTCCTCGACCACTTCGGCCTGGCGCTCCCGCTGACTGACCAACTTCGTGTGCTGCAAGGGCATCTCTTTGAGCCGCGTGCCCAGAGACTTGCCGCGAGTGGTCTGACCTCGCAAGGCGATGAGACGCGCTCGCAACTTCCCCCGCAATTCATCTAACGCTGGGCCTTCCACATCTGCAGTGTTCTGCAGCTCCTCGGTGACTGCCCCGAGTTTCTTGCGTAAGTCTGCGTCGCTGTCCTTGCCCTCGTCGACATCCATGGTGTCGCCGTCGGGCTTGGTTGCGACCTCTTTCTTCCGTAGCTGTGTGATTTCATCGCGCAACCTCTTGAGCTCGGAGGTGAGCTTGGGGTGGGGCTGCGCTGGGGCCTTAAACGCCGATACAGAGGGAGTGGCTGGCTGCTTGGTCCCTGCAATTGCTGTCGCTTTGGGTTGCTTGCGTAGCGAGCAGTGATCGAGATCCGCTCTGTTCCACCACCTATCGACTGTCTGATGCGACCAGCAGCGAGTGCAATACCATGGTTCGGCCCACGCCTGGCGCCTCCGCTGGTGACCTGAGGGCGGCGCACCGCCTTGAAAAGCATAAGAGGGCGCCATGGACCTTCCGTACTCGTGAATGAAAAGCATCGTGCTGTACTCAGGCGGGAAATCCGCGCGCAGCACACGGCATGCAACAGCGCGCGCTTCCAGGCCTGGGAAGGCCACTCGGGAGACGCGAGAGCGGTCGGGGGCCGCGCCCACCCCACGCCAGACTTTCAAGTCCTGAGCGAAACACTACGGACTTGAGCCAAAATGGCTGCGGACCGCGAGAAAGGAGGAATAACATTGGGGGCCTGGAAATTGGCACCAACACCAGCACAGGGGGCTGCCTCCACATGGGAAAAATGATCCTAGATTTCGGTGTTGGTGGTAAAATTTCGGTCACCTTGGAAACCAAAATATTACCACTGTCGCCGGGATCGGGATCGTCTTCCCTCGGTGGAGGCACACCGCCGATCTTGGTGTTGGTGTCAACCTCTAGGCCTGCGATAAAAGGGGACATGAGTAAGAGGACGGGGAAATGGACAAAAAAGGAACGATGAAGGCGGGGAATGGGGCACAAGGAGGCTGCGGGCGACGACGAGACGACAAGCAATGAGGATGGTTGAGGCAGAACTGTAAGGAGGCATGAAGGAGGAGAGCACGAGGCGAGATTATGTAGGGTACAGGAGAGAGGATGGGAATGACAGGGGCGCAAAAATGAAGCACAGAGAGGGGAACAAACATGTGGGAGGACAAAGCACGGAGCGGGAAAGATGAGGGGGAAAAAAGGGGAGGGAGAAACAAAATAATGGGGGAGGAACCAAGAAAGAAAAGAAAGGAATGGTGAAATACGTAGGAAACTAGATGGAGAATTCTGGGGTTCTTGGAAATTGCGTCGGCCTCGTGCGCGCCCGTCGCTCCGGCATGAAACCCGAGCACATAAGAAACTTGGGATACGGGGGAAAGAAAAACATGATCGCGGGCAGGGCAGCCTGATCGATTCCGCGTGTGAATCAAAGCGAGCTGAATCGAAATGCGCGCGGACACGCGGCGCCAGCATGCACAACAGCGCCAGGCAAGCACTGGGCCGCATGTGACTGTTGGAATGTAGGAATCCCATCGCCCCCGCCGGGATCGATATCGAATCGGACAGGTCTGGGTCGAAGTGGGCCTGGACGGACGAGGGGGGAAAACCGGAAGAAAAGGATGACTCGTCGAGGTCGGAGGGGCGCGGACGGACCAGCAATGAAGGGGACAACAAAAAAAACGATGGGAAACGGCGGGGACGGAAGACAAAAGAAAGACGAGAGAACCGCAAGCACCGAGGCCTTCACACCCGCCACCGCCTGCGCCAGCCGCGCATTCTATCGAACCCACCCCCTTGCCTCTAACCCGCGACGGTTCTTTTCCGCTGCCGCGCGGCACCTCCACGCGAAGCGGGTCCTCGCCATCGCGCGGGTCCCTCGGCGGCCACGGGGCCACGGGCACTCCACGGCTGTCCGCCGCCACGAGGTTCGCCACGGCGTTTTCCAACATGTCC
Organism: Prorocentrum cordatum; assembly: GCA_963575745.1. Lineage (NCBI taxonomy): Eukaryota > Dinophyceae > Prorocentrales > Prorocentraceae > Prorocentrum > Prorocentrum cordatum. Next base: position 276,035 of record CAUYUJ010021503.1, on the reverse strand, counting down.
CGTTCAAGGCAGCCATGGAGCGCTCGCAGCCGTTTCTGTTCGGTTACTCGGCCACTATCTGGTCCACGAACTGTCTCAACGATCGCCGCGCCTCCATATCCTCCGCGCTGAGGTCCGCGGCCGCCGTCACCTGCTCGAGCGGTCCCTCGAACTCGAGCTCCTCCGCCTGGAGCGCCAGGCGCGGGCTGAGGAGATCGTGTATCGTAGTCATGATCTTGCTGACCCACCGCCGCGCGGCGTCCAATGCGGAAGGCCCGAGGGCCAGCAACTGCACCCAACCGTTGCGCAAAATCGGCCGAACGCCTGAACCCAAATGGCCACAACCGCCGGGCACAGGAAGCAAGTACACACTCGTGTTGGCACACGGGGGCAAAATGAACTAAGCCACCTGGAACATATCAATCTCCACCTAAGATTTGTTCGAGATCCCGTTCAGCCCGATAAAGTCGCCCGCGGAGGAGCCAGCCAGTCATTGGTAGGTCGGAGATGGCGGGGGGGCGGATCCGGTCATTGGTAGATGGTACATGCACCATGGATGCAGCAGGCAACTAGCAGTAGGCTTGCTCCTGAAAACTATTGTGGCACCCAGCAGCCACAAGCCCGACCTAGATATACACCAGCCGTGCTAAACGAAGCGAGCCGCCGAGGGACGCGGCAATCTTCAAGCAGGCCAGCAGAGGTCATCGCCAACTCAGTCATGCACAATGTTACGGACATGGGCTCGCACTGCCACCGGCGATGGCAGCGGCCGCTCCGTGCCAGGCGACGTGGCCAGCCGCGGCCGCGGCCGTGCCGCCGGAGGCAGCGGCGGTCCCGCCAGTGCGGCCTCCCGCGGCCGCTGCCGCGACCG